>CAHIKZ030000183.1:1540000-1696654 GCA_903632075.3 Acanthosepion pharaonis
CTTTACAAAGCTTAATCTAGCAATTGGACAGTTTTGATGCAATATCCTAAAATAAATTATATATATTATAACTATTTTCTTTTTTTTTAAAATATGATCCCATCGCAACAGAAAATTTCTGTCTCAAAACTGAAATTAAATTGATAAATTTAATTATAAAAATTAAATTTAAAATCCATAGTTTCGTTTCATTGTCAAGCGATGTTAGGAATAACTTTTTAAAAAATTACTTAATTTACAAGTGCAGACAATCTTAATATTATGAGTTGTTATGGTTAAGGAAAATTCAATCTATTTTGATTAGGGGTGGTTGGGTTTTAATTTCCCTAGATAGTTTATGTATCCAATATATTTTACTTACAAAGTCAGGTTAAGTTTAGGTGGGGTTGGGTGCCTGCTAACAGACGTTTACATCCGTTATTCACCGTGTCGTCTGGGTTTTCAATGACAAAAAAATTTGGCATTTTTATTTATCCGCTTAATTCATATTTTTATACACAAAGATTTTTTAAAAGAGTTATTTAAATGTGTAATATCTTTTAATATTTAAATTTTATTAATGTAGATTGAAAATATCATTCGTCCTTCTAATAACTACTAGACTATACGGTATGTTTACAAATAAATATATTAGAATTTAATTACTAATTAATGATGAAATATAAAATGTATTTTAAGACATTTTTTTATGTTTATACGTTCTTTTTAAGATACAAATATTTAAGTAAATGCTCTGTTTATAGGATACAGGTTCGATTCCTGTCGGAGGACGCATATTTTCTATGAAAATTTCTCGGACATTCAGGCGAGTAAATGTCGTTAATACTGTTTATTATAAACAGAGCATTTACTTAAATATTTGTATCTATATAAAGAACGTATAAACCTAAAAAAAAATGTCTTAAAATAATTGTTGTTTTTTGTGCATTTTGTAAAAATGTATGTTTCACCTCTCTTCTTTACTACTTTTTTAATTATTATTAAGGAAAATATTTGACAGTGCCTACGAAAATAGCTATTTCATTTCTTTGATTTAGTAATTATTTATATATATATATATATATATATATATATATATATATATATATATATATAGGTAAAATGAGAACAAATAGAGTATAATTTTTTTCATATAGTAATAATCAGTAGATGAACTAATTTGCACCTTATATGGTTCACTATTCTATTATTTAATTACTATTCTATTATTTAATTTAATATAGCTTTGTATTGATCTTCAGTGAGTATTATTAACAGATTCCGTGATCTCCTTTCTCCTTTCTTTGTTTAGGATATCAAAGTAAGCTAACATTCGTCGCTAGTACATATATGTGTGTGTATATATATATATATATATATATATATATATATATATATATATATATATATATATGCTCTTTATTTAACGATTGTATAATAATTTGCTAAAGAAGTTTTATATTTATGATCTGATTTCTTTCTTCTTTATTTACCAGTTTCTTCAAGAGACCTTTTATTTATCAACTACAAAATTTTATTTAAGAAGCTGAACGAGCAAAGAACTTGTTAACATTATGTTAAATTACCTCCCTTTAACTTCGGGTAAAAGTTGAACAGTATACTTCTATATATTTTACGAAATAATATAACCATTTGTATTTGTCTCGAATGAAATTGTCTAGGATTTATATGCAGACAACTTCCTGTCATGACCTATATAAAAAAAACTCCAAGCCTCATTTTTATTTTTTTTTCGGAAATAGAGAAAATATTCTGCTTTTGAAATTAGATTAATCGTCCACTCGCTAGTAATTTACCATCACCCGAGGAGACACATTTGTAGTGTTGAAACACGATTGCTATTGTCTAGCGATTTTTAACATTTTTGTTTTAATCTCATATAATAAATAAATAATATATATATATAATTTTATTTCTAGGAAATAGAGGAAATATTCTGCTTTTGAAATTAGATTAATCGTCCACTCGCTAGTAATTTCCCATCACCCTAGGAGACACATTTGTAGTGTTGAAACACGATTGCTATTGTCTAGCGATTTTTAACGTTTTTGTTTTAATCTCGTATATATATATATATATATATATATATATATATATATATTATCATCCACAGAGAGACTGTTTCGGTGTATCACAGCTAATCAGTGTGGCTAGACCTAGGGTTGCCTCTAGCTAGGATCAAAACACGACTGAATTGGCGTCAGTCGGGGATTCTACCACTAAACCGTTGGCGGAGAGCAGGGATGAAGGTGAATTAAAGCGTATTTATTTTTAGATAAACACACAGTGACTGAGAGAACTTGATTCGATTTACCGAAGAGTCATGCATTATTAGCCGTAATAGTCACGATTTACAAACCCACACTTCCTCCCCAGACAGCTCTACCGAAATAAATTATTCAGGGGCATATCTATCTATCTATCTATCTATCTATCTATCTATCTATCTCTCTCTCTCTCTCTCTCTCTATATATATATATATATATATATATATATATATATATATATATATATATATATATATATATATATATATATATATATATATATATATATATATGCGATGGATAAATTTATACATCGCACCCTGTGCCTCGTTCTGTTAATTAATATTTTTTTCCGATTATCAGTCGTTTGTTGGTTAGCTAAAGCCGAAACATGTTTTGGCTTGAAAGAATAATTCTTATACTATAAAACTATTTATACAAAAAAAAAAAAAAACACAGCAGTGGGACAGAGACTGAAGCCGAGATGCCAGCTCCGGACCAGTAACATTACAGATTCTTATTTGGATTTTATCAAGAATCGCTCAATATATAGCAGGAGCCCCAGACCAGATGTGGCAGCAAATTTCAAAGCAAAGACGAATGATAGACATATAAATATATAGTGATTAAATGTGGCACAAGGCCGACAGTGGGGAGCACCCGGTGATGATCGAACTCACTTCTCAGTCGTAATTGTTCTAGCGAGACAAGCTTGCTAAACATTACACCACCTCGAGGTGCTATTATAAATATATAAGATAGATTCTGGTGAGAGAAATTGTCTTGCACGACACAGTGAACCAACTTTCTTAGCTGCAAATTGATTCAATATAATCTTTCCACTCGATGTCAGTTGTAAACGTTAATCCGAGAAGGTGCAATGATTCGCTATTCTGTTTAGGTTTTATTACAATTCTAATCATCACTTTTAAAAACAACTGTCGAGGTAGTTAAAATAATAGCGGTGTCAAGGAAAAAACGTCGTTTTGACACTTTTTTATCTTGTCGGCACAATGGTTTAAGTTTGCCGTGATTTTCTCTTTTCTTTGTTTAGGATATCAAATCCGTCGCTGGTACATCTCTCTCTATATATAGTTGTAGCCTCTGTCCGTCTGTTTGTTTGTTATCGAACTCCTCCTAGGGTTTTGAAGATAGATCTCCATCACTATATATATTATGAAATTACATTACATAGGAAACTTGGAGAAGTATATTTCATTTTGATCATAGGGGTTCCGGGTGGAGTACACAGTCCCGCTATCACTATTTTTTTTTCCTTTGACATGAATTAAATTTAAATTTGAACAAGGGAGTGGCTCTTAGGGTACTTAGATAAGTTTTATTTCTTTTTCATCAAGGGGGTAACCCTCATTGAATTTCCCCTTCATTTAAATTAAATTTAAATTTGAACAAGGGAATGATTCCTATCAAAAATATAGAAGGAGAAAGCCAGAAGATGGAGATCACATCGGCAAGATCAAAATAAAACAACATGGACATCAAGTTGAGCAAGAAATCACCAATCAGTGGGTAGTGTCTTACAATACATATTTGTTGCGACAATTCAACTGTCAATATCAATGTTGAAATCTGCTCATCAATTCATTCGATCAAGTATTATATCAAATACATATCAAAGGGATCAGATCAAGCTGTTTTGCACCCTTCCCCACTGAATTTGTTTCCCTTTGATTTAAATTAAATTTAAATTTGAACAAGGGAATGACTCCTATCCAAAATATAGGAGAAAGCCAGAAGATGGAGGTCACTTCGGCAAGATCATTGACTAATAATGAAATGCTTCATTTTTCTCCACAAATTATAACAATAACTTAAAATCAATCATCATTTTCTTACAAAACAAATGTATGACACACAGCAAGGCGCGAGTAATTCGGCTAGTATATATATATAAAAATGCTACCACATCAAACTTCTAGTCTGATATACAAACAAGAGATTTGGGCACTTCGGTGTGGTGTAATGGTTAGCAAGCTTGTCTTTTTACTACTGAAAAGTGAGTTCGATCCTCACTCGATGCTCCATGCTTTCGGCCTTGTGCCACATCTAATCTACGCTTGGAAAATCTTTACAAACAAGAGATTTCGTAGACTTTGCTTTCATTTGCTTCTCCTGTCGATATCATTTTTATTAATTCAGTCATTTGTTTTTCAGAGATTTTTTTTTATTTTGTTCTGCTATATTAGGTCAAATTGAATATTTAATCATTCATCATGATATTTGTGGGGGCGGTCGTTTAGTCTTTCAGCGCATTCAGTGAAAGAGGCCATCATTTGCGTTAATATTGCCCATGGGAAAAAGAAAGACTTTAAAAATAAACTAAAATAAAAAAAATGTCCCCACAAAGCGAACAAGAACATAAATCTCATGAAAAGAAAAAGATAAAGAAAGTTGAAATAATGTATCTATTGAAGTTGGATTTTTTAATTCATTCATACCCTCCCGACATTAAAAACAAAATGTATTATCATATATTTCCTTCGCCTTCGTTCTTTAATAGGTTAGTTAAATAGCGTGTAAGTTAGGCCCTGCCACTAACTCATGAATAATGGACTATTCCGTTTTGATCTCGAGGAAAGACGGAAAAGACGCCATTTGCATTTCCGTGCGTGTGATCTGTCAATGTTCTTCGTTTGTATTTTATTTTATATTTCTTTCTTCGTGGAGACGAAGAGAAATAGTGAAAGGAGAGAGGGTTTTTCGCGGTGGTGAAGAGGCAAAAGAAAGAAAGAAAGAAAGAAAGAAAGAGGAAAGTAATTACGAGAAAGAAAGAAAACAAGGAAAGAAAACAAGGAAAAGAAAGAAAGAAAAAGAAAAGAAAGAATAGAAACTAAAAATGGAAAATAAAAACAAAAGAAAGATGAAATTAAGAACAAATGAAAAGAAAGTAGAAAGAAAGAAACCTAAAAAAAAATAATAGACCACTGTAATTCCCCATGTATAATTCGCCTTCATCTATAATACGCACACCTAAAATTGTGCTGAAAGTGTGGGAAAATGCTTCTACTCACGCATAATACGCATCCCTTGTTTGGTAACCAATCCCTATAAAGTGTACCTCTCTAATTTTATTAAAGCCAGCGTTTCCTACTCTTATTAATAAAATGGTTTTAAACATAGAATAATATTATTCTAATTTAATTTTAGGATAGTTCTTATTTTATATTTGTAAGTATTGTTAGGTACATATGATTGTATTTAACATTCTTATGGGATCGATATAATGATCGCTGAATGTTAGAGTCAAATTGTCGTATGTTTATGGTGAGTAGTCATTTCGCAAGTGAAATCGACCTATGAAACAACAATTTTTTCAAGATATTTTTGTAGCTGTGCATAATACGCACCCCTAATTTTGCTTATTATTAGAAAAAATGCGTATTGTACATGGGGAATTACGGTGTTTCGTTTTGATTGTGAAAAAAGACCGAGAAATATTTATGTATACTAGTAGATGTTGTTGTTATTATTATTATTATTATCATTTTTATTTTCTTTGATTTCTGGCGTTTATACATTTCTTTCCGGGTCCCGCCCCGAGACCTAAGGTTAGAAATGACATCATGACACTTTCCACTGACAAAAAAAAAAATTACATAGATAAAGCCCTTCGTAAAGTGTGGGTGTACTTGTCAGAACAATTTTTTGTATCTCCTTGAGGCATGGACTTCCAGGAATCCCTTTAATTAGTCTACTGCAATCTTTTCCAACCAGTCCTAGGGCTCCAACTACAACAGGGATTGTTGATGTTCCCATGTGCCATATTTTCGAGATTTCTATTTCAAGGTCCTTGTATTTTGACAGCTTTTTGAATATCTTCAAAGATACATTGCAGTCAGCAGGGACTGCCATATCAATCAGGAGGCACCGTTTTTGTTTGTGGTCTTTAATTACAATATCTGGGCGGTTGGGTTTGATTGTTCTGTCAGTGTGTATTGTGTAGTCCCATAGAATTGTAACAGGTCCTATCTCCGTAACCGAGTCTGGCTGGTGTTTATACCAGTTATTATTATTATTATTATTATTATTTTAAATCCTTTGGTTTCTAGTGTGTACTCATTTCTTTCAGAGGCCTAGGGTCAGATATAGTATCATGACATTTTCCACTGAGCAGTTTTGAAAAAAGGATATCACACATATTTTACATAGATAAAGCCCTTCATATGATGTGAGCTGTACTTGTGAATACAATTTCTTGTATTTATTTAAGACATGGGCTATCAGAAATCCTTTCGATAAGTCAACTGGAATCTTTTCCAATCAATCGGAGGGCTCCAACTACAACTGGATTTGTTAATGTCCTCATACACCACATTTTTGAGAATTCAATTTCAAGATCCTTGTATTTTGATAGCTTTTTGAAGATCTTCAAATATACAGTGTAGTCTGCAGGGACTGCAGCCATATCAATATGGCGGCATATTTTGTCTTTATGTTCTCTAATCACGATTTTAGGGCGATTAGATTTGATTGTTCTGTCTGTGTGTATTGTAAAGTCCCATTATTATTATTATTATTATTATTATTATTTGTGCATGTTATGTTTCCTGCTTCGTACCCTGTAGAGCCGGGTTCAAATTATCGTCCTTAGGCCCTATAGGAGAATTATTATTTAATTGATAGCCCTTTCCTTAATATATGCTCCTAGTAGAGGGGTCTTCTGGGCATCTGTTATTATTATCATTATTATTATTAGTAGTAGTAGTAGTAGTAGTGGTAGTGGTGGTGGTGGTATGCTTTATGCCGGGAATAACTCTCTGCCAAGTCTCAATACGTCAAATGACAAGCACTTTTCGCAGGATTATTTGCTGCGAATCTGATGCCAACAAGACATTTATAGAAATTCTTTGGAATCGACAAAAGTG
Organism: Acanthosepion pharaonis; assembly: GCA_903632075.3. NCBI lineage: Eukaryota > Metazoa > Mollusca > Cephalopoda > Sepiida > Sepiidae > Acanthosepion > Acanthosepion pharaonis. Next base: position 1,547,155 of record CAHIKZ030000183.1, read on the forward strand.
CTCCAATAAGAATTGGAAACAACCTTGTCATTTGTTTTTATTATTATTATTATTATTATTGTTATTATTTGTGTATGTTATGTTTCCTGATTTGTATCATTGTTGTAGAGTATTTTCACAGTGGAGGCTTGTATTTCTAATAAGTCGTCCTAAATTAGGTCCGACGTACAAAATGTTAGGAACTTGGAAAATAAGAGTCAATGGCGCAGCAATCTAGTTGTGATGGTTGGTACTTCAAATGTCCGAATCTCGACTGACGCGCTCAACACCATTCTGCCAGACTTGCCACTGCTACTCCTACTTATTATCTATGGGAGAGTCTATTACAATAGAATAGGTACTATGGCATAACAATCATGTAGAGCAGGGTCCAAATTATCGTCCTTAGGCCCTATAGGAGAATTGTTATTTAATTGGTAGCATTTTATGTGATGTTCCTAGTAGGGCGATCTATGGGCAACTTGAGACACTGTTAGTAAAATTGTTCATTCCTTTTCTCACGAGGCCCAGTGCTCCGATTACTATTGGTACAGTCTCAGTCTTCATTCCCAACATCCTGTTAATATCGATCTCTAGGTCCTTGTATTTGGACAATTTTTCCATGATTTTTATGGAGGTGTTTCTCTTAAATGTTACTGCTATGTCAAAAAGCATACACTTTCTGAATTTCTTGTCTTTTATGACAATATCAGATCTGTTATTTATTTCCCTAACCGTTTTATTTTATTATTATTATTATTATTATTATTATTATTTTCTTTGATTTCTGGCGTTTACACATTTCTTTCCGGGTCCCGCCCAGGAACCTAAGGTTAGAAATGGCGTCATGACACTTTCCACTGACAAAAAAAAAAAAAAAATTACATAGATAAAGCCCCTTCGTAAAGCGTGGGCTGTACTTGTCAGAACAATTTTTGTATCTCCTTGAGGCATGGACTTCCAGGAATCCCTTCAATTAGTCTACTGCAATCTTTTTCCAACCAGTCCTAGGGCTCCAACTACAACAGGGATTGTTGATGTTCCCATATGCCACATTTTCGAGATTTCTATTTCAAGGTCCTTGTATTTTGACAACTTTTTGAATATCTTCAAAGATACATTGCAGTGTGCAGGGACTGCCATATCAATAAGGAGGCACCGTTTTGTGTTGGTGGTCTTTAACAACAATATCTGGGCAGTTGGCCTTGATTGTTCTGTCAGTGTGTATTGTGTAGTCCCATAGAATTGTAACAGGTTCCTATCTCCGTAACCGGGTCTGGGTGGTGTTCATACCAGTTTCTTTTAGTTTCTTTCCCGTTATTATTATTATTATTATTATTATTTTTATTATTATTATTATTATTTCCTTTGATTTCTGTTGTAGACACATTTCCTTAGGGGTCGCCACCAGAGACCTGAGCTCGGAAATCCCTTCATGACATTCACGTACTTCATATATTTTTATAATTCCACTTCAAGATCCTTGTTTTTTGTTTTATAGTTCTTTTAAGATTTTCAAATATTCATTACAGTCTACAGGGACTGCTATATCAATCAGGAGACATATTCTGTTCTTGTCTTTGATTACGATGTCTGTGATTGTTCTGTCTCTGTGTATTGTAAAGTCCTATAAAATTGTTACAGATTCTATCTCTGTAACCGGGTCTGTTTGATGTTCATATCAATTCGATGCGGTTTTCATATCGTACATGTGCATATTATTATTATTATTATTATTATTATTATTATTATTATTATTATTATCCGTTTTACGAACAGAATAACGTTGTAATAGAACTTCTCTACCTCTCTAAAACTGCTGTGTAAACAACATTTTCAACAAGACATCTATTTTCTAGAGGGTTTTTTGTCAATAAGTCAACTTAAATTTCCTCTCTGGACAAAGCAATATACAGCTAACCATGATATAAATACTTCAATATGTTAATAATAATAATAATAATAATAATAATAATAATAATAAAATTTCAAGATGAGCAAGATCGCCATCATGTTACTGCTGAGTGTGTTTCATTCATTTTGATGCGTTGATTACCATTACGTCCGTTTTCTCAAGACAAGCGACATTTACACAAAGTCTTATAATATTTTGCATATTTTTTTTATATTTTTATACTTGTATACAATTTTTAACCATAATTTGAAAACAGACATATTGTCGAAATATTATGAAACATTGTCAAACATTTTGTGTTTTCTTTTCCTTTTCATTTCATAAATCGGGATTTTCTCTAAATTTTAATAATGATAATAATTAAATCAGCAAATTTATTATTTTTTCAGTAGTTTCAATAATTCAGTACAGTTTTAAGAAGATCATATTGAGCAGATTACTTTGACTTATTTAAATAATTCTATTGAAAGAATTACTGCTCCATTCTCCTAATTTGTAGTAATGTGAAATATCAGATGACAACAATACTTATTATGAACACTGTAGGTTTTCTAACGTACGACTTTGACAAGGTAGTTATGAATTCTTTCTACGCAAACACGATTGATTTATATATATAACTTTATCAGCAAACACATTGCTTGTATATGGTATTTTTTAAATGTGAATTAAAAATAAGAGCCCTGATTAAAAAGTTTCGGGACTGTTACTCTGGTCATGGAGTTAAAGTATGCAGATAGAAGCCGCTTGGCACAGATTGACCTTGAAGTCTACCACGCATGCTCACTACGTTAAAACGTTCTCGCTTACTTGCATTGGTTATAGCAGTGCATTGAAGGAGAGTGTGTAGAGTGTCCAGCATTGTTTTAATTGATGGATTTTAATTTTAATGTAACTATAACAGCAAAAACATTTCGATTTCATTTTTGCCTTGAAAAAGTCGGAAGACGAAATGTGTCGGCAAAATGTATGATTTTTTTCCAATTGTCATTTGATACCAATCTGTCTTGTCCACAGAATTCATCTGGGAATTTAACTATATATATATATATATATATATATATATATATATATAATGTACTCTCCCGTCGGTTTCGACGTATGAGGATCTAAAAGCTTAGTTGATTCAGTTATGAAATTTTGTACGATAATCATGTGGCACTTAAGACCCGCTAGTGATTTACAAAGGAGGCCACATATGGAGCAAGTGTGAGGATTGCGAGATGAGATCACTGTTAGATTAGCTGACATTTTTTGGTTCTCAGCAATCGAGGTGCAATTGAAATGCACCGAAACGAAGTTGCATCTTTGTAGTAAGTTAACTGTTTTTGTCTATATGATAAAATTATAATAAACAATTATCGCTCTACTATCGCTATTGAGCCCTCTTTTAGATTAATGCTGTGAACGTTAGAATTTATATCTTACTGTTGTTCTCTTTGCATCTGATATATATATATATATATATATATATACCGGGTGTAACAGCAAAATTGTCCAAATCGTGTAACAGCGTCGGATAATTGTCTATACAACAAATTGTTTCATATCTAAAAAAAACACTAAACTAATTGAGTTTCTTTTTTCCAGGTTTTTAGATAAGACGTTTAGTCAACTTGGAACTATTTGCCGTAAGAATCACTGAAAAAACCTTTGGGTTATTCAGCTAGAAAAAGAACAGGTTAAAATCCTTTTGTGTCAGACCCACTGTCTTCCCAAATGAGCAATGGCGAGAGGAAATAGATCATTCAGGTCTCTAGTAATGGTATCAACATTCATACTCTGGCTTCCATCTTCAAAGTCAATTCAAGAACCATCAAAAGAATTGAATAACTTAAAAGGGGGGGGCAGTAGAAAGGAAAACCGGGTCAGAAGGTCACAACAGGAAGAAGGATCGTCATTTAAACTTAGAGCTAAATACGTTCTTATTGTTAAAAGTAGAGTCCAATAGTGTTATAAAAACCTCGGAGAATTGCAGTAAGATATCTTTAATCATTTCTAAGATACTGCTGTTCAAACTTAATCTAACAGTTAGGCAATTTTACTGTTACAGCCGATATATATATATATATATATATATATATATATATATATATATATATGCCTCAGTAAATCCGGTTGAGCGCTCTGGAGAAAAGGGTAATTTAAAAACAGTGGCTCCTACTGCTATTAACATATTGCTCTTCAGCTATGAATTAAGCTCTCCTGGCTACTGGTGTATAGAAAACGTTACAATTTTCTTTTCTCTCTGCCGTGTGATGATAGCTTAGGGGTAGGATCACTGACTGATGATAAATCGGTCGGGGTTTCGATCCCGGACTGAAGCAATCGAACGTGTAGCCACACTGAAAATTTGTCTTATGTTCAGAATGATTTCTGGGAAATTTAACTATATTTTTGACAAAAAAAACTCCCCCTATTTTTCTCATCTCAATTTTTTTTCTGTGTTCGGACAGAATACAACGAATAAATGAAGGATGCCTTGTCCCGGTGATTCCAACCGTGCGGCAGCACCTCCCTCGTAGAGGGAAGGCCGGTAGGATATCGACGCCAGTGCGGTTGGTTTCAGGGAGTGGTCAATTTGAGACTTTAACCCAGTTACACGCGCTTGGGTCACATCCCGTTACCGTGGAGGAGGTGAGTAAATAACAAGTCCCTCGTATGGTGGTGACATGATCTGGGCTGAATGGTGGTGACACAGGCAAAATGTATCTGAAACTAGCAAGCTGCCACTGGCAACCAAATGACATCAAATCCCCTTAATAGCCAAACTATAGATCATAACTGGGATTATTACAGGGACTTCATGTCCCCCGATCGCCAGTGGCAGCTACCAGTTTATTGGTTGCAATAATTAGATTGTCTGGGTGTTTAAAACACTTTCTCTGAATTCCATATCTTCTTGAGAAACATGTTTGGCAAATGGACGACAAAGTGAAAAAATTCTGTGTAACGCGTTTCGACTACTAGAAAGACTTCATCAGACTAATGTTTTTGTTGATGCAATTAAAAGTTTGTTCGCTTTAGTAAAAAAAATTTACTTAATAAACCGAACAACATTTTTAGTCAGCCCAATAATTATGTGTCGAGAGAAACGTTGAAATTTTACATCTCTTTTTTTTTTTCTCAGATCTGAGTGTTCATGCACCTTATGCAGGCTCTTTCAGGTTTCGTTTTGCTTTGTTTTTTATCACTTCTGTTATTAAATGTCACACATTGTGATAATAGAAGATCTGCAAAAAAAAGGTGAAATGCTGTCAGAATCAGGAGGCAAATTTACCTTGGAATATCTAGCAATCAAAGCACATTCTATACATGTTTCGCTTTATGGTTAAGATTGCTTTCTCTATTAATTAAAGTATCATTTATGAAATCGAAACTATGGTCAAATTCATTACAGCGACCGAAAAATGAATTGAGCGTGTTGTTTTATAAAACATCTCTTGTTTTATAAAACATCTCTTGTTTTATAAAACATCTCTTGTGTTCCTATAACCTTTTATTTAAATTCTTCGAGGTCCCGCCAATGAGTACATGATATAGCAGCGTTTCTCTACCGGGGTTCCCCGGAACCCTATGGTTCCGAAAAAGGTCACCAAGGGTTCCGCGAGAACAGGCGAGACACGTTAATGCACTTTTGACTTTTTATTTAATTTCATATATTCTTGCAGTTTTTTACGTCTTACAGGCGTGAGCAAGCCTTTTCTTATTTAACACGTATCAAGAGCGATGATAGAAATCGTCTTCTCTCAATTGAGATTGAAATCCGCCTGTATTTATGTAAAGTTCGACCTTGAATTAAGTATTTGCGTAACAAAAGACAAGCACAGGCTTCACATTAGAGAAGCGTGTTTCACTTTATCGGATGGCTCTGAAAGTAACATTTTCTTAGCCCATTTATCGGTGCAGAGGACATTTTACCTTGATTTACCTGATGTATTTTCAACATTGCCATAAATAAAAACTTATGCAGCAATTATCTGTTTTCGTTCTGTTTACATCTATATTATAGGTATAAAATATTGGTTACTTATGTTCATTTTTTACGTTTGAGTTTAGAATTTGTTTTGGTGTGAATGAAAACTCCCTGATGAAGTATTCTAAACGAACAGTATGAATTTTATTTAGCATTACAATTTAACAAAGAAGTATTAATTTTTCCTTAAACCAGTTAATTAAAAAATATATACTATGATATTTACCACGGGAACTATAATGAAAATAAAATGAAATAAAAGAAATGGTATATAATTTTTATATTTTTTTGAAGGGATTCTTTGAGACATATTTTTTTTATTTATTTTAAAGGTTACGCAAGGGTAAAAATATTGAGAAACGCTGGGTTATAGAGTAAATTCCTGTTTCATATTTGAGGTTAATATTATTTTTTAGCAATGATTTTCGCATGGTATTAGGCAAATGAGTATAACTTTATAATTTACAAACATTTTCAGATGAGACGGAAGGTTAGAGTTCATTCTGCGTATGCAAGAGGTAAAAATAAAAACAAAAATTCTTATTCCTTTTCAGAGAATCATTTAAAAGGACTTTCTATTGTGGCCAAAGGTCAATGAAGGTCTTTCTGCATGTGAAAGGTACAAATAAAAACATCCTTAATTCTTTTGATAGAATCATTTACAAGGTCTTTCTACTATGGCCAAAGGTCAATGATGGTCTTTCTGCATATGTTAGGGGTACAAATAAAAACAACTATTATTATTCCTTTTTATAGAACCATTTACAAGGTCTTTCTATTCCTTTTGATAGAATCATTTACAAGGTCTTTCTACTGTGGCCAAAGGTCAATGTAGATCTTTCTGCATATGTGAGAGGTACAAATAAAAAGATCCTTAATTCTTTTGATAGAATAATTTACAAGGTCTTTCTACTGTGACAGAAGGTCAATGAAGGTCTTTCTTCATATGTGAGAGGTACAAATAAAAACAACTTTTCCTATTCCTTTTCATATAATCATTCACAAGGTCTTTCTACTGTAGCCAAAGGTCAATGAAGGTCTATTCTTATTCCTTTTGATAGAATCATTTACTAAACGAGGTCCTGGTTATGACGATAAGCTACATCCGGCAGCAAGGCCTTCGATTGGCAGGTTTTAAAAGCGTGGAACTACCTCGTAATTACTGTTATTCCCAACTGTGGTAGCACCTGTTAGGGTCCCGGCTATGGGCTCAAACTGGTCAAAACACTATGAAAGTGAAAAAACAGATTTCATAGTAAAAGTACCATGATTACAATTTTGAAAAAAAAAATATTACCAGCAATACATTTGAAAAAAATATTACCAGCAATAAAAATCTTGTCGGCATTAAATAGCTCACTGAGGTTGATAAGCCGTAAAATAAAACAAACCAAACCGAAAAAAAAACGAAAGTTTTTCCAGGGATATCGTCTCTACATCAAAGCAAAGATTTGGGGTTATATAAATCGTTACAATTCATATCTCAGAATTATAAAAATATCATAACTTTCCTACTTTGTTGACTGCTATACTGACTGCGGGACATGCTGTATCCGTGATGATGCATGTTCTTATTCCTTTTGATGAGATCATTTGCAACATTTTTGTTTACCTGAAGGCAATCGTTTTTTCTACGTATGTGAGTAGCAATTAAAATAAATACAGGGTGAGGTGGGTAAATTGTCGCTATTTTTAATTTCACGCATGCGCGTTGTTAGTTTTTGATTTTGTCGACTGTACGGTATAATAGGGTCAGTTGGGCACCGTCTGTGAGAAAAAGAGCACCATGATGCAATTCACTCCACCAGAAATTTGGAAAGGGCATACTGTACTGATTGGCATTCGCGCTAAAAGTTCCAATATGAACATTTCAGAGTTTTGGGTGGTGTCACTCTGAGGAAAGTGCAGAGGATTAGGAAAGAGTTGGATGAGTCTAATGGTGATTACGAAGGTGTTTGGAGTGATCACTAGTGAAGGCGACCTTATGCCCCCCCCATTCCCCATTCCACATGACCTCAGAACCAACACAGAGGGCTACAAGTGCCTTGAGGAGGTAGTATTGCCCTGGGTCAAGAGGGTGGCTGCTGGAAGACCCTATATCTGGCAACAGAACTCTGCACCTAACGTGTCGGGGGTAGCTGAAGGAGAGATCAACAAAACTTCTTGTAACCCCAAAGATGAACTGAAGGCAAGAATTATGGCTGCATTCACCAACTTAAACAAGGAGACCATCCAGAAGAGTTGCAGGAGACTCCGAAGTCATCTGGAGGCCGTGGTTGAAGCCAATGGCGATTTTATTGAATAAATTTACTCTTCCGTATTTCAAGATATTTTTGTGTAATTTTGGTAAATATATCTGTTAAAATGAGATGTCAGTGTTATTTTCATTTTTAAGCAATTCAAACAATTTATCCATCTCTCTCTCTCTCTCTCTCTCTCTCTCTCTCTCGAAAGCTTGTAGTAAAAATAAGAACTAATGCGGCAGAAATTTATAGAAACAAGGATCTTTTCATTCATAACGGATTCGGATGTTTTTGTATATTATTTGAATTGTTTGCGACGATGGATTTCTCGCCAATTAAATCATTAACATTTGCATTTGTTTTTGTGTGAATAATTCATGAATATATATATATATATATATATATATATGATTAATACCAATATAAAATTTGTCATTTAGCTTATCGACCATCCAGAAGAGTTGCAGGAGATTCCCAAGTCATCTGGAGGTCGTGGTTGAAGCCAATGGCGATTATTTGGAATAAATTTACTCTTTAGTATTTCAAGATATTTTTATGTAATTTTGGCAAATATATCTGTTAAAATGAGATGCCGGTGTTATTTTTTTATGTTTGCGGCATTTCGACGACAATTTATCCATCGCACCCTATATTATTATTATTATTATTTCTTTTGATTGAATCATTTACAAAGTCTTTCACCTGAGACGTCAGGTAAATGGAAGTTTTTCTAAATATGTGGGCAGTACTCCTGATAACAAAAACATTTATTCGAGATCCACTCAGATTCATAAATGTTTCACTCGGCTGGTGAGGGTCGTATCTCAGCTGCTACGCGCTGCTTACATACGCGTTTTCTTTATCACGTAATCTGTTGCAAATAACACCACCTGTGCGCTCCCAATAATGCCAGGTATCCCCAAGGCATCTTGTGAGGCAGAGAGATTCTTGGAGATTATTATTATTATTATTATTATTATTATTATTATTTCCTTTGAGTTATTCTCATTTCTTTCCGGGTCCCGACCAGAGACCTAAGGTCAGAAATGGCATCATGACATTTTTCACTGAGCAGTTTTGAAATAAAAAAATCACACATACTGTGAAACCTCGGTTCCCGCATTAAATTCGTTCCTGAAGTCCGTTCGTAACCCGAAATGTTCGTAAACCGAAACTATTTTTCCAATACGATTCAATGTAGAGAAAAAAAGTCACAGTACAATAAAATTGGAAAAGAAAAGCACGGCAAAACACTCGAATGTATACAACATGGCGGTCGACTCAGAAATGATTCCGTTCGAGTTAACTTGGTTTGGCTCGGGTTAATTCGGTTCGGCTCGAGTTAATTCAGTTCGGCACGGGTTAACTCGGTTCGGCTCGGGTTAACTCGGTTCGGCTCGGGTTAACTCGGTTCGGCTCGGGTTAACTCGGTTCGGCTCGGGTTAACTCGGTTCGGCTCGGGCTAATTCGGTTCGGCTTGGTTCGGTTCGTCAATGTTGTTCGAGAACCGAAATTTTGTTCGATAACCGAGACATTTTCATCTCTTTTGTTCGAAAACCGAATATTTTGACATTAGAGACATCCGAGAACGGAGGTTGCGAGGTATTTTACATAGATAAAGTCCTTCGTAAGGTGTGGGCTGTACTTGTGAGTACAATATGGTTACCAGGAATGAATTTATTGGAATTTTTTTCAATCATCCAAGGGCTCCAACTACAACTGGAATGCTCTATATTTTTGAGATTTCAATTTCAAGATCCTTGTATTTTGATAGGTTTTTGAAGACCTTCAAAGATACAGCGGAGTCTGCAGCGACTGCAACCATATCAATATGGCGGCACATTTTGTCTTTATGTTCTCTAATCACGATTTTAGGGCGATTAGATTTGATTGTTCTGTCTGTGTGTATTGTAAAGTCCCACAAAATTGTTACAGGTTTTATCTCCGTAACCGGGTCTGGGTGGTGTTCATACATTATTATTATTAGTAGTAGTAGTAGTAGTAGTAGTAGTAGTAGTAGTATTTCCTTAGATGCCAGTTACATATTCATTTCTTTCCTGGTCCCGACCAGAGACCTAAGATCAGAAATGTCATCATGACATTTTCAACCTAATATCACTCATTTTACATCGATAAAGCTCTTCATAAGGTGTGAGCTGTGCTTGTGCTAACAATTCTTTATGTCTATTGGCTACCAGGGATCCCCTGACTGAGTCTATCGAAACCTTTTTCCAATCAAACCAAAGGCTCTAATTACACATTTTTGAAATTTCAACTTTATTATTATTATTATTATTATTATTATTATTATTTGTGTCTGTTATGTTTCCTTCTTTGTATCCTGTAGATCCAGGTCCAAACTATAGTCCTTAGGCCCTTTAAGAGAATTGTCATTTAATTGATACCCCTTTTCTTAGTATTCAGGGGTCGGCAAACAACGGCACGCGTGCCACACATGGCACACACACCAAGCAATTTACAAAGATAAAGCTCTTCGTAACGTTTGAGCTGTAATTGTGATGATATTTTTTTTTATTTCTTGATGGCATAGGCTACCAAGGATTCCTTCAATCAGAACCTTTTTCAGTCAATTCGAACGCTCCAAACACAAGTGGAATCATCGATGTTTTCATGCGCCACATTTTTTAGATTTCCACTTCAAGATCTTTGTATTTTCATAGTTTTTTGAAGATCCTCAAAGATACATAACAGTGTTCAAGGACTGCCATGTCATTAAGAAAGCACATTCTGTTCTTGTGTTCTTTGATCGCGATCTCTGGGCTTTCCTTGTTCTGTGTGCATTGTAAACTCCTTTAAAATTGTTACAGATCTTGTCTCTGTAACCGGGCCTGAGTTGTATTCATACCAATTTCTTGCAGTTTCGTTTCCCCTTTAATTATTAGCCTACTCTATCTTACCGAGTTTATATTCAGTTGGTGCTAATAATGTGCAACCTGATACAAGATGTCCAATTGTTTCTGAATATTTATCACAGAATCTGCATTTTGGGCTAAAACAATTTTGCAGTATTTGTGCTTGGTAATTTCTTGTTAGTGTGAAGCAAAATTAAATCTTCATTTTCAGCTTTTATTATTATTATTATTTATTAACCCTTGTTCCCTTTCATTTCTACTGTATACCCATTTTTTACAGATTATCAACCTGAAAGGTTTGTTTTGGATTGTAAGTATTGTTTGGAGATAATAATTATTTCTGTAACAAGTCCTACTTTTTAACCCATATTGAGAGGAGAAGAGGTAGATCTACCTCTTTCTCCATGTTCAAATTCCGAGCGTTTATCCATTTCAAGCCTACTGCACCTGACATACTCGAGCGGTCACCCATCGAGGAACTGACCAGGCTCGACGTTACTTAACTTCAGTGATTAGACAAGAACTGGTATCTCAATGTTTTATGGCCATAAGCCTCTTTTGTAAGGTATGAACTGTACTTTTGTGAATAATGTTTGTATTCCATTAAGACACGGGCTGTCAGGGATTTCTGCATTTAGTTTAACGGAACCTTTTCCGATCAAAAACATAGTCCCAACCGTTCTGAAATTATTGTTTATTATTATTATTATTATTGTGGTTGTCCATCCCTTACTTCGCACGACCGTTACACCCTGCCAATACTGCATAAATAATAGACTATTCCGTTTTGATCACGTAGAAAAAGGGAAAAGACACTTCTTGGTTTCAGTGACAAAAAGAAAGAAAGAGAGAAAGAAAGAAAGAAGGAAGGTTAGATAGAAATGTTTAATATCTCCTGCCAATGGCTTATGAACTCTGTTAGTTCGCACGACTTTTACACCTTACCAATACGTCATAAATAATGGACTATTCCGTTTTTGATCGCGTCGAAAGAGGAGAACACTACTTGGAGTCAGTGAGGAAAGGAAGGAAGGAAGGAAGCAAGCAAGCGGAGAAGATAGATATGTTTAACATCTCCTTCCAAAGAAAGAAAGAAGTGGAAAAGAAAAAAAGGAAGGAAGGAAGGAAGGACTATTAAAGAAAGAAAGAAAGAAAGAAAGAAAGAAAGAAAGAAAGAAAGAAAGAAAATATTGGAAAAGAAAGAAAGAAAGAAAGAAAGAAAGAAAGAAAGAAAGAAAGAAAGAACTGAAAAGGAAGGAAGGAAGGACTGGAAAGAAAGAAAGAAAGAAAGAAAGAAAGAAAGAAAGAAAGAAAGAAAGAAAGAAAGAACTGGAAAAGAAAAAATGGAAGGAAGGAAGGAAGGACTATTAAAGAAAGAAAGAAAGAAAGAAAGAAAGAAAGAAAGAAAGAAAGAAAGAACTGGAAAAGAAAGAAAGAACTGGAAAAGAAAGAAAGAAAGAAAGGAAGAAAGAAAGGACTGGAAAAGAAAGAAAGAAAGAAAGAAAGAAAGAAAGCTAAGATAGAATTCTTTTAATTTTCAGTGAAATGTAAAAAGTCGTCAATTTGAATTTTTTTTTCATTTGTACCCCCTTACTTCTTAAAATAACGACCAGCATGCATATTCTGTGTTGTCATTGCAATATTTAAGTTCAAATATTTAACGATGCGATAGGTGAATTTCTACGGATATTTTATTGACGTAGAACTCGCCATGAGTTTATTCAACCATTCACTTAAGAATTAACATTAAATTAGGAAAACCGTGAAATGTTCACGGATTAAAAACTAATTCTTCTTCTTATTATTATTTCTTTTGATAGAATCCTACGCAAAAGTCTTTCATCAAAGAACTCAGGTAAGTCAAAGTTTTTTCTTTTTTTTTAATTCTATGAAAAGGTCTCATCAACAAAATAATTTCAATTCTTTTAACAAAATGCTCACTTCAAAGTTAAATGGCAGCTTACACGTGAGATCAAGTGACAGTAAGACACCTTAAGATTCCAGCATCTTTTTTTGTATTCTCTCTGTTACCAGTGATGCTGGGTTTTTTTTTCTTTGTTTCTTCAGGACTGTTCCCAGTGCTCCGAGAACTACTGGAACAGCTATCACCTTCACGCTGCACAACGGATTTCTGGCAAGGTCAAAATATTATTCCGTCTTTTCAATTACCTCTTTCTTCCCGATGATCTACTAAAATAGCCAATTTTCTTTTCTTTTGAGAGTAATGTTTTACCCTGTACAAGGCCGAAGAGCCACTCGAGCTAGAGGGTCATAAAGTAAGAGGTACACTTTATGGGGATATGTGGGAAAGATAACGGCTGATATAGATTTGAAAAGATTAAGATTGTAGCGATCGAGGAAGCATCCTCTTGGGAGTCGGTTTCACAAAACAGTGGTTCGTGGGAAGAAGCTGCTCGATTAGAACTTACATTTTACCAATACGAAGAGAATGGGAGGGGGTGCCACAATGGGCGTGGCATGGTAGATCTTAGCCGTGAAGGTTAGAATTGGTGGTACTAAAGAGTGTAGCTCGTTTGTAGTATTTTCCATAAAAACAGCGATAGAGCAGAGAGAGTGTTGTAACGTCTCGTCTGTTTTAAAAGTGTTGTAGGGTTGAAAATAATTCATCACCCACAAGGACGCGGAGACTATCGAAAACGGGGAAGTGAAGACTGGGCAGCTCCTTCCCATATATGGTAGTAGTACTCCATTTTCAGCCTGATCTGGCTCTTGTAAAGGTAGAGGATAGGAGGAGGAGGAGGAGGAGCCCGACCATTTTACCAGTAGCTTTAGTGATGGATCGTATATATTTAGAGTTCCGTCTGAGGTCTGAAGTCTCAAGAGGCGCTCAAGGTACGGGGTCTCCCTGCGAGAATATTTATTGATCGCTGTTCACTCGGTGATGATGGAATGTTTAAAATTCAATACCTGACGTGATTTCTTCTTCTTCATCGTCTTTTTATTCTTCTTCTTCTTCATCTTTTTCTTCTTCTTCTTCTTCTTCTTCTTCTTCTTCTTCTTCTTCTTCTTCTTCTTCTTCATCTTTTTTCTTCTTCTTCATAATCTTTTTCTTCTTTTTCTTCTTCATCTTTTTATTCTTCTTCTACATCTTTTTATTCTTATTCTTCTTCTTCTTCTTCATCTTTTTCTTCTTCTTCTTCTTCTTCTTCATCTTTTTCTTCTTCTTCTTCTTCTTCATCTTTTTATTCTTCTTCTTCATCATCTTTTCTTCTTCTTCATCATCTTTTTCTTCTTCTTCATCATCTTTTTCTTCTTTTTCTTCTTCTTCATCTTTTTCTTCTCCTTCTTCTTCTTCTTCTTCATCTTTTTCTTCTTCATTATCTTTTTCTTCTTCTTCATCATCTTTTTCTTCTTCTTCTTCTTGTTTTTCTTCATCTTTTTCTTCTTTTTCTTGTTGTTGTTTTTCTTCTACTTTTTTCTTCTTTTTCTTCTTCGTCTTGTTTTTCTTCTTCTCCTTTTTCTCTTGTTTTTGTTGTTGTTCTTTTTATTCTTTTTCTTAATTTTCTTCTTGTTTTTCTTCTTCTTTCTTTTGTTCTTCTTTTTTCTTCTTCTTCTTCTTTTTCTTCTTCTTCTTCTTTTACTTCTTCTTCTTCTTCCTTTTCTTCTTCTTTTTCTTCTTTTTCTTCTTCTTCTTGTTCTTCTTCATCATCATCATCATCATCATCATCACTATAATCATTAGTATTATATTATAAAGATTCAATGGACGCCAGTATGATGTCAGACACAACAATAAGACATCCACGGAGCTTGCAAAACATTTTCTTACAAACGACTGGAATTTCGATAAACATCTTCAGGTGCACATTCTGAAGAAATATCCAGAATCTACCGACCTTTCGACCCTTAAAACACGTGAGGATTGTGACGTCAGCAAATTACTAACTTCCTGACCCGGGAGAATTCCATAAGATTTATACTAAGCTGTTTGTTTAATTCTTATTAGTGACTAATCAACTAACAGAAAAATCCAAGATGAACAAGATCACCATATTAAGAACGTTTCGGTTTCATGCCTTCACGCAGACGACGTTTTATTCGTTTTGACGCGTTGATTACCATTACAGCCGTGTTTTCATTACATGACAAGCAACGTTTGATATATATATATATATATATATATATATATATATATATATATATATATATACAAAATTGTACATATTAAAATTTTAAGTTATAGAGTGTTTTTCAGTGTGTGCTCCGTGTGTGTGTGTGTGTGTGTGTGTGTGTGTGTGTGTGTGTGTGTGTGTGTGAAAGGTATTTTGGTGTATGCAGGAGCGAATAGTGACGGATTGATTCTTATGGTGAATGAGTAAATTGTAATTGGGTCGTGAATCTGATTAGCTCTGTATACGATAGTTTGTGTCGACCAACTTTGACCCATCTCCCTCTTTTTTCGGCCTTGTACCACAAATACTGTGTTCAGTCAGTAATAAATCTTAGACAAGCAACGTTTATACAACATTTTTGTGGATTTATATATTTTTATACTTGAATTTTTTAAAATATAATCTGACGAAGACAGACATTCTGTCGAAATATTGTTTAACATTGTTTTTCTTTTTTTTTACTTTTCTTAAATTGCTCTTTTTTCTTAAGTATTATTATTATTATTATTATTATTATTATTATATTTTTGCATTCTGTTCAACATAATCCCATATCATTGTACAAGACCTAGAGTAAGGCAAGTTCGTGAATATATGCATTCCTTTTACACAAATTCTAATTTTAAATGACATATACAGTGTTTATATTTTTTGGCATTAATTATTCACTCTAGGGTAGATAAGCACTTGCCCACCCAACAATATTTTAAATCTCTTTTGAAAAATGGCTAGCAGGAATCTTGTTAATGTTCTTTACCCTTTTGATTAAAGATACAGCAGTAGGTTTGGAGGAGGGGATATAATTGACTTTCAATTTCAAGATCTTCAGATTTACTTGTATTATCATATTTTTTAACAAATATATTATGGAACAAGCAAAGAAAAGACGTCTTTTTAAGTATTAAATTACTATATTACTATTAGTGTTCTATTAGGCTCGCCATTATTATTATTATTAATATTATTATAAATGTAATTATTATTATTATTATTATTAATGTTATTATTAATATTATTATTATTTCATTTATTAAGACGACTCAAAATGACTTTAACCCCTTTCTTATGCCGATGAAAATATTACACATTCTATCAATCATCTAATTCTCCCCCCCTCTCCCTCTCCCTCTTTTTCGTAAGCACCTGCTCATAAGTTAAATTTCTGTCAAACTTTTTTGCCAGCATTTATCTCAACATTTTGCATTTCATTGTTCTACATCTCTGTTAATTTCCCTCAATTTAAAGGTTTACACACCCATGTGAAAATATATAGAAAATAGGAAGGAACTGGTTTACACACCCATATATATATATATATATATATATATATAATTAGGTAAATAATCCAAAAGTATATATATATATATATATATATATATATATAATATTTTAGTTATTATTTTTGATAAAAAATAGTGCTCGATACAAAAGTAGAACATAAATATAATTATTTATTTAAAATATAATATATTTTCAACTCAATTTAATTTAAAGGATTATATTGAAGTTTTAGGAAGGCTCTTGTTTTGAAACATGAGATTTCTTATGTAGCTCGATTTGGAATCATATTTTTAAATAAATAATTATATATATATATATGTGTGTGTGTGTGTGTGTGTGTGTGTGTGTGTGTGTGTGTGTGTGCATCTGTGTGTGTGTGTGTGTGTATTGAGTGTGTTTATTTTTTTTAAATTAAATTTCTACGGCCAATGGAATTATACTCCATTTATTATTACCTTATATATATATATATATATATATATATATATATATATATATATATATATATACGTTTTACCAGTTTGCGACTGGAAGGGTTAATTCAAGGAGGATATAAATCAGGGAGAGCTCAATGTCGACTTTCGATTATAATTTTTATTTCATGAACATCGAGATGTTCAACTCATCAGAACGATATCTCATCCGCAAATATATATATATATATATATATATATATATATATATACAAGTATAGGATTGGTGTATACAGAATAATTCCAATAACCCAAAAAATACTATTCTTAAAAGAGTGCTCAATACAGAGCAGAGCAAATATAACCATTTATTCGAAAACATATAACATAATTTTTTATGTTAGAATTTTTGAATAACTTATTAGATATATATATATATATATATATATATATATATATATATATATATATATTGTGATTTTTTGTTAAGCAATCGGTCTGAAGCTAGATGTGTAACTCAAACAATCACGATGCTTTATTAATTCCTTTGTCAACTCTCTCACGCTCTCCCTCTCACTCTCTCTCTCTCTCTCTCTCTCTATATATATATATATGTGTGTGTGTGTGTGTGTGTGTGTGTGTGTGTGTGTGTGTGTGTGTGTTTGTGTGTGTGTGTGTGTGTGTGCAGGTATGTAGAAAAATAGGAAAGAACACGTTAGGTAAATAATCCAGGGTTCTTTAGTATTTTTGTTTCTATTTTTAAAAAACAGTGCTCCATATAGAAGTACAGCTTAGATTATAATTATTTTTTAAAAAAATATGATTCCTTCGCTACATAAGAGTTCTCATGTTTCAAAAACGAGAGCTGAAACCATCCATATAATTATTAAAAATTAAATTGAATTAAAATAACAAGCCCTGTTTAATGCTCAAGGGAAAATTTTTCGCTTGAGCAGGAAAGATGTCTTGTTACTTTAATTCAATTTAATTTTGATAATTATAAATTTCGGTAGGAAAGCTTTTATTTAATTTTTCACGTGTTCTTAGATTTTTTTTATATATGTCTGAGCGCTTTCGGCTATTCGTTTAACCGTTATCAAAGATAATTTCATTTTTATTTTTAACTGAATGCATGGATTTCTTATCTAGAGTTTTCTCGTTATCTCTACGGCAATACACTCTCAGTCGTTTTAACGAAACTGTATAAAAGAGGGATAGCTGCACAAATACACAATTATATATATATATATAATAATTTCATTCCAAGCAAGGCCACATAGCTACTAAGACGCAAGTCACTGATTGTGAGAGAATATGAGAATAAGAAAATATTAAACGTATAGTAAGTAAGAAGACAGAAGATAACGATTGACATTACAATTAAGAATACACACACACACGTAAATATATATATATATGTGTGTGTGTGTGTGTATGTGTCTATGTACACATACACGTTTTTTCTCATCACGTTTCTATTTTGTCTAATAGTCTAATAATGCACAATAAATGTTATTATTATTGTGTCATTTTCGAATTTTATATATATATATATATATATATATATATATATATATATATATATATATATATATATATATATATGCAAGATTAATATTAATATAAAATTTACCACTTAGCTGATTGATGTCCTATTTGTCACTCCGACTCTAGACTTTTGTAGGCGAACCTTTTTGCAATCTTTCGGTCCACTTGTCAGGAGGTATCAGCAATTACCTGCCGATTTTCTCATTTTCTTTATTTTTATATTAAAGGATTTTATTAAAAAAAATATCACTGCTCTTTTTATTGGTGTTTGGTTTGATTTTTTTCTTTGTTTCTATGTGTGCGTTTGTGTGTGTGGTGGGACGTGACTCCGGTGATCGGGCTTGTCGGGCTTAGCCCGAGTGAATCAACATTCAAGTATATCTATTTCAAAGCAACAAAACTCTTTCGTAGTGCGACGTTTTCATTATTGACTTCAGCTGGATCTAAAATGAATTGTTTTATCTCCGTGCCTCAAAATATTGACCGAAATATATTTCGTTGATATTGTTCATAAGAAAGAAAGAAAGAAAGAAAGAAGACAAAGAAAGAAAGAAAGAAAGAAAGAAAGAAAGAAAGAAAGAAAGAAAATCAACGTGTCTAGACTGGCTACATAGATCTGAGTCCTATCTGAGCTGCTAATATTTAATAGGCAATGTATTTCTTGCTTTAATTTTATAAATAATCCTTTAAAAATCTCTAATGCCCTAATAATACACAATAAATATTATTATTATTGTGTCATTTTCCAATATCTTTCAATGGCTAATATATATATATATATATATATATATATATATATATATATATATATATATATATATACAGAGAGTGTGTATATATATATATATATATATAGATAGAGAGAGAGAGAGAGTTACGGTGGAGTAATGAACAGTTGCTGAGTTGAGACAAGAAACACTCAGTTGTGCTACCGATGAAGAAAAAATGCATATTTATTATTAATATATTATTTATTATTTTATTTATTATTATTACTTATTATTAATATATAGTTCGTAGCTCTGTTATATTACATTGAGCACTATTTTATTAACACCAGCACTCAATGTACGGTATCATATATATATATATATATATATATATATATATATATATATATATATATATATATATATATATATATATTGTTTAAAATTTGATATGTTTATAAGTGCAGAGTGTACAATATCTGGGGCTGTTTATAAATGGAGGTAGTGCCAACATAGAAATTAACATTGGATGCTGCCTGTTTCATGCCTCAAACGATCTTCATATCACGTGTTTGATCTACGATCGTATAGAAGTGTCAAACATACAGCTGCCATGCAGCGTTGATTCCTATGTCCACTCCTCCGCTCTCTATCTTCATATATATATATATATATATATATATATATATATATATAAAATATGTATGTATGTAAATATATATATGTATGCAATTTTTTATATATATTATTTATATATTATATATGCGCGGTACTTATTTGAAAGCGCTCAATATCATATATATATATATATATATATATATATATAACCGAAACTAGTCGAGGAATCTAAATCAAATAATAATAAAAAAAACGAAGTGTGTCTGAAGATTTTAATTTTTTAATATTTTTTATTGTTCAAATTATATATATATATATATGTGTGTGTGTGTGTACACACACATACACACTCACACATATATGTATGTGCGTGTATATATGTTTATATGCATGCATATTTTTTCAAACTGTCTCTTATTCATTCGCTTTTTTATGAAATTTTTGTTTTCCACGTATATCTCACTCAAAAAATTACTTTCACTTTCACTTTCCACGAGGTACTTTTGAAGGTATCAAATCTCTGTCTTTCTCTGTTACTCCCCCCTCTCTCTCTTTCTCTCTCCTCTCTCTCTCTCTCTCTGTCTCTCTCTCTCTCTCTCTCTCTCTCTCTCTATCTCTGTCTGTCTATCCATCTCACACCCACACACTTAAATACTTACTTTGCTGCTTATATTTTCCCTTTCTAGTTCTCTTTCTCTTCGGGATTGCATCATTTCTCTTACTCTCTCTGTTTCTCACTCTTTTTCTTTCTCCCATTTATCTATCTATCTACCCATCTTTACTAATTCTTTTTTATATTTTACTTCTCTCTCCTCTGAACTCTCCCGCTCTCCCACTTTCACTTTGCATCAATAACGTTATCCCCGCTCTTTCCTCTCTTCCTCTCATTCTTTCTTCTCCTCTCTCTCTCTCTCTCTCTCTCTCACTCTCTCTCTCTCTCTCTTACTTTTATTTTCAACCTCTTTCTCTCTTTTCTTGACTTCCTGTCTCACCTACTTCTCCCTATTCTGGTTTCTGTCTTTCACCCTTTATCACACGCGTTACTCTCTTTTATTCTGTTTCTCTCTCTCTCTCTCTCTCTCTCTCTCTCTCTCTCTCTCTCTCTCTTTCTCTCTCTCTTCTATCTATCTATCTGTCTCGAGTTTACTTCTCCCTATTCTGGTCTCTGCCTTTAGAAAATTGTAAAGAGAAAGAAAGAGATCAAAATGCTGAGTGAGTTTTTAGACAGAGAAAGAAAAAGGGCATAAGGTGGGTAGAAAGAATGGACCAATGAGAGATATAAAAGAAATGAACGTGAAAGTGAAAGTAAAAGTGAAAGTAAATTGTAATAAGAAATGCATAAACGGAAAGACGGTAAAGGAGAAACTAACTTACTAAGAGAGTAGTCAAAGAGAGAAATGGAAAGGAAATAAATAAAGAAAGCAATAATTGATTAAATAATAACGCGTTACTCCCCCCTCTCTCTCTCTCTCTCTCTCTCTCTCTCTCTCTCTCTCTCTCTCTCTCTCTCTCTCTCTCTCTGATACTTTTATTTTTTTCAGTCTTTTTCTCTCTTTTCTTGACTGTGTCTCCCCCACAGGCAATTCCATTATTCTCATAACACACCCCCTTTCATTCTCTCTCCCTCTCCTCTCTTTCTGTCTATCTATCACACGGTCTTAGATGCCCGCTGTCTATCAGGCAGGGGTGTTGGGTAGAATTCGTGAAGAAATCTCACTTACCGAATTTTGAAATAAACTTCACGCTGAGGAAATATGCCAAGAGTTCTGATATATGATTGAAGACCGAGGCCACACCAAAAAGTGTCGGGGAGCCTCCTAAGTCCTGCAAATGCCAAAAGAGAAAGGTAAAAATAAGGCCAATTCCAAATCCCATAAACCAGGCGACGAACAGTACAGAAATGTACCTGATCGAAGCTAGCATTTTTAAAACCGTTAACCATTTTCCGAAGTAAGTTTCCTCCTCGAATGTTTTACCGGAACCAGAAGCGTGTCCATTGACAGTATCACTGACCATGTCACTTTGTTTGTCCAGGGAGATGTGCAGCTTATCCGGGGGAGTTTTTTCCGGAAAGCTCGACTCTATATGGGCCTTGTCTTTTGTGTAGTAATCGAAGTCGTCCTCCTCGACCAGACGGACTCTGTCGATTTTTCTTCGTCCGGTGACAGTTTCTTTAATTTTGTCTTTGATCTGCGAGGCGATCTGCTGCAGGGGGATATCCATGCTGCCCTGGTGGAACGAGAAATTAAACTGGGTGGCCGTAATGAGGGCGCAGCTCATCAGCACGGAGAATACAGCAAAACAAATAACATAGTTTTTCTCGCCCAATTCTTGCGTTCCACAAGGGTGATTAGGGAACGTAGTAGAGTGATCAAGAGCCATGCCCACCAGAAACATAGCAATGCCCCAGCCAAGAGAGCCAAACATACGCTGTCTACCATAATTCTCAACGTCGTCCCCCAGATATGCAAGGGTCACCGAATCAGCCAAGGTGATCGCTGGGGCGCTAAAGAACTCACCAACGATGACTAACAGTAGCAAGACGAAAAACACCTGTCGGACTTGATCTTCGCGGTATACAATCGTACTAAAGCGAGGACTGACTAAACCCGCTACTTCGTCTTTGTTCTTATTGGCGATTTTCGTGTGATCGATCTCGTAACCCTCGTGTTTCGGCTTCACGCGTTTGACCCTGGAGCGAGCGGCTGGTAGATCGTCAACCGTACCGATCAAGTCATCAATGTCTGTCAACTTTTCCGAATCTGTCAACCCGTGCAGGCTGTTCGGATGATGCAGGTCGTTAATGGCCTGCTCCTGGGCTGCATAATTTTCGACTAAGCTTTTCGCCACCTTGTCGTTATTATAATGCGGAAGGTTAGGACTTTTATAAAGAAACGGGTTTTCCTGTGGTATCCACCCGTCTCCAGTGCCTATGTCCCTCCGCTTTCTTGTGTAAGGCTCGGAAAGGAATATATGGGTGGAGTTTGTAGAAATGCACGAATGGGCTGGTGGGTGAACGAAAGCCAAGGATAATGTAAAGGCGATCCAACCAAAAAGGGAGAAGAGCAGAAGTTGTTTACCTTTCTTCCACTTGTCAGCAAAAACACCCCATAAGGGCGCACTGCAGAATTCTACAAAGGGACGAAATCCGATGAGAATACCGCCTTGGGTTGGGTTCATCCCAAGCTGTCGGAAGTAAACTGCCATCAAGGGAAACAGGGAGCCAAAAGCAGCAAAAAAGAAGAAATAAAAGATCTTAGAGATCAGAAGGTCGCGATTGATGTAAGTAAATAAATTGTCAATAATATCCCGTCTGGAGTATGGCTTCCCTGGAAATTGTTGTTGTTTGTAAGAGTTTTGCTGGAAAAACTGTTTTTCACTTAGGGTTGGCGACCGAGTTCCCGCTTGGTCAGGTCCACCTCCTGTTTCATAATCGACACCCATTTTTGTGTGTGTTTATGTTTACTTTTGATAATGTTGTTGAGAAAGAATATTTTTTTTTATCTTTTTTTAAAAAAAAAAAAAAAAAATTTTGAAAAAATATTCACTTAAAAATAGAAAAGGATACTTTTTTTTATTGTAATATTTTGTATTAAATTTTTGATTGTAGTAGTTTTTAATAAAATTTTAATCAAATCTTTTATTGCTTCCAAGCAAGGGCTCTAGTAATATTTTAATGATTCTTTTTTTTTTAATTTCTTTTTCGTATTTTTATTCCAGATATTTTTCTTTCTTTACAATTTAAATTTTTTAAAATAATTTTGATGTTTTTTTTGTGATTCTTACATACATACATCTACATACATACATACATACATATATATATATATATATATATATAAGGTTATATATATATAGATATATATATAACTATTTTTCTTTACACATCGAATATCCGAAAATCCCCGATATATATATAAAATATATATATATATATTTTTATATATATATATATATATTGATTAATTAAACTCTTTTTTTATTCTGTTATTTTCCCCCTTCTCTGTGTATTAATTCCGTGAGTTGATGATAGATACTTTGTGAAAAAGAACCCACAACACGTCGATGTTTCTTTTTTTTTTTTTTTGCCACTCCAATGTTTTTCTTTTTTGTTGTTGTTGCTTTTGTTTTTTGTTTGTTTTTTTAAGGATCCATTTCCTCCTTTTTTAGATGAGGGTTATTTCGTAGTTGGTTGGAGTAATGCGGACAAAGATTAAAATAAACACAGCCTTTCCATGTTAGCCGCTGGAGACGGAGTTCAACTAATCAAAATGAACTGGGGAAAATAACGAAAAAAAAAAGGAAAAGAAAAGAAAAACCTCCACAGCTTTTGATACAGTTGCTCGCACTGCGACGATCCACGGGCAGACTGCATCGAGTGTCGTTAACCAGAACACTACCGAGCTACGTACTGACTGACGAAGGACGTAAGTACGGTTGGAGCCTCCAACTGCACATATGCGCGCACACACACGCGCAAACGTTGGCACACACAGATGAGAGTGTGTACAACGAAGGAGAGCGAGCGAGATAGAGAGAAGGGGGAGGAAATAAAACGAGGGGGAGGGGAAATAAAGAGGATGGCAGAAATATAGCCAGAGAGGGGGAGTAGAAAAGAGGAAGGAGACAATAAAAGACCACACGTCGATTCCTTATTCTCCTCCTCCTCTTCCCTCATTGTTACTCTCATTATTACATTGATTAGTATATATATTTAATCTCTCTCCCCTCCTTCCTTAATCTTAGTTTCGTCGAATTATCATATTTCCCCTTTGCTGTTCTGTATGTCGCATTCTCTCTCGTTATTTATTTATTTCCTTTCACTTCCTCTCTCTGAGAACTCTATTAATATGTATGTTTTCTCTCCAATCGTTGTACTTTCTCTTATGCGTTTCGTGTGACTTTTTACTTTCACTTTCACTTTCGTTATTATTGAGTCTATCATTACTTTCTTGTTTAATTTATTTATTTCCTTTCCCTTTCTCTCTCTAACTACTCTCTTAGTGAGTTAGTTTCTCACTCCACCGTCTGTCTATTTCTTATTACGATTTTACTTTTACTTTCACTTTCATTACTATTATGACTCTTATTACTTCATTCTTTCCATTTTTTTTCCTTTTCATTACTTTTCACTCTCTCATTAATTCATTTTTTCTTTCTTTTTTCTTTCTTTCTTTTCCCCGTTCTCTCTCTCTAAATCCACTCCCTGAAGTTGATCTCTCCTTCCGCCATCTGTTATTCTCTTTACGATTTCCTTACTACGTTTTTACCTTTACTTTCGTTACTATTTAATTAATTCCTTTATTCTTTCTTTCTTACTTTCTTTATATATTTCTTTCTTTTTCTTTCTTTCTTTCTTTTTTCTTTCTTTATATCTTTCATTTTTTTCTTTCTTTTTCTTTATTCCTATCTATTTTTCCTTCCTTCTTTCTATCTTTCCTTTTTTACGTTTTCTTTCTTCCTATCTTTCCTTCTGTCTTTTTCTTTTTTTCTTTCTTTCTTTCTTTCTATCTTTCTTTCTATCTTTCCTTCGTTTGTTCTTTCTTTCTTTCTTTCTTTCCCTTCTCCTTCTATCTCTAATTCCTGTCTCTCAAATTGATCTCCCCTTCCACCATCTTTCTTTCACCGATTGCGTTTCCCTATTACGTTTTTACTTTCACTTTCATTTTAGATTTGTTCTCTCTTTACTACCTCCTTTCTTTCTTTCTTTCTTTCTTCATTTATTTATTTCTCCTCGCCTTTTTTCTCTAAAATTCTCTTTCTCCTGCTCTCTCTCCTTCTCTCTCTCCCTCTCTCTCTCTTTCATTCCACCGTCTACCGTTCTTTTCTACTGTTTTTCTCATATTTTTATTTTCTCTTTCATTACTATTCACTCTTTCATTTCTTCTTTCTTTCTCCACATTTATTTCTACCTGTTTTCTCTCTCTAAAAACTGACTTAACAAGTTCTTATGGTATTGTACTTTCACTTTCACTTTCATTATCATTCAATCTGTAATTACCACCATTATTATCCTACTCTCTCAGTTTTTCACTCGCTTCCCTGTATCTTTATTGCTATTAAGCCCTCATTCTTAAATATTCATTGCTTCTGTTGTCACTAGAAGCGTTTCATTTCTCCTTTCTTTCGTCTGTTTTCTCAAACCTTCACACAAATTTTGCTTATCTTGGTATTCACTTGCGTGTTACTTATAGGTTTACTCGGGGCTCCGTGTCCAAAATCCTTCGCTTCTCACCCGCAATGCTCCTGCTGGTATTCAGTGACGAGGGCGACGTCGACAGAGGTGAGGAGGAGGAGGAGGAGGATGGATAGCTTCTACATCTCTTTCAAAAAGAAAAGATGTGCCGATACAAACGAGGAAAGAAAGGAGGGCACGAAAATGTGAAAGAGAATAAAGAAAGAAAGAAAGAAAGAAAGAAAGAAAGAAAGAAAGAAAGTTAATATATGAAAAGAGAAAAAAATTCAGGAAAAAATCAGAAAGAAACAGAGATGATCATATATATATAAAAGAAGAGAGAAA
The DNA here is from genome assembly GCA_903632075.3 of Acanthosepion pharaonis. Classification (NCBI taxonomy): domain Eukaryota; kingdom Metazoa; phylum Mollusca; class Cephalopoda; order Sepiida; family Sepiidae; genus Acanthosepion; species Acanthosepion pharaonis. The sequence goes on from CAHIKZ030000183.1 coordinate 1,573,364, forward strand.
GAAAGAAAGATGAAGAGAGAAAGACAAACGGGAGAGAAAGATGATATGTAAAGAAAGAAAGAAAGAAAGAAAGAAAGAAAGAAAGAAAGAACGACAATAATGTATAAAAAAAGAAAGAAAGACAATAATGTATGCGAAAGAAAGAAAGAAAAAAGAAAAGAAAGACGAACAAAAAAGAAAGAAAGAAAGAAAGGCGGATATATAGAAAAAAGAAAGAAAGAAAAACATTGAGAAAGAAAGAAAGAAAGAAAGAAAGGAAAAAGAAAGACGATGATATACAGAAACAGAAGAAAGAAAAATTGAAAGCTGATGCTATAGAAAGAAAGAAAGAAAGAAAGAAAGAAAGAAAGAAAGGCGTGATATATAGAAAAATAGATAAAGAAAGAAAAACATTGAGAAAGAGAGAAAGAAAGAAAGAAAGCCGACGATATACAGAAAAAGGAAGAAAGAAAAATTGAAAGATGATGCTATAGAAAGAAAGAAAGAAAGAAAGAAAGAAAGAAAGAAAGAAAGAAAGAAAGGCGTGATATATAGAAAAATAGATAAAGAAAGAAAACCATTGAGAAAGAAAGAAAGAAAGAAAGAAAGAAAGAAAGCCGACGATATGCAGAAAAAGGAAGAAAGAAAAATTGAAAGATGATGCTAAAGAAAGAAAGAAAGAAAGAAAGAAAGAAAGAAAGTAATGATGTAAGGAATGCAAAGAAAAAAGTAAATTCAAATGAAAGACTGACAAAGAGGGTGGAGAGAAGAGAAGAGCGAGAAAGTAAGGATGACGAGAAGACAACGAAGGATTGAAAACGAATTCTGATGACTTTTCTCAACTTCGATGTCGCAAGAAAGGAAAGAAGAGAGAAGAGAGAAAAGCGGACGAATAGAAGAGGCTGTGCGCCTGATACACACATCGACGAGGAGCGGGCATCCAACAGTTAAAAACAACAACAACTGATGCTGAGAAGCCGATCGATATTTTGCTGAAATGGAACACAGTAGCAAGGTTTGGGCCAGAATTTTTTTTTCTCATTTCCAAATCCCCAAACGGCTTCGATTGAGAACAACACCCGCCCACCACCGCCCCCGTTGACGGGGGCCACACATCGCTCAACTGTTCACGTTTTATCTTACAGACGCACATAGATAGATAGATAGATACGAACAGAGAATTATATAGATACGAACAGAATGAGATAGATAGATAGATAGATAGATAGATAGATAGATAGATAAGCATACATTGAGATAGATAGATAGATAGATAGATAGATAGATGCTCTATGTATATATATACAGAGAGAGTGTATATATGGTTGTGTGTGAGAGCTAGAGAGAGATAAAGAGAGAGATAGATAGATAGATAGATAGATAGATAGATAGATAGATAAGCATACACTGAGATAGATAGATAGATAGATAGATAGATAGATAGATAGATGATACGAACAGAATGAGATAGATAGATAGATAGATAGATAGATAGATAGATAGATAGATAGATAGATATGCATACACTGAGATAGATAGATACGTGGATAGATAGATAGATAAATACGAACAGAGAATTGGATAGATAGATAGATAGATAGACAGATAGATACTCTATGTATATATATACAGACAGAGTGTATATATGGTTGTGTGTGAGAGCTAGAGAGAGATAAAGAGAGAGATTGAATATAGATAGATAGATAGATAGATAGATAGATAGATAATGATGTTTCAAAACCTAAAACCTCAATCCTTCTTTGCCTTCATAATTCCTCATTAATTACGACATTTCTATGCAAATTATTGAAAGACTACAAAGTCAGTTTTATCCAAAACAAAAATCCTAATCCATAACAGCCAAACATGTTTCCAGCCATCAGATCAGATCTTCTTATGTCCGTCAATGTCTGTAATATTTCCATGTACTTTTTTTTCTTTCGTATTTGATATCTATCTTTATTATCTAAAAACCAATTTTCATAATAACTTATTTTGGTAAGGTCATTTTTATTACGCCAAAAACGTAAAACATAAATTTCTATTTATAAAAATAATTCCAAAGAAATATAGTTTCTTACTTAGCACGATTGTTGTGCCTTGCCAATGCCGCGTGTGTAACGAACTACTTCGTCTTGATCGCGTGGAAAGACGGACAAGACGCGTTGTTTGGTTTCAGGAAAAGAAAGAAAGAAAGAAAGAAAGAAAGAAAGAAAGAAAGAAAAACAATAATGTGCAAGAAAGAAAGAAAATAATTTATAAGAAAGAAAGAAAGAAAGAAAGAAAGAAAGACAATTATGCATTAGAAGGAAAGGAAGAAAGACAATAATGTATGAGAAAAAAGAAAGAAGAAAGGAAAGATTATAATCTATAAGGAAGGAATAAAGAAGTAAGGAAAGAAAGAAAGACAATAATGTATAAGAAAGAAAGAAAGAAAGAAAGTGTTATGGGATCTTACCCATAATAATAATAATGGACTATTCCATAAATACTGCGGAGTAGGCAAGGAATCAGTCGAGTCAGTAGTTCAAGTAGAGTCAGTAGTTCAAGTCGAGTCAAGAGTCGAGTCAGAGGCAGTCCGAAACAGAGTCACGTTCAGACAATTACTACAAGACATTGGAATAGTGTTACTGGTCGAGACTACATTGTTCTCTCTACTAAACCTGATTGTTCATACTAGCACTTCTACTTCTCTGTATATATTCCTGTTTGTAATATATCTGTGTTATTCCATACCTGTGTTCGAGTTCTTCTTTATTGGTTCTACATTGGACTATCACCGTGGTACAAGGAACCGGACTATAACAAGTGGCAACGAAGATTCGAATTCATTCGGTGGAAGAAAAAAAAATTCGTTCGCCACAGCATAACAAGTGGCGACGAGGAAACCAACTCTCTATGCGGAGGACAAACTTTTTTTTTTTTTTTTTTTGCTATCCGTCGCGCATAACACGTGACAACAAAGGAAAGTTTTTTTTTTGTTGCGTGCACAGGCTACAGAATATCAGGTTACACAAAAAAAATACGTTAACATGGAAGATTTTAAGTCAACCATTATGGAACTTATCAAAATCCAATTTGAACAGCAACAAAGGTACGAACAGAAACATCTGGAATTGCTAGACTTATTGTTACGTGCAATGACAAATAAGGAGCAAAAATCCGAGAACGAAACAGTTCTCTCACAAGACGCTATTTGGAGTAATATCGAAGATTTCAAGTACGCACCCGACGAAGATAAAACTTTTGCAAATTACTTCCGAAGGTACGAAGATCTATATGATTTTGACTGCAAAGATTGGTCAGACGGACGTAAAGTACGCCTATTACTAAGACAATTAGGCACAGTCGAATATACCTAATTCGTTGATTATATCCTTCCCAGAAAAACAAGCGAGTTAACGTTCAAAGAATCCATAAAACTACTAACGGAACTTTTCAGCCAGAATACTTCACTATTCCATAAAAGATGAAAATGCTTGAACCTTACAAAAAAGGACAGCGAACATTACATAACTTTCGCATCCATTGTTAACAAATATTGTGACGACTTCAAATTATCGGAACTCAGGTGGACAACTTCAAATGCTTAATTTACGTCCAAGGCCTGGTTTCAACCAAAGACGCGGAAATGAGACGCAGAATACTTACTAAATTGGAGAGTGAACAAGATCTGATACTTCAAAAACTAACTGAAGACTGCCAGAGATGCATCAGTGTGAAGAAAGACTCAAAAGACATAGAACAAGCTGGCATAGCACACGTACGCAAAGTACAAAGGCAAACAAATTTTCCCTCCTCACAAACAAACCGAACCGATTTTCCCGCCTCAAGAACAGGTAAAACAACATTTTCTAATTATAATCAACATAAAAAAAAATACCACCCTGTCCATGCTATCGTTGTGGGTCTTTGGGTTAAAGACTGTACATATCGTTTTATAACTTGTCTATCATGTAAAAAAATTGGCCACAAAAGTTCTCATTGAAAGCAGAATAAGAATTACGAGGACTGACCAAGTAGATGAGACTAATATAAGAAAATATGTACAAGTTGAAATGCAAAACAGAAAAGTTAGGTTACAGCTGGATTCTGGCTCAGGCTTAAATATCATAAATCTACAAACATGGAGAAAACTGAACAAACCTGTCATGTTAAAAACGGATAAAATTGCGAAATCAGTTACGGGGAGAAAGATAAAATTCGAGAGTGAAGTAATTACAAACGTAACATTTAATGGAATGTCGAAAAAACTAAAAATGTACGTCTTAAGAAATACCGAAAACCTATTCGGAACAGACTGGATGCAAAAATTCGAATTGTGGGATCTACCTATTAGTACGTACTGCCAAAATGTAAAAAGCTTATCAACCGAGGCAGACAAATTAAAAGGAAAACTAAAAACGAGTTTCCCCGAAGTATTTTCAGTAAGTCTCGGAAGATGTAAGAAAATGGCAGCTAATATCGAAATAAAGGAAAACGTTCAACATGTTTTCAAGAAAAAAAAAGGAGCGTACCGTTTGCGTCAATAGAAAAAATTGGCCAAGAATTAACTAGACTTGAAAATACGGACATATTGAAAAATGTAGAATACAGCAAATGGGCCGCACCGACGGTCTGCGTTAAAAAGAAAATCAGATCAGCGTTCGATAAATTACGACCAAGTAAAACAAAACAAGTAACACAGTCCTACGCACCAAAAAGAAAATTCCTCCCGGGAGAAAAAGTTCTTTTTAAGGCATATAAAAATAATACCTCTTACTGGGAGCAAGGCATAATTGAGAAAAGAATTGGTAATATGATGTACATAGTACAAGGAATAAAATTCTCACACAGAAGACACGTAAACCAAATAAGGACGAGACCGTTACAGGATGCTAACGGTCCACCTCAAGAAGAGGTGTTGGACACGATTTTCGTCACATTCAATATAAAAAGACCGCAAATAATGCCAGAACCAAGAAAATCGCCAAGAAAAAGAAAATTCACTGAACTTTTGGGAATAGATCCAAAGAAAAAGATATTAAAAAAAAACCTACTAAAAACCTTTATGGGATCTTACCCATAATAATAATAATGGCTTAAAAAAGCTTAGGGAAGGAGTCAGGGGACTGTTATGGAGGCTATTCCGGGGATAATAATGAATCCGTTTATATGGGTTCAAATGGGCTATTTTTGGCTTTGAGCCTAATGGCTCCGGGAATGCCCACATTAAAAAGGCCTTTGCCACATGACACCCTCGTGGGGGTGACTGAATATCGTCAGTCGACCCAGGACTTACTGAGCGACTGTTCGGTTCAACTCTTCCTACTTCGAAGGAGGCTACGCCGAAGGGCGAAGTCTCCTTCGGGAGGTAAACCGGCCCTGAACACGTTTATACGGGTTCAAATGGGCTATTTTTGGCTGAGCCTAATGGCTCGGGAATGCCCACATTAAAAAAGGCCTTGTGCCGCATGACACCTCGTGGGTGGGTGACTGAATATCTCAGTCGACCCAGGACTTACTGAGCGACTGTTCGGTTCAACTCTCTTCCTACGGGCGGGGAGGAACCCGAAGGAGGCTACGCCGAAGGGCGGAGTCTCCTTCGGGGAGGTTAAATCGGCCCAGAACCCGTTTATACGGGTTCAAATGGGCTACAGCCGGGCCTAATGGCTCCAGGAAGGCCTTGTGCCCACGTTGACTGAAAAGGACCCAGGACTTTTGAGCGACTGTTCGGTTCAACTCTCTTGACACCCCCTGACCCGTTCATACGGGTTGGGGAGATGGCTCGGGAATATTGCTTTACATGACAGTCGACCCAGGACTTACTGAGCGACTGTTCGGTTCAAACTTCTTACGGGGAGGAACCTGAAGGAGGCTACGCCGAAGGGCGGAGGAGGTAAACGGCCCTGAACCCGTTTATATGGGGTTCAAATGGGCTACGCTAATGAAAAAGGCGGAGACACCCTCCTTCTGGGAGGTCGACCCAGGACTTACTGAGCGACTGTTCGAACCCGTTTAGGAACCTGAAGGAGGCTACGCCGAACGGGTTCTTCGGGAGGTAAACCGGCCCAGAACCCGTTTATACGGGGTTTTTGGCCGAGCCTAATGGCTCGGGAATGCCCACGTTAAAAAGGCCTTGTGCCACATGACACCCTCGTGGGGGTGACTGAATATCGTCAGTCGACCCAGGACTTACTGAGCGACTGTTCGGTTCAACTCTCTTCCTACGGGCGGGAGGAACCTGAAGGAGGCTACGCGAAGGGCGGAGAAGGTTAAACTGGCCCTGGACCCGACGGGTCTCCTAATTCGGGAAGGTTAAAAGGCCTTGTGCCCTGGACCCGTGGGGGTCTGAATATCGTCAGTCGACCCAGGTTCGAAAGGAGGCTACGCCGAAGGGCGGAGTCTCCCGGGGAGGTTAACTGGCCCTGGACCCGCATACGGGAATTTTTCCTAACGGGAATTCTACGTTAAAAAGGCCTTGTGCCACATGACACCCTCGTGGGGGGTGACTGAATATTGTCAGTCGACCCAGGACTTACTGAGCGACTGTTCGGTTCAACTCTCTTCCTACGGGAGGGAGGAACCCGAAGGAGGCTACGCCGAAGGGCGGAGTCTCCTTCAGGGGATCGCTCCGGCCCAGAACCCGTTTATACGGGTTCAAATGGGTGATTTTTGGCCGAGCCTAATGGCTCGGGAATGCCCACATTAAAAAGGCCTTGTGCCACATGACACCCTCGTGGGGGGGTGACTATTGTCAGTCGAGTCAGTAGTTTAAGTCGAGTCAGTAGTTCAAGTCGAGTCAAGAGTTGAGTCAGAGGCAGTCCGAAACAGAGTCGCGTTCAGACAATTACTGCAAGACATTGGAATAGTGATACTAGTTGAGACTACATTGTTCTCTCTACTAAACCTGCTTGTTCATACTAACACTTCTACTTCTCTGTATATATTCCTGTTTGTGATATACCTGTGTTATTCCATACCTGTGTTCGAGTTCTTCTTTATTGGTTCTACCTTGGACTATCACCGTGGTACAAGGAACCGGACCCTAACAGAAAGAAAGAAAGAAAGAAAGAAAGAAAGAAAGAAAGAAAGAAAGAAAAGAAAGAAAGAATAGAAAGAAAGAAAGAAAGACGAAGCGATAACGCTCTTATGCTTCAAGGAAATGAAAAACTTGTTGTAAGTGTTCGTCTCTCTGTGTCTTAGTATGTCTCCTGTTGGAATCTCTCCCTTTTTTTCTTTTAGACAGGGTCCCTTTTTATTGATAGCGATGTTGAAAGAGGTTCCGTTAATTATTTCTTATTGGTCACCATTTCTTATTGGTCAACATATATTTATTTAGGATTGTATTTAATCGACTTCAAACAGAAGTTATGCGCGGAGCCTATTGCGCAGAGCCCGAAATATGTCATTATATTTTAAGCTATGAAAGAGGTAACTTCCTGCTTTCGCTTTCAGGGCCACTACAGTATCTACCGTTGTAAATATTTCTCATTGAAACAATTCATATTATAATGCTGTACTACAGTTATAAATGTAATAAAACTAATTTTACTTGTTCAATATTCAAGAGACGATTACAAAACAATTTTCAAAAGTCCTGTTGCGCAACATACACAAGTAACGTAAACAAATCTTTTATACTTGATTTGTAAAGCTATGTCTGCGTTCACACCAATCATTATTTCTCGTAGTAGTGTTAAATAACAACATTTACGATAACACACACACATATATATATATATATATATATATATATATATATATATATATATAGTTTCTCATTAAAAGTCATTATCATTCTGGTGTTAAATAAAAACCACATTTCGTATAATATGCAAACTTTATTTTTCAATAACGTACATTATACTGTATTTTTTGCAGTGTTAAGCCACAAAACTTTTAAGATGCCATAAAATCTTTATTTCTCATTACATAATACGCAACTTTTTTTTTCCTAGGGCAAAAATTGGTGTGGAGTTAGAAACATGTTTTCTAACAATTGTATAAATTTGGTTTTAATTTGTTATCTTTTACTTTGCGTAAATTGTGTTTTTCTACTACAAGTTCATGTGTGACACTGGTACATGCAAATATATCATACCAGAATGCAATACAAATATATGCCGTATATTTCTGCGTATAAGGCGACCTGTAATTCTTAAAAATTACCCCCTAAAATAGGGGGTCGTCTAATATTCAATATTCAAGAGACAATTACACAACAATTTGCAAAGGTTTCGCTGAGCAATTTTCACATGTAACAATATAAACAAATCTTTCGTTGTTGAAGTATTACTTCAAAAAAGAAATAAAAAGAAATCATCTACACACGAGAGGATGGTGAAATTTTCTTACTTCAATCTATATCTATCTTTTTATTGTTAGCCAAGTTGAAAGAGGCTTAGATTAAGTTGTTGATTATTTTTTATTGGTCACCATTTCTTATTGGTCAACATATATTTATCTAGGATTGTATCGAATCAACTTCAAACGGAGGTTATGCGCGGAGCCTATTACGCAAAGCCCGAAATATGTCATTATATTTGAAGCTATGAAAGAAGCAACTTCCTATTTCTGCTTTTAGTGTCACTACAGTAAATATTTCTCGTTAAATAGTTCATATCATAATGCTTCACTAGAGTTATAAATGTAATAAAATATTTTTACTTCTTGATTTTACATTAAAATTCAATATTCAAGAGACACAACAATTTGCAAAAGTTTCGCTGAGCAATTTGCACAGGTAACAATATAAACAAATCTTTCGTTGTTGATTTGCAGAAGTATTACTTCAAAAAAGAAAATCATCTATATACGAGAGGATGGTGAAATTTTCTTACTTCAACCTATATCTATCGGGTTGCGGACTTTCATTCACTAATTTGTATATGGTTGTCCTAGTTTCATCAATAAAATGCGTCCTTGGTATGACGATAAAATACACCCGCGTCCTGGGTAAGACGCTAAAATACGTCCACAAGCAACGCCTCTGATCAGGAGCGTGGATCAGCCTCTTAATTGCTAATGTTCCTAGGTCCACCTTGACCCGGGGTGGTAGTACCTGTTAGGATCCCAGCTATGGGCGAATAGTTAATCCCCCAACTGGGGTCAAAATGCTATAAAAGTGTAAGTGTAAGAAAGAAAGACAATAATGTAAAAGAAAGAAAGAAAGAAAGAAAGAAAGAAAGAAAGAAAGAAAGAAAGAAAGAAAGAACGGACTTGAATTTAAAGAAAGAAAGAAAGAAAGAAAGAAAGAAAGAAAGAAAGAAAAATGTATAAGAAAGAAAGACAATAATGTAAAAGAAAGAAAGAAAGAACGGACTTGAATTTAAAGAAAGAAAGAAAGAAAGAAAGAAAGAAAGAAAGAAAAATGTATAAGAAAGACAATAATGTAAGACAAAAATAAGAAAGACAATAATGTAAAAGAAAGAAAGAAAGAAAGAAAGAAAGAAAGGAAGAAAGAACGGACTTGAATTTAAAAAGAAAGAAAGAAAGAAAGAAAAAAAAGAAAGAAAACAAAAGTAAAAGAAAGAAAGAAAGACAATAATGTAAAAGAAAGAAAGAAAGAACGGACTTGAATTTAAAGAAAGAAAGAAAGAAAGAAAGAAAGAAAGGAAGAAAGAAAAATGTATAAGAAAGAAAGACAATAATGTAAAAGAAAGAAAGAAAGAACGGACTTGAATTTAAAGAAAGAAAGAAAGAAAGAAAGAAAAATGTATAAGAAAGACAATAATGTAAGACAAAAATAAGAAAGACAATAATGTAAAAGAAAGAAAGAAAGAAGGGACTTGAATTTAAAGAAAGAAAGAAGAAAGAAAGAAAGAAAGAAAGAAGGGACTTGAATTTAAAGAAAGAAAGAAAGAAGAAAGAAAGAAAGAAAGAAAGAAGGGACTTGAATTTAAAGAAAGAAAGAAGAAAGAAAGAAAGAAGGGACTTGAATTTAAAGAAAGAAAGAAGAAAGAAAGAAAGAAAGAAAGAAGGGACTTGAATTTAAAGAAAGAAAGAAGAAAGAAAGAAAGAAAGGACGGACTTGAATTTAAAGAAAGAAAGAAGAAAGAAAGAAAGAAAGAACGGACTTGAATTTAAAGAAAGAAAGAAAGAAAGAAAGAAAGAAAAATGTATAAGAAAGACAATAATGTAAGACAAAAATAAGAAAGACAATAATGTAAAAGAAAGAAAGAAAGAAGGGACTTGAATTTAAAGAAAGAAAGAAAGAAAGAAAGAAAGAAAGAAAGAAAGAAAGAAAGAAAGAAAGAAGGGACTTGAATTTAAAGAAAGAAAGAAGAAAGAAAGAAAGAAAGAAAGGAAGAAAGAACGGACTTGAATTTAAAGAAAGAAAGAAAGAAAGAAAGAAAGACAATAATGTAAAAGAAAGAAAGAAAGAACGGACTTGAATTTAAAGAAAGAAAGAAAGAAAGAAAGAAAGAAAGGAAGAAAGAAAAATGTATAAGAAAGAAAGACAATAATGTAAAAGAAAGAAAGAAAGAACGGACTTGAATTTAAAGAAAGAAAGAAAGAAAGAAAAATGTATAAGAAAGACAATAATGTAAGACAAAAATAAGAAAGACAATAATGTAAAAGAAAGAAAGAAAGAAGGGACTTGAATTTAAAGAAAGAAAGAAGAAAGAAAGAAAGAAAGAAGGGACTTGAATTTAAAGAAAGAAAGAAAGAAGAAAGAAAGAAAGAAGAAAGAAAGAAAGAAAGAAAGAAGGGACTTGAATTTAAAGAAAGAAAGAAGAAAGAAAGAAAGAAAGAAAGAAAGAAGGGACTTGAATTTAAAGAAAGAAAGAAAGAAAGAAGGGACTTGAATTTAAAGAAGAAAGAAAGAAAGAAAGAAAGAAAGAAAGAAAGAAAGAAAGAAAGAACGGACTTGAATTTAAAGAAAGAAAGAAGAAAGAAAGAAAGAAGGGACTTGAATTTAAAGAAAGAAAGAAGAAAGAAAGAAAGAAAGAAGGGACTTGAATTTAAAGAAAGAAAGAAGAAAGAAAGAAAGAAAGAAGGGACTTGAATTTAAAGAAAGAAAGAAACAAACAAACAAAGAACGGACTTGAATTTAAAGAAAGAAAGAAAGAAAGAAAGAAAGAAAGACGATAATATCTCGAAAAGAAGTGAAACAGAAACAGATTATTGAAAAAAGAAAGAAAATTGAAACGAGAACTGGCTGTGAAAGAAAAAATAGAAAGAATGACATTAGAAACGAGAAAAACTAAACAAGAAAGACAGAAAGAAAGAAAGACCTGTTAATTTTTTTTTTTCGGGGGGGGGGGGGTTAGCACCATAAAACATCAATATTCCAGACTAACACTCATGCTCCAAACAGAGGGATCACCACTTGTGCCAATTTTTCACTTGTCATTGTATTGCGTAGAAAACAACATCCAATGGCACAGGAGATTTCTTGAAATTGCATCCAGCCACACGCTCCAAATACTGACTACAACGAATAACCTATGCGTGTTGCTAGATAAAAATGTCCTGAGTCGTTTCGGAATATAAGACATGTTGAGAAAAGAAGGTTTTCTTGACGGAAAGCTCCATTCACAGATAAGTTACTGAAGGAACAAGTTGTGACAGAAATTGTACAAATAGATAAATACACACGCATATCGACCTGAACACACGTACCTGGTTACCTAGAGAGTCAGTCTCCTAGACTTTTTCTCTTGCAATTTCAATCGTCACGTGTATTGGCTTTGTGTCAGATTTAGCCAACCGTCGCAAATGCACAAACACATAAACATTACTGACGCAGAATGTGCAGCATACAAGGGATACATAGGACTTTAAATAAGTAAGGTGTGTGCACATATATATATATATATATGTGTGTGTGTGTGTGATCACTAAGAAAATCAATATGTTTGCATTGCAAGGATAAAACAAAAACTCGCTCACTCTCTTTTTCTCGCTCTCTTACGCGCTATGTATTTTTTTTATATATATAGGAATAAAGTGTTGCTGAGTTTGAACCTAGATCGCCAGTTAGCAAACACAGACGATCCCATTATTGAATTAAACGGATCACGTGACCATAGAGGAAACGCATAAGAAGGAGGTTGTGTGACGTCTAAACGATCGCCATTTCTAGTCTATCCTCTATTCCTATACGGACCGCTATTTCTACTCTATCCTCTATTCCTATACGGACCGCTATTTCTACTATTCTATCTATTCCTATACGGACCGCTATCTCTATTCCTATACGGACCGCTATTTCTACTATTTCTATTCCTATACGGACCGCTATTTCTATCCTCTATTCCTATACGGACCGCTATTTCTACTCTATCCTCTATTCCTATACGGACCGCTATTTCTACTCTATCCTCTATTCCTATACGGACCGCTATTTCTAGTCTATCCTCTATTCCTATACGGACCGCTATTTCTAGTCTATCCTCTATTCCTATACGGACCGCTATTTCTAGTCTATCCTCTATTACTATACGGACCGCTATTTCTATTCTATCCTCTATTACTAAGGGACCACTATTCTCTACTCTATTCAATATATTATTTCTCTATTCGGATCCCTATACCGATTGCTATACGAGCGAGTATTATCGAGGAATGTACTATAAGAATGAGTGTTTTTCGAAGGTATCTGACACCAGTATTGTTCAACGGCGTACTATAGTTGTATCTGCGATTACAAGGTCTCTACTACAACGAGCATTACGAAAGTGGCAACGAGTGTTCGTTGACATTACAAAAATTATTAGATCGTCACACATGAAATGACGCATGTTTTGATTGGTTGTTGATCCGGTCGTCTAACAAAGTAACCTCCTTAGTATAAAAAAAATCTTGACTTTTCCAAACTTTTTTTCAGATAATTTTGATTTCAATATATTGTTACCGATAAGCCCAAAGAAAATGATTACAATTAAACAATGTCGAGTAATCTTGCTGTCTGAGTACAAACTGGGATAAAGAACTTTTTGCATCAAATCATTGCATGCGATGAAAAATGGATACTCTTTGACAACAGTAAAAAAAGTCGGCCAGTGCTGAGATTCAAGTCACTTACCAAAACAATACCCAAAACGTCCACTACACCCTAAAGAGTTAATGCTTAAAGAAGTTGTTATGGGGTCCACCCCTTTTTCATACAAGTGGACTGGACCAGTGTGTACTTGGACTGCTTCCGTTAATTACCCAGAGTCAGTCAGAACAGAGCGGTGATTGTGATTGAGTTGGAGGTAGAGTAATAGTGTGAGGTAACCTCTTTGTAGGAGTCACAGTTGCGAGCACGTAGACTCTAAGGAAGTCCTACTTCGAGACTGAATTTACCCGACTATATATATATATATATATATTTATATATATATTATTGCTACTAACTGCGTTTCTGGATCTACTAACCGTATTACCAATTGTATTATTGTGTAAATACATTTATTTGTTATATTTCATTCCTGCATTTGTCATTCATTGGAGACCGAATTTCATCTCGGAATCCACAACAGAAGTAATGCTAAATAATTACTTATGGTGGTCTTTCAAAGGGGTTATTCCTTATTCATTTTTGCATCAAAGGAAAACAATAACAGCAACCTCGTGTAAGCAAGGGAAACATCCTAGACTTGTGAATAGAGATGACCCAATTTAACTGCACGACAACGCACGGCTGAACGATTCTCAATGAACTGTCTAAAAGCATAGCCTGAATTATAAAATTTTGCATCATCCTCCATATTCACCTGCTATCTCTCCTACTGGTTATCACTTATTTAAACATTTTGAGCTTTTCATTCTCTAATAAAGAGGTAATTGAAGCATTTGAACTCTTTATCATATCAAAGGTTTTTTTTTTAAAGATGGGATTAAAAATTTAGAGATACGCTGGAGACTAGTCATTCATCAACATGGCGTCTATTTCAACTAAATAAATTAGTTATTTAACATTTCAGAAGCGTTTTATTCATTTCCTGTAAAGTGCGTCATTTCAAGTGTGACAACCGAATACATTATAGGTTAAAAGTTTGGGGCAATAGTTTGGATGTCGAAGAATCGAGGATGTGCGTCTGGAATGAGAAGTCCACTAGAATTCTATTCTAAATGGTTACATTCAGTTACGCGTAAATACTCTTTGCAAAGATATGAATCTCTTTTCTCCCCAGACACGGATTAAATAGTGGGACTTGCACTTGGACTGAACGCTGATTTTTCCCATATTCATCTATGGTGACCCGATGACGCAATAAAAATATTTAACTAAAATTTTGAAGGTTCAAAAACGGAATTTGCTCTTTCATCTGAATCTCTATCTATAAACGACAGGATGTGTGTGTGTGTGTGTGTGTGTGTGTGTGTGTGTGTGTGTGTGTGTGTGTGTGTGCGCGTTTGTAACGAATGCACGGCCGCAATTTTCGACGGATTTGCACCAAATTTTACATGCACAGGCTCCAAGTTGGCGGAAAGGCCAAGACCGACTTTGCATTTCCCAACTCCCATCGATAGTGGAAATAATCGATTTTTTCATGCTTCTACGGCAGTTTTCATGTAGTTTGCCGCCATTTTCTACTGGCCAGAATGAGAGCCAACAGCTGACTGACACAAATGTTAACTAGCATGCTACCATACAAAAAAAAATCGATAGCTGCATTCGTCACAAGTGGGAAAAATTTAAATCTGCATGGCACTTTACTCCAATTAGCTTATTCGCTTGTTTAAACTCAACGTTGATTCTGATTCCGCAGAACTGGGTTGGGTGTGAAAAAGTATTTGTTGTTAACATTCTTTTTTCATTCGGTTTTTCCAGTTACGAGTCCTTTTTTAAAGCTGATCGTTTTGTGTTCATTTTGTTTAGTTCTTTTTTCGTAACAAATTTAATGTTTAGTATAGAGCTTAGAAAAAATTCGCAGTGTGAGATAGGCAAGAAGTAAGGCATGTAGCAACATCAGCACGTCAAAGGGCACTCCTTTAAAGGCAAGGAAGGGCAAAAATATTTTAAGTCAAGTGATAGCGATTGCTGTATGAGTTGTACGATTTTTGAATCAAGCACGGGCAACGCTGCGCCATGCTGCTAGTAACAACATAAAGTTCAGACCTTTACAGCTAAGCCTCTCTCTACTCCATCGCTATTTCCATGGCAAATGTTCAGATGAGCAACATCCCTTAATTCCACCAGTTCAGACCATTAATAATACTAGAAAGAAGAAATAGATTTATTATTTTCTCCTTCATTTCCGCATCGTAATTCTATTTTCTTCTTCCAGTTATCTTCTTCTTCTTCTTCTTCTTCTTCTTCTCCTCCTCCTCCTCCTCTTCCTCCTCCTCCTTTTAATTATGTTTTTTTCTTCTGTTATTCCTTATTCTCGATATCGTTTTTCCTTCTTTCTCCTTACACTCTTCGTTTTCTTTTTTTCTTTTTCATTTTCTTCCGGTTCTTTTTTTTATTCTCATCTTTCTTCCTTTCTTCGCCTTCTCCCCCTCCTTCTCCTCTTCTTCTTCTTGCTCCGAATGAGATAAGACATGCATAAAAAAAAACATCAGCTTTCTGAAAGCTTTCAGCTGCTTCTTCTTGAAATATGACTCAACGTATGCCTTCAAAAATCAAAGCGCGCCTGAATTACATGCTCAGAAAAGCAATGAGATTATGCTGGAAAATAAATATTTATTGTAAAAAATAAATGCATTTTTTAGCATTAGATACACGTTGATGTAATTTTTCTTCATCTATGTGCCCTGTCCCTTCTGGGCGTTTATGGTTCTCCACAACATCCTGTCCTTTGTAGGTTTTAATGACTTTTATCGTTTTGTTACCTCTCCTAAACCTCATATTAAGTATAAGTGCCTAATTACTCACATGTTTGGTCTATGGTTATTCATAGCATCCTCCAGTAAAGCTGGCTTACGGTCACAACACGTTGAAACAGCGCTTCCCGTATAATCACTGAACCCTGGTGAATAACTCGATTACGGCCCTCCACAACTTCCTGTCCTTTGTAACTCTTAAAAAGTGTTGCCTTTTTGTTATCTTTCCCAAACCTTGCTCTGATGTTAAACATTAGTGTCCTTTTTGTTTCCATTTTCTCTAAAATTTCGTCGTTGCTCACATGTTCCGTCTATGGTATTCTCAGCATCCTTCAGTAGAACCAGAACCTTTTAATCTGTTCTTCATCTGTGAGGAAATTGTCCAACATTCACTGCCATATAGAAGGACTGATATTACATCACAGTTGTCAATACCAATCTTATAATGACTTCTTTTTTTTTCAATTCACCCCAAGCAAGGCAATAAAGCCACTAGGACGCAAGGGGTTACTGAGTGTTAGAGAATATGAGAAAAACTACTATTAAGGAGAGAGGACAATAAAAGAAGAAGAATTAAGAAGACAGAAGATAACGATTGACATTGCATTTAAATTTTTGAAGATCAAAGGCAATAAAACCACTAAGACGCAAAGGGCTTACTGAGTGTTAGAGAATAAGAGAAAAACTACTATTAAGGAAAGAGGACACTAAAAGAACAAGAATTAAAAAGACAGAAGATAACCATTGACATTGCATTTAAATTTTTGAAGATCAAAGGCAATAAAGCCACTAGGATATAAAGGGGTTACTGAGTGTTAGAGAATAAGAGAAAAAACTACTATTAAGGAGAGAGGACAATAAAAGAAAAAGAATTAAGAAAACAGCAGATAACGATTGACATTGCATTTAAATTTTTGAACATCCAAGTTAACTTGGAAGCAAGAAACCGTAAGAGAGATCGATAAGCAAGAAGTGCGAAAGAAGAAATTGTTAGGATAGAACATACGGTTACATCTCTTGATTTCAATTGTAAAATGATGAGACCTAACCGCCAATCTGGTACTGCACTGAAATCCAGAAATTCTAGGTGTCATAGCGGAAATTTCATCAGAACAATCACCATGAACGTATTTATAAAAGAAAAAAAAAAAAGGTAAAGCGAAGCTACGTTACGGCGGTGGAAAAGTGGCTTAAGCCGAGATCCCAGGACAGGACCAATAATATTGCAGATTCTTCATTAGATTTTATCAAGAATCCCTAAATATACAGCAGAGTCACCAGACCATTTATTGTTTTATTCTTCAGTTGATAAAATGACAAGCCACTTCACCTTCGCCGAAATATCGAACAGTAAATATTTATTGCTTCTCGTCTGACACTTTATCCACAAAACTTTCGATCGGGGTATTTTATGGCATCTAACGGAATGAAGCAAGTCGAGTGTATCCATACGCGGAATTAAAAGCCAGGCTCGACTTCATCAGAAAGGTGGCATTCCTCCCTTTCTTTGTCGTAAATCTTCCTGTTATTGCAATTTCGACGGCTGCTACTGCTGCTACCGAGATTGCGAGAAGGTTGGCGCCATTTTTCGTGAATGAGACCGGCTGGCTGACGGGGTGCACGTCAGCCTCTAACATCGTCGGAATAGAGAACAAAGTGTTAGTGCTTTTGGAAAGCAAAGAGTTGCGGATTAACGAAAAGAGGAAGCAAACATCGAAGGAGAAATTATGTTAGAAATTAAGAAGGGGTAAAGAATGAAATGAAGAACGAATAGACGAATTGATAGAAGACGGAAGCGGGAAAATGAACGACTGCGTGACGTAGAAAGGCTAGGATTTTCCTTGGTACTAACCCGGATAAAAAAAAAAAACAAATAATTTTGCGATTAGATTTAAGCGGACATATTACCCTTGCCAAAAATTATAATTCTCCCACGCAAAATTGCATTATGATAACATAATTTTGTGCCGGGTGTACTGTTGTCTGCTACAGAAAGAAATTTGAAAGATTTGCGAGCGAAGCACACTGAGAGGATTTCCCTTGATATACAAAAAAAAATTTTTTTTTTAATTTTCAATACGCATGCGTGTGATTTGTCAGTGTTCGTTTGTATTTTTTCATATTTCTTTCTTAGTGGAGATGAAGAGAAACAGAGAAAAGAGAGGGTTGTTCTCGGCGGTAAGGGAGGAAGAAGAAATGATAGAAAAGTAGTAAAAAAGGAAGAAGTAATCAAGCAAAAGAAAGAAAGAAAGAAAGAAAGAAAGAAAGAAAGAATAGACAAATACGGGAAGAAATGATAAAAAAGTAGTTAAAAAAGAAGAAGCAATCAAGCACGAAAGAAAGAAAGAAAGAAAGAAAGAAAGAAAAAAGAAAGAAAGAATTAACAAACAAGGGAAAAATAATAGAAAATAAAGAAGAAAAGGAAAGAGCAAGAAAGATAGATAAAAGCAAAGAAATAAATCAATGAAAATAAAGAGTAAAAATTAAGAAGAAGGAAAAGAGGCAATCAAGATGAAAAGAAAGAAAGAAAGAAAGAAAGAAAGAAAGAAAAATAAACAAAGAGAGAGATGATATAAAAGAAAGAAAGAAGAACAGACTAGAATTGAAAGAAAAAAGAAGTAAAGAATAAAAGAAAGAAAGAAAGAAAAAAGGAGAAGAACAGAAAGAAAGAAGAAAAGGAAGGAAGAATAAATAAATAAAATAGAATAGAAAGAAAGAAAGGGCTTGGAAAGAAAGAAAGAAAGAAAGAAAGAAAGAAAGAAAGAAAGAAAGAAAGAAAGAATAAACTTGAGTTTAAAGAAAGAAAGAACGGACTAGAATGGCAAGAAAGAAAGAAAACAAGAAAGAAAGAAAGAAAGAAAGAAAGAAAGAAAGAAAGAAAGAAAGAAAAATAAACAAAGAGAGAGATGATATAAAAGAAAGAAAGAAGAACAGACTAGAATTGAAAGAAAAAAGAAGTAAAGAAAGAAAGAAAGAAAGAAAGAAAGAAAAATGTATAAGAAAGACAATAATGTAAGACAAAAATAAGAAAGACAATAATGTAAAAGAAAGAAAGAAAGAAAGAAAGAAAGAAAGAAAGAAAGAACGGACTTGAATTTAAAGAAAGAAAGAAAGAAAGAAAAATAAACAAAGAGAGAGATGATATAAACGAAAGAAAGAAGAACAGACTAGAATTGAAAGAAAAAAGAAATAAAGAAAGAAAGAAAGAAAGAAAGAAAGAAAGAAAGAAAGAAAGAGAGAAAGAAAGAAAGAAAAATGTATAAGAAAGACAATAATGTAAGACAAAAATAAGAAAGACAATAATGTAAAAGAAAGAAAGAAAGAAAGAAAGAAAGAAAGAAAGAAAGAAAGAAAGAAAGAACGGACTTGAATTTAAAGAAAGAAAGAAAGAAAGAAAGAAAGAAAGAAAGAAAGAAAGGAAGGAATAAAATAAACAAGGAGAGAAACGAAAGAGAAGAAAAGAAAAAAGAAAGAAAGAAAGGGTAGAAAAGAAAGAAAGAAAGAAAGAAAATAAAAGAAGGGCGTCCATAAATAATTTAATCGAAGACAGAGAACAAAGTATAGAAAAATGCGAACAGAATCAAAATGGATGCCTTATCTTCATCTTTTCTCATTTTCTATTCTTTTCAGATTCTCCGGAATCTTTCGATTCTGTTTGTATCAAATCCCAACGGTAGCCGCTTAATGGATGCCGGACATCCAAGCTTTTAATGTTAATGATCGCTTCTTTCTTTTTTCTAAATTTTAGAATCAGGTGAACATATCGGTTAAAGGTCCTCCTTGTAGACGATGTGCGTAGGTGTTTCGAAAAACCTATTACGTCACCTGTTCATTTTGGCGTCTCTTTTCAAAAGACTTTTAATTTTATTTCTTTATTTCCATAAATTACTCGTTCTTCTATCAAGAACAACTGAAATATAGTAAATGTGATACTACTACTACAACCCCTTCACGGCGACTAACATGTCATTTATCAAACTATAGTGCCATAAGTGGTTAGAACGTTCGCTTTCTGACCCGAGTTCGAATCTCACCATGGTTAATTTGTCAGGAAGATAACTTCTTGATGTTGTCGGTCTAGAGGAAAATGCCATTCTTTGAAAAGTGCCTGACAACCACACCACTTGCCTAACACTCATTTGTGAGTAAAATTGGGTAGAGCATAGTTGTAATATAAACCATTTGTGGTGTCTGTGGGTGTTGAACAAAAACAAATGTGCCTGAGCAGGCGTCTGCAACGGGGATAGGATAGCCGCCCTAGTAAACTGGCACCCTCGGAGACGTGTGGCTGCGCTATTTAGTGCCATAAAAGCTTAATCTATTGTTTATTAATCAATATCAGAAATGGAAATCGGAGAGGCGAGTTCGAATTCCAGTCGGGTTTGTTACTTTAACTTACACTCTCTTGGTGAAGGTATGAATCCATCTCCCCCCAACCTATGGGTTAAATAGTAAGTCGTGTACAAAATAATAATTGTTAATTTAAAAAAAAAACTTCATTCATTCGCAGAAGAAAAAATATTTTTACAATCCAAAATATGTTTCAGCATTAAATAACCCACAAATTGTTGATAATCCGTAAAAAATAATCGAGTAATCAATATACAAGAGGACAAAGAAAACAACAAGTAACTTACCTGACTAGCAGATGACAAAGGATTGGTTGTTGTGGAGAGCCATGATCGCCAATGTCATGAAGGGATACAGTCCATAAAAGAAGAATTAACATAGCCCACAAGGCAGTTGTATTCATCCCGATGTTAGACAGATACTCAACAGATACGAACAACAGAACTGTACAACATAAATTTCAAAAAGAGATTACAAATAACTTTATCATTAAATGATAAATTATATAAAAACTGTCCGAATGTTCTTTTTATCCGAGCGCTTTCGGCTATACATTTAGCCATTTTCAAGGATTAAATATTTTAACTGTTAAATAAGAAATAGTTTGTTATATGTATATTTTATAAAATGTTTTAATTTTTCAAAACACGGTCAATATATTGTGTCCATGTTCTATTTCTTATTTAACAGTTAAAATATTTAATCCTTGAAAATGGCTAAATGTATAGCCGAAAGCGCTCGGATAAAAAAAAATTCTGACAGTTTTTATATAATTTATCATCCGAAAAAAAAAAAATTATTAGATCACATGAGAAATTGTATAAAAAACTAAATAAAAGCACCTTGTCTGTCGTATAAAAATGTGCATATATATATATATATATATATATATATATATATATATATATATATATATATATATATTTTTTTATTATAATAGATTATAACAAAATATTTTGCATCGCTACACAAAAGCTTTCATGTTTCAATACTATGGGTGAACTTCCTCAGGCGATGTTAGATAACTTGTGATGAAAATGAAAAAGATTTTTTTTTATCTCAAGTTATCTACCATCGCCTGAAGAAGTACAATCATAGTATTGAAACATAAAAACTGTTGAGTAGCGATGTAAAATCTTTTTGTCATAATTTATTATAATAAAAATATTTAATAATAATTTTGTTCTACTTTGTATTGAGCACATTTCTTTTAAAAAATGCTCAGTATTTTTACTCCATTTCTCCTATTTGGATATACATACATATATATATATATATATATATATATATATATATATGTGTGTGTGTGTGTGTGTGTGTGTGTGTGTGTGTGTGTGTGTGTGTGTGTGTGTGTGCTGTTTCTTTATTGTAGCACTATCAGTTACAGGCGGATGGGCTGATCTAGAAAACACTTATCTCAGGCTGAGATAGCATTTACATCTTGACTGGAGTGTTCCGGCCTGTATACACTTAAAGCCACTGGTCAAGATAAAATTGCAATGGATACGGACAATGAATGTAGATTTCTAAAGGGATATTAAAACTATGTAACCGAATGTAACCGCTGGCCGCTCACAGAGTCGTTTTTTATGAAGCAATTTCTGGTGGTCAACATTGATGAAAAGCATCTGTTTCGCCCAGGCTTAAAACAGAACGCTGATTTGGATAATAGCTTTAACGACTTGAAGATAATGATTAGAAAAAGCGTTGCATGTGGCCTGAAATAAAAGAGAATTAAATATTTTTTTTTATCTTTTTCTGGAAATTTGATTCCTCGATAAAATAAATCCATACAGCCATTCCTTGATGGTTTTGGCTATGTCCAGCAGAAACCGGATGATATTAATTTTTTCAAGGGTTAATCTTTTCCATAAATTGAATTCCCTAAAAATTTAAATTCAGTGAAGAGCCTTCTACTATTGTTGAAATGGTTAGCTTTTAGTTAAGGCTCAAACAGCCCCTTGTTACGGTCCCTAGAAAGGGATTGGTCAACCGGGTCAAGTGACGCCCCAAAGAGCAACAGATTGTTTCTAAGGAAGTTGGAGGAAGAATAGGCAGCTTTGAGTGCAAGTCAGAGAAAGGCAAATTGGAGTTTGATGGATGGATTAACCCTCTCATTGCCACTAAGGTGCTGGATAATTGCCCAAAATTGGAAAATCTCAATTGAGACAAAAGGAATGTTGATATTTCTATCCCAGTCAGACCCCCACGCGGTTTAGGGCGAAGTATTATTTAAACCGGACGTCTTGAGGCTTTCAAGGAGAGCAGAGTAGAACTAGAAGTCGGGAAAAACAGACCAGCAGACTCCAGAGTGGTTCAGCAGAGTCCACAGAAGAACTCCGAGAATGAGTTACCACTTAGATTTGAATCAAAATGCGGATAAGAACTGACAAGGCTACCTCCTGTAGCCATGATCGTGTGACAACCTAAAACCAGGAATTAGACGCCCAGAGTGAGAAACTAAGTGCACAAATCTCAAGGTATAATCGTCCATCACTCCAGCGGTTTTTGAAGCTTGTATTTGAGTTGACTCCCTCATTATATAGGGTGTTCCAATATATATATATATATATATATATATATATATATATATATATATATATAATTATTTATTTAAAAATATGATTCCAATTCGCGACATAAGAGGTCTCATGTTTCAAAACAAGAGCCGAAAACTTCAATATAATTATTTGAATTAAATCGAGTTAAAGTAAGCTCTGTTCCATAACTCAATTTAATTCAAATAATAAATGCAATGAAAAGTTCCCAGTTCACACCATCTCTCGAAACAGTGAAGTCAATTGACCACAACAATCGCGCAACTTGACGCCTTCAGATTTCTTCCTTTGGCGTCATCTCAAAAGTAATGTCTATGCCAACAAGCCAACAACAATTCAACAGCTGAAGGATGAGATAATAATTTCTGAGACATCGGTTGGTTAGTGCCTGAGGTTTGTGGGTGTTGGCCTTGGTTACCCGCCATGTTTCTTAGCCTTAAATAGGACCGACTTGATTTTGGTGTTGAAGGTGTGTCGCCTTGACGTAGTACGACGGCTTGCGTGCTTCAACGGCCATCAGGACTATGTTCAACCATGCTCAATAGGTCTGTGGGGTAAGAGCCAGACGAAACACACACCCTGGTCCTCCAGCCTGGGAATTGTGCAATAGACTAACAATGTACTCACTTAAGAACTAGCTTGTGACATAAACCGCAACGATATGGTCTACAATCATTATAAAGACTGTTTCAATAACTTGGATCGATTTTAAATGGGAATTAAGTTTAAGCGTCTAATGTTTATTTTTCTTTTTCGTTCAGATTTAACAACTTACGTCATCGGCAATTTCAACCCTGGTCAATAAAACAACGTTTTAAAGTTATCGAAGCCTATTACGAAAATGGACGTTCAAGTATACGACCCAATGATTCAACTAGCAAAAAATGCACACTAAACAGAGACCTTTTGTGGATGCAGTGGCTTTTCAACAATCTTCCTGGGATTTTCATCAAACCCAAATGCGACAATTCTGCTTATTAACGAACCCACCAAGATGAAAATGGGCTTCGTCACTAAAGAGGATTTTTTGCGAAAAATCTTCATCGGCTTGTCTTTGCACCCAATTGACGAATGTACGACACTGAAAATGGTCAGCAGGATTCAGTTCTTGTGTCAATTTAATTTTGTAAGCGTGTAGAGACATTATCTTTAGTCAAAATTCGAGGTAACGTTGTTGTGAAGAGGTTCAGTTCCTGCGCGCGATCACGAATAGTGGGGTCTGGATTTTCGGCCACATTCTCGTGTACTGCAGCAATGTTTTCAGCTGAACGGCGTAAACAAGCACACAAAGGCGTTTTCACGTCTGCCACTGACGCAGTTTGTTTGAATTTACGAACAATTTTTGCAATTGCAGTCTCGGTTGGTCGATTATGTTGACCAAAAAATCACAAAGTGCATTTCTGTTTGAACGTCCATTTTCGTAATCGGCTTCGATAACTTTAACACGTTGTTTGATTGTTAATCTTTCCATGGTTGAAATTGCAAAAGTCTGAAGTTGTTAAATCTGAAAGAAAAAGAAAAAATCATTAGTCGCTTAAACTTATTTCACATTTAAAATCAGTCCAGTTTGTAGGATGTGGGCTACGATAAGTTTTTAGACACCCTTGATTACACTATTTTTGGCTTGTGTAATAACGTATCTTTTTTTTTTCAGACAATACCGTGTTAGTATCAAACTACTCTCATCTATGAACGATAGTTGACTTATATTTTGCAATGAAAGATCGCGGAAGTAAGGAAATTGTTGAATTTCAACAAGGGCTAATAACAGAATGGCATCATTGTGGCAAGTCAAATAGAGAAATTGTTAAGTTTTTCCTGGTTAATCATCAAACGGTGAATAATATTGTCAAGAAATTTAATGAAGGCAATTGTCGTGCGGAACAACGTTCAGGAAGACTAAGCATCGTTTCTGAGTGAACAAAAAGGGCGCTGAAGAGGGAAGTCATCAGAAAACGTCGTCAGAGCGTCAAAGATATCGTCAACAGCATAAAAATGTCGCCATATGCAGTAAGAAAGACTCTGAAAGAGCTAGGCTATCAAAGAAGAGTTGCAAGAAAGAAGCCCTTGATTTCAGAGATAATCAGGAATAGGCGTATGGACTGGGAGAGAAAATTCGAGAACAAAGATTATGAAGTTTGGCAGTCTGTAATTTGGTCAGATGAAAGTAAATTCTGCCAATATTCGAATTAAGACAGGTTTATGTTTGAAGAAATCAAAATGAGATTTGGAACTCCGAATGCCTGCAGACGACCGTGAAATATGGAGGGATTGAAATTATGGTGTAGGACGTTGTCTGCTTTCGAGAGAAATCTGAGCTGATTCTTGTTGACGAGCGGTTGAATGGTCCAAAACACTGTCAAAAGAAAGAGCTACTCACACTATTTGAAACCAATCAGATTGATAAGAATGTCTACCTTTTTCAAGAAGATGGAGTGCCATGTCATACTAGCAAAGTAGCAAAGGCCTGGAAGGAATCAAGTCACTGCTATGGGTAGCCTACAGTCCTGACATGAATCCAATAAAGTACGTTTGAGAACACCTTGACCGAAGACTTCGGGAGCGTGCAACCAAAATCACGTCAGTGGCAACCCTTAAAGAAACATTGCTAAAGGAGTGACAAAATATGGATCAGACGACTGTTGATAACTTGATCAAATCCATGTAAAATCGAATACAAGCACTGAAACTAGCAAACGAAGGACCTACTCCATACTAATTTCGAATACTGTTTGTTTATGTTGAATAGAGATTAAGTAATTAAATTTTGAAATTAGATATAATTTATTTCTCCTGGTTAAAAACTTTTCTTAGGCCACTGTAGGGACACTGGCCACATTAGGGTTTTCAGGGAAGGAGTCTTTCCACACTGCGTTAAAAGAAGTAAGTGTAAATCTTACTATTCCAGTTTTCACTTGCCTATCTTGATATAGTTCAAAAGCATCTATGCGGCCTTTAGGGTGATGAATTATTTTCCACCCAACAACCCGTTTGCCACAGACGAAACGTCACAATTCTCCAGCTGCTCTTTTATGGCATTCCTTAGTACCACCAAATCCATGAAAAATCGAATACAAGCACTGAAACTAGCAAATGGAAGACTTACTCCATACTAGTTCTAAATAACTGTTTATTTATGTTGAGTAGGGATTATGGATTTAAGTTTTGAAATTAAATGTAGTTTATTTCTCCTGGCTAAAATCTTTTCTTAGGCCGCTGTATATAACCATTAAAGCAGCTGCCAGCCGTGATATACCAACTACTGCAGCATATTCCTGATCATTTGAGATCAGACACAACGGGAGCACTCAACCGGACTTTTAAACAAATGTAGAAGACATCCGATATTGACGGCCATTATCTGATATTCAGTGAGCTCTTTAGCACATCAGCTGACCGGACGGCGTTATATTATAATAAAGCAATATACAGAGTGTCCATAAAGTTCGTGTGCGCTTTAAAAAATTTATTTCTTATTTCCTTTCACATCCAGTGACCCTTTATGTCTTAGACGAATTATCGCCTTGCTTGGGGTGAAATTGTTAGAAATAAATTTTTCTTCTCCTATTTAAATCTTAGACATATTTGCCTCACATATTTCCGCACATTGCCTTTTATGCCATCGAATTAAACAAGCTTATTAAGCCCGTTACACGTTGTTTCTTGATGACCCTTCAATGATTCTTGTGGGTGTTAAAATCTGCCAGCCTTCTTTCCTTATAATGTAGCCCAGGAATTTCAACTACTTCTTCCTGATTTTAGGTATAAGTGTCATTTTAATTTTCGTTTTCATTGCTCCCCTATTCTGCCCATGATATTCCTAGCACCCTTCTATAGAACCACATTGCTACCGCCTCAAGTATCTATGAAGAAATTTCCCAGCATTCACTGCCATATACAGAGTGCGATCGGTAAATTGTCACCAAATTATATTTTAAATTTTGCGCATGCGCGTTGCTTGTTTTTGATTTTGTCGACTGCACAGTATTGTAGGTTCAGTTGGGCACCATCTGTGAGAAAAAGATCACTATGATGCAATTCACTCCACCAGAAATTTGGAAACGGCTTGCTGTACTGCTTGGCATTCGTGCCGGAAGCTCCAATACGAACATTTCAGAGTGTTTGGATGACAATGCAGAGGATTCGGAAAGAGTGAGTTGAGTCTAATGGTGATGACAAAGGTACGGCAGCCCGGAAAACTCACTCTGACTGTTCTGATAAGAAAAAGGACTCCCGAATTTGTTGTTGAGGACCTCTGATTCTACATCAAGTGCTTCGAGGAGGTAGTGCTGCCCTAGGTCAAGAGGGTGGCTTCTGGAAGATCCTATGTCTTGCAACAGGATTCTGCACCATGCCACACAAGCAGGAGTATCCAATCAGGGTTGTCAAAGAATTTCTACGATCATATCACCCCGTACATCTGGCGATATAAATCCCCAGACTGCATGCCCTTGTTTTTTTATGTGTGGGGCTCAATTGAGCGAGAGACCAACAAAACTCCTTGTAACATCAAAGATGAACTGAAGGCAAGGATTATAGCAGCATTCACCAACTTAAACAAGGAGACCGTTCAGAAGAGTTGCAGGAGATTCCAAAGTTGTCTGGAAGCCAATGGCGATTTTATTGAATAAATTTACTTTTTAGTATTTCTAGATATTTTTGTGTAAATATATGTTAAAATGAGATGTCAGTGTTATTTTCATTTTTACGTAATTCAAACAATTTATCCATCGCTCTCTCTCTCTCTCTCTCTATATATATATATATATATATATATATATATATATATATATGATTAATACAAATATAAAATGTCATTTAGCTTATTGATTTTTTACTCACTTTTGATAGATAATGAAGAGACTGATATACATAGCTAGACGGAGTGAAAGAGAGAGAGAGGGAGAGAGGTGGAGAGATAGATAAGCAACAGACAAAGATAGATAGTTATGAAAATTTAAATACGTACATAGATAGATAGATAGATAGATAGATAGATGAACAGAGATGTTTGTTATTTTTACCTTTGCGTATTTTGACGACAGTTTATCCATCGCACACTATATATATATATATATATATATATATATATATATATAGAGAGAGAGAGAGGGAGAGAGAGAGAGAGAGAGAGATAATATTAGTGATCAATATATATATATATATATATATATATATATATATATTTATATATATATATATATATTAAATAGAAACAGACCACTTTAAGGTTTCATGTAAAAGGGCTGTGGCGAAATAATTTATTACATGGAACCTTAAATTGGTCTGTTTTTATTTAATTTTTTTTGTTTCTGGATTTACATTGAGCTCTCTGGATTTTATCCTCCTTAGGTTTACCCATACGGATTACCTAGTTTTTCATAAACTATATATATATATATATATATATATATATATATATATATATATAAAATTTCAAGAGGATAGAATCCAGGTAGAACTCAATGCCGAGGACAGAGTAAGAATATAATAAAAAAGGCTCAAACACTAATATTCCATCGTTATAATTTATTTCATTGGAATCGTAATCACGATTCAAATCATCAGACCTACAAATTACGAAAAAAAGCGTTTTATATAATTTTTAAGTCTGATGAATATATAAATAAATAATTATATTTATGCTCTACTTTTGTATCGAGCACTATTTTTTAAAATAATAACTAAAATACTAAGGAACTTTGGATTATTTACCTAACCAGTTCCTTCCTATTTTCTATATATTTTCACACACACACACATATATATATATATATATATATATATATATATATATATATATATATATATATTAGATGACAATTTATACATGCTGTGGGCGGTGAGATCTGAACATAACAATACAGCACTGATTCTAATGAAGTTTTCATGTGTCTTGATACTTTACTTAGTTTCTTACCTGAAGGCAACTTTTTCTCATCGTGATAAGCCTGCGGTTTTTCTCCATAATCGAAGTCTTTGATTGAAGCGGTTTTTAATTATTTTTCTTCTCTGCCAAACTATCTTTTACCGCCGGCAATTTGCCTCCGTGTGCTTTTTCGTCTATTCCCACGCGTGTCTGCGTGCGCGCGTGTCTTCATGCCCGACTGCACGGGAACTCAAGGTGAGTGGGAGGATAAACGTTCGTGACTTGATATTTTTAGCCACGATCGGCTTCCATACTCTGAGAGTTGATTATTATTGATGTTAGAGTCGGGAGTGTTGTCTTCATCGATCGTAAGGACATCGTTGAAAAATCGATAGTTCTATATCTATGGCCATTTTTCGGTAACAAAATGGAGAAGGCGGTTAACAGTAAGCCACTTCCGTTTCTTCCCTCACCGCCATCTTTGCCCAACACACAAGCAAGAGTGAAACTTGCATATTTTAACTTCTGGCATCTGTCTGTTTATTATTCATCACTGCGGACATTATGCGATGCCTCTTTTGTTTCGTGAAGTTGAAAAGAATTCTGCCAACGTAGAAACAACTTTTCTGTCTTCCTCTTTTGCGAGTCGTGTTTCTTAAGGACGTGGGCTATCACGGCCCTCCACAACTTCCTCTGTTTTGTGGCTCTAAGCAGAATTTGTAGAGTATGTGAAATGGATGATCACTAACAGTACAAAGACTCCTTTTATGTACGTGTTCCATCAGGACATGGACGATCACGACTCTCCACAACATCCTCTTCCTTGTAGCTCTAAGCAATATTTGTAGAGTATGAGGAATGAACGATCACTAACAGTATAAAGACTTGTTTTGTGTACCGTGTCCAATCAGGACGTGGAGGATCACGACTCTCCACAACTTCCTTTGTAGCTCTGAGTAATATTTGTAGAGAATGTGAAATGGACGATCGCTAACAGTATAAAGACTTCTTTTATGTACCGTGTCCCATCAGGACGTGGACGATCACGACTCTCCACAACTTCCTTTGTAGCTCTAAGCAATATTTGTAGAGTATGTGAAATTGATGATCACTAACAGTATAAAGACTTCTTTTGTGTACCGTGTCCCATCAAGACGTGGACGATCACGACTCTCCACAACTTCCTCTCCCTTGTAGCTCTAAGCAATATTTGTAGAGTATGTGAAATTGATGATCACTAACAGTATAAAGACTTCTTTTGTGTACCGTGTCCCATCAAGACGTGGACGATCACGACTCTCCACAACTTCCTCTCCCTTGTAGCTCTAAGCAATATTTGTAGAGTATGTGAAATTGATGATCACTAACAGTTCAAAGACTTCTTTTATGTACTGTGACCCATCTGGACGTGGACGATCACGACTCTCCACCACTTCCTTTGTAGCTCTAAGCCATATCTTTAGAATATGTGTAATGGACGATCACTAACAGTACAAAAACTTCTTTTATGTACCGTGTACTGTAATGGCGTGAACGATCACGGCTCTTCACAATGTCCTCACCTTTGTAGCTTAAACAATGTCGTGAAATGGACTATCACTAAATACACTAAGACATTCTTTATGTACGCTGTCGCATCGGTATGTATGTGATAACGACTCTCCACAACGTCCTTTCTTCTATAACTCTAAGATAATGGCACGTTCACTAACTGTTCAAAGACTTCTTTTATATACCGTGCCGCATCAGGATGCAAGCGATCAAGGCTCTCCACGTCTTCCTATCATTTGTAGCTCTAAGCATTATTTGTAGAACATGTGAAATGGACGTTTGTTAACTGTACAAATACATTTATGTACTGTGTCCCATCAGGATGTGTACGATCACGGCTCTCCTCAACTTCCTATCTTTTGTAACTCTTAGCAATATATGTAAGGCATTTGAAATGGACCATCATTAAATGTACAAATTCTTTTTTTCATGTGTCGTGTCCCGTCAGGACGTGTGTGATCATGATTCTCCACTACTTCCAATTATTTTTCATCCTAAGTAATGTTAGTAGACTATGTGAAATGAACTTTCACTAAATTTATAAAAGACATCTTTTATATGCTATATCCTTTTAGGACATGGACGATCACGACTCTCCACAACTTCCTATTTCTAGCGCTATTCGTTCACTTTTTGTCCTTCGATGTTCATGTTCAGATATCCATTTACGCAAGCTCATTAGGTAGATGCCTTCCCGAATCTAAGCAAAGTATAAAGAAACAGGGACGTTTCTTGAGAAACAAAGAAAAGTGTCATGAACTGTGATGTACAGTGGACATCTGGGTGGCAAGTCAAATCGCTAGGCTTTTCCAGGTTAATCATCAAACGGCTAATAATATTGGCAAGAAATTTAATGAATAAGTCCATTGATGGGTGGAACAACGTTCAGGAGCACAAAGCATCGTGTCTGAGCGAACGAAAAGGACACTGAAGAGGGAAGACATCAGAAACCGTCGTCAGTGCATCAAAGATGTCGCCAACAGCATGCGAATGTCGCCATATGCGGTGAGAAAGACTCTGAAAGAGCTAGGCTATCAAAGAAGAGTTGTAAGAAAGAAGCCCTTGATTTCAGAGATAAACAGGAATAGGCGTATGGACTGGGCGAGAGAATTCGAGAACAAAGATTATGAAGTTTGGCAGTCTGTAATTTGGTCAGATGAAAGTAAATTCTGCCAATATTCGAATGAAGACAGGTTTATGTTTGAAGAAATCAGAATGAGATTTGGAACTCCGAATGCCTGCAGGCGACTGTGAAACATGGAGGGATTGAAATAATGGTGTAGGGCGTTGTCTGGTTTCGAGAGAAATCTGAGCTGATTCTTGTTGACGAGCGGTTGAATGGTCCAATGCACTGCCAAAAGAAAGGTCTACTCCCACTATTTTAAACCAATCAGATTGACAAGAATGTCTACCTTTTTCAAGAAGCTGGAACGCCATTTCATACTAGCAAAGTAGCAAAGGCCTGGAAGGAATCGCAAGGAATCAAGTCACTACCATGGGTAGCCCAAAATCCTGACATGAATCCAATAAAGCACGTTTGGGAGCACCTTGGTCGAAGACTTCGAGAACGTGCAACCAAAATCACGCCAGTGGCAACCCTTAAAGAAACATTGCTAAAGGAGTGGCAAACTATGGCTCAAACGATTGTTGATAACTTGAGCAAATCAATGTAAAATCGAATACAAGCACTGAAACTAGCAAATGGAGGACCTACTCCATACTAGTTCCAAATACTGTTTGTTTATGTTGAATAGGGATTACGTAATTGAATTTTGAAATTGGATGTAGTTTATTTCTCGTAGTTAAAAACTTTTCTTAGGCTACTGTATTATCAGTCCTCCTATATGACAGTGAATACTGGACAATCTCCTAACAGATGAAGAAGAGACTTGAAGCAAGAGCAACAAAGAAAAGAGTACTGAACTGTTAGGTGACATCTGTCCTCCTATATGGCAGTGAATGCTGGACAATCTCCTCAATGATGAAGAAGTGACTTGAAGCAAGAGAAACAAAGAAAAGAGTACTGAACTGTTAGGGGATATCTGTCCTCCTATATGGCAGTGAATGCTGGACAATCTCCCCACGGATGAAGAAGAAGCTTGTAGCAACAAAAATGTAGTTCTACAGAAGGAAGCTGAGAATTCCATGGCTGGAAGCTTGTCGAAAAAGAATCTCTCTAACACGTGAATTTACACACTGAAAAAGTTTTCTCATTCAATGAATTAATTGATCTTTGTTGCTTTAAACAGTTTATTAAATTTGAATTTTATTAATATTATTGAATGAAGCAATGTCAACCATTTTGTATTAGGATTTCTTTCATCTTTATTTCAAATGCTTTATTTTCACTAGTAGTATTAGTAGTAGTAATATCAGGAATTTTGATTGGATGAAAATATTATCAATCGTTATTCGTTTTTTACTTGCTTCCCGGGATAACAACACTCTTCAAAATTTCAATGCAACTTCAATCGCCATCTTCTGTCTTCCTGTTTCTCTTTTGTTTTTTCCTCAATCCTCCACAGATAGATAATGAATAGACTGAGATAGATAGATAGATAGATAGATAGATAGATAGATAGATAGATAGATAAAATATGAACAGAATGAGATAGATAGATAGATAGATAGATAGATAGATAGATAGATAGATAGATAGATAGATAGATGTATTGATTGTGATTAAACTGAGATAGAGAGATTATAGATAGATAGATAGATAGATAGATAGATAGATAGATAGATAGATATGAACAGAATATTATAGATAGAAGATTTTTAGCTGATGAGAAATTAAAGAAAGAAAAAGAATCTTTACAATGTTTATGGCGATGTTTGATGGCCATAGATAGATAGATAGATAGATAGATAGAAAAGACAGACAGTGATAGACAGATAATGATAGACAGACAGACAGTGATAGATAGATAGATAGATAGATAGATAGATAGATAGATAGATAGATAGGTCAATCATCATAAACACATAATCTGTATATATTCCCAGACTTCCCCTTTTTTTGAAATAATCAGAGGCCAAATGACACCATTTTGTAGCCGACCCCGCCTACACTTATCGAAAAGCAATAATGGCTTACATGTGCTCTTGCAGCAAACTCGCATGCGCAAATTTTTGCAACGTTTCACTTAGAATTTAATTGATTTCCGTCGCGTACGAAATTACGCTTTTTAGTTTGCCGAAAATTGTCTAAAAACTTGCTCAGAACGGCAATGCTTCTGCCGCATTTAATAAAATCCTTGATAAACACACTCGCGCGTAATAACGCACAGATCCACACACACACGCACGAACACGCGTGTGAACACATACACACATGCATATAGATAGATAGATAGATAGATAGATAGATAGATAGATAGATAGATATAAACAGAATGTCAAAGATAGATAGATAGATAGATAGATAGATAGATAGATAGATAGATAGATAGATATGAATAGAGCCAGATAGTTAAATGTATTGATTATGATTAGACTGAGATAGATAGATAGATAGATAGATAGATAGATAGATAGATAGATAGATATAAACGTGGGTTAGGAGTGGACACGATCGCCTATCGTCCGGTTCATGCTCTTCCACAGCTTTTTGTCGGGGTTAGACGTTAATCCTTGTTTACTGTTTAGGAGTGGGCTTCTGGTTCATTCTAAAATCTACTATAATTCTATACTTCTAAACTCTTCATCTGAACTCTGAATTGTTTTTCAGCAATTACTTCTTCTCCTCCCTCAATAGGAGTAGATAGGTTTGCCTATCGCCCGGTTCACACTCCTCCCCGGTCTTTTGAACAGGAGCAGAGGTTCATCGATTGTTTCCTGTTTAGAAATGAATCTTCAGTTCCTTCAACTTTACACTTTCAACGACTCCGCCTGAACTCTGAAATCTTATTCAATAATTTTGTTTCTTCTTCCAATAGGAGTAGATAGGTTTGCCTATCGCCCGGTTCATGCTCCTCCATTGTTTTTTGAACAGGAGTAGAGGTTTATCCATTAACCGTCTCCGCCTGAACTTTGAAATCTTATTCGCTAATTAAATCTTGACCTTTTCAACTTTTGCGTTAGACATCTTTCTTGTTATGTTATTCTTTCTTACACTGATACAACTCAACACAGTAAGCCTCCACCTTGAGTGACCCTTGAGGCTTTTACTGTACGTAATTGATTTTTATTTATTAATTCTACTGATTTTATTACTTAACCGTGGATACTCGTGTTTGAGTAGACACCCCGTTTTATTAAACAGTATATTTATTTATTTTCTTTATATCCGGCGTGCTTTTAGACCATTTCAGCTCCGAAGTGCGTTGACTCCTCCCCAGGGGACGCACGTTCGAATCCTGTTGGAGAGCGCATATTTTTTTTTTAATAAGATT
Organism: Acanthosepion pharaonis; assembly: GCA_903632075.3. Taxonomy (NCBI): domain Eukaryota; kingdom Metazoa; phylum Mollusca; class Cephalopoda; order Sepiida; family Sepiidae; genus Acanthosepion; species Acanthosepion pharaonis. The sequence goes on from CAHIKZ030000183.1 coordinate 1,607,806, forward strand.
TCTCGAATATTCAGGCCCATAGACGAAAATAAATAAATATAGTTTGTAACAAAAGCATTTACTAAAAATAATGTTCAAGCAATAATATGTGTGTGTGAGTGTCTGTGTCTGTGTGTGTGTGTGTGTGTGTGTGTGTGTGTGTGTGTGTGTGTGTGTGTGTGTACCACCACTGAATCGCTAAAAAATTTGCATACCATGTTGAAAAATGCCGCAATCTTAATAAAAACAAATTTTAACACAAAGCCGTTCTGTTATTATTAAGAGACCAAAGAATTTTTTGATTATTAAATTATATTTTTTTATTCTTTTTAAAGGATCAAAATGTTTTTAAAACTTTTAAAAACTTGATTAAAAATTTTGTTTGTTTTTTAGGTTTGTTTTTTTTTTTTTTTTTTTTTTGCGTCAACGGGTGAAGTAATTTGAAAATTCTAGCAAAATTCAAATAATTGTCAGAATTTAATGAAATTTTCAAGAATTATTCAAAAATAGAATTAGGAAATCTTGCTAATTTTTCTTTTTTTATACCCCGACTTATTTAATTTTATGAAATTTCAAAAAAATTGAATTTTGTTGCGCTTAATGCTAATATTACTTAAAAGCTAAAACTCCTTGGGAAATTTAAATCGTTAATTTCTTTTTATTAAACAGGACGTCCAGTTACCGAAATTCTGGTCTGAATCGTAAATTAAAAATTGCAATAAATCTAAGACATTATTTAATTAGAATATGTAATTGCTTGAGAATTATATTATATTATATTGTATTGGCGAGTGGTTTGAACGTTCGCCTTCTGACCATGAGACCCGGGTTCGAATCTCACCCCAGTTGATATGTCAGGGGCGATCCCACCGCGCGGCACGTTTGGAAAATGCCCAAAAACCATAGCATGGGTTGACCTAATCCTGGTGAGTAAAGTTGGGTAGACGGAACCCTTGAGGGACCGTCGATAGCTGTGCTAGCATGAAATCACAAGTCATCGTGACCGAGGACGTGAGTGTGCTCTTCTTATTCAGATTGTTGCTCACGCCAAATAACACGCTCTCTCCCAGATCTGCTAAATAACATGCTTTATTTTTAGCCGAAATTAAAGCAAATATACAAACTTTAGAACGGCTCTTAATCAAACATCATAGAGATTCCTGCTTTGTTATATTTAACAATATATATATATATATATATATTTAAACATATATTATTAAATATAACAGACAATGAATGTCTATTATGTCTGACCATGAGTCGTTTGGATGTTTGCTTTAATTTCTGGTGTAAATAAAGACAAAAATTGTCCGACATTTGGAGATTTTTTTATTAATTTAGTCCTAAGCTTCGACTCACATGCGCCATCATCAGAGTGGTTATACAGACATGAAACAAAGATATCCACCGGCAAAGATGATATTCTGTTATGTTAACATAGAAGATTGCTATGCGAAGATAGCGGTCGCAGAATAGCAGACGCTGGTCGTAAATTCAAGATGCGGTTCTATGACGTCATACCACGCGATAGATCGAAGTATTACAACATAACTAATGTCTAGATGCGTTATGTGTTGTGACTAGTTTGAAATGTAATTTTGTTGAGTGTAGATTGATTTGTTTTAATATAGATGGCCTCCAATATCTTAACGTTCTTTTCACTGGCTGTATATGTGAGTATTGTTGTGTTATCAACTAATATCTGTCTAATATTATGTACACGACGTCATAGAACCTCATCTGCGTCTGGTATTCTGCGACTGTTATCGTCGCATAGCAATTTTCTATGTCAAAATAACAAAATATCATCTTTGACGGTGGATATTTTTGTTTCATGTCTGTATAACCACTCCGAGGATGGTTTATGTGAGCCGAAATCTTAGGACCAACTTAATAAAAAAAATATCCAAATGTCGGACAAACCGGAAGTCGACCGAGAAAGACACAAACCGGAAGATTTTTAGCAGATTTGTGGCTGATGAAAAATTAAAAAAAGAAAAAAGTTTCTTTACAATGTTTATGGCGATGTTTGATGGAGATAGATAGATAGATAGATAGATAGATAGATAGATAGATAGATAGATAGAAAAAACAGACAGTGATAGACAGATAGTGATAGACAGACAGTGATAGATAGATAGATAGATAGAAAAAACAGACAGTGATAGACAGATAGTGATAGACAGACAGTGATAGATAGATAGATAGATAGAAAAAACAGACAGTGATAGACAAATAGTGATAGACAGACAGTAATAGATAGATAGATAGATAGATAGATAGATAGATAGATAGATAGATAGATAGAAAAAACAGACAGTGATAGACAGATAGTGATAGACAGACAGTGATAGATAGATAGATAGATAGATAGATAGATAGATAGATAGATAGATAGATAGATACAAAAAACAGACAGTGATAGACAGATAGTGATAGACAGACAGTGATAGATAGATAGATAGATAGATAGATAGATAGATAGATAGATAGATGTGAACAGACTTAGATAGATAGATAGATAGATAGATAGATAGATAGATAGATAGATAGAAAAAACAGACAGTGATAGACAGATAGTGATAGACAGACAGTGATAGATAGATAGATAGATAGATAGATAGATAGATAGATAGATAGATAGATAGATAGATAGATAGATACAAAAAACAGACAGTGATAGACAGATAGTGATAGACAGACAGTGATAGATAGATAGATACAAAAAACAGACAGTGATAGACAGATAGTGATAGACAGACAGTGATAGATAGATAGATAAATAGATAGATAGATAGATAGATAGATAGATAGATAGATAGATAGATAGATGTGAACAGACTTAGATAGATATGCATACACTGAGATAGAGAGATAGATAGATAGAAAAACAGACAGTGATAGATAGATAGATAGATAGATAGATAGATAGATAGATAGATAGATGTGAACAGACTTAGATAGATAGATAGATAGATAGAAAAAACAGACAATGATAGACAGATAGTGATAGACAGACAGTGATAGATAGATAGATAGATAGATAGATAGATAGATAGATAGATAGATAGATATGCATACACTGAGATAGATAGATAGATAGATGTGAACAGACTTAGATAGATAGATAGATAGATAGATAGATAGATAGATAGATAGAAATCAGACAATGATAGACAGATAGTGATAGACAGACAGTGATAGATAGATAGATAGATAGATAGATAGATAGATAGATAGATAGATAGATAGATATGCATACACTGAGATAGATAGATAGATAGATATATAGATAGATAGATAGATAGATAGATAGATAGATAGATGTAAACAGACTTAGATATGCATACACTGAGATAGATAGATAGATAGATGTGAACAGACTTAGATAGATAGATAGATAGATAGATAGATAGAAAAAACAGCCAGTGATAGACAGATAGTGATAGACAGACAGTGATAGATAGATAGATAGATAGATAGATAGATAGATAGATAGATAGATATGCATACACTGAGATAGATAGATAGATAGATAGAAAAAACAGACAGTGATAGATAGATAGATAGATAGATAGATAGATAGATAGATAGATATGCATACACTGAGATAGATAGATAGATAGATAGATAGATACACTGAGATAGATAGATAGATAGATAGATAGATGTGAACAGACTTAGATAGATAGATAGATAGATAGATAGATAGATAGATAGATAGATAGATAGATAGATAGATAGATTAGAGATCTCAATGTTAATATCCCAGTTTTTTATCCGAATAAAAACGGAACGGCTCGTTGTGACATCTAAAAACTCATCGTCTCCCCTCGCAACAGCAAAAGAACGAAATAACATGAAATACGTTTAAAGTTTCTGCCTAGGCAAATATCTCAACGGTCTTCGCCCAGTCCTATGTTCAGCGGTCAGACTATTAAAAATCAATATCTGAAATATAATAAATATTTATTTACATACTGTACCATTTCACAAATCGATACAATGTCACAATCGATGCATCGTATGTATAAAAATTCTAAAAGGGAAGTCTTGAAAGATTTTCTAAGCCGGGAAGCCAGCCAATAGTATCGGACGCCAGAAGTCAAGTAAACCTACGCGAAATTGCATAGATCCAAAGAAGGCGTGGCTTTGGGTGTGGCTCGACCGGAAGTCGAAACTATTCAAGAAAAAAGACGAAGCTTCGACAGTCAAGAAATGACGTCCCCTTGATTATTGTAACTAGGAGAATATCAATTCGACCCCTCTTTTATAAAGACCCAGCCTCAACCCTCTTTGACCCGGCTTTTCCCTCCAACTTTTTTAATCTTCTTTGTAGCCTTTTTCGTCCAAATATTTTTTTGTTTTGCCCAAAGATATCGCAAAATAATATGCCACACACTTTAAAGAACTTTTGGAATAGCACCATCCATCATTGAGCTTTATTTTATAACGACCTAGCTTCGTCCCTTTTTGACCCGGGTTTCCACTCCAACTTTTACAATAACCTTTTTTCATCCAACTATTTTTTCTTCTTTTTTTTTTTTTTTTTGTCCAAAGATATCTCAAAATAACATACCACACACTTTAAAGAACTTTTGGAACAGCACCACCCATCTTCGATCTCTCTTTTATAACTACCCAGCCTCGACTCTTTTTTCCCCTCCAACTTTTCCAGTCACCTTTCCAATACCCCTTTAGCCTTTTTCATTCAAATATTTTTTGTTTTACCCAAAGATATCGCAAAATAACATACCACTTTTCCAATCACCTTTTTTCATCCAACTATTTTTTCTTCTTTTTTTTTTTTTTTTTTTTTTGTTTTGTCCAAAGGTATCAGAAAATGACATACAAAATACTTTAAAGATCTTTTGGAACAGCAAGGAATCTTTGTACAATATGGTGCTTCTGCCATGTGCCTCGAGATTCTTGACAAACTCCAAAGAATCGACAAAGTTATTGGTCCTGACCTGGCATTGCGGCTTCAGTCACTTTTACGTAGATTTCCATTTCGCCTTTTCCATAAAAATTTTTTTTTTAAGTAATTGTTCTGATTTCCTTGTTGGTAGCTCGAATTCATGAATATAATCGTCGTACTAGATTGGTAGTTAGGTCCCCCTTTTAAAATGACAACTTTTAACCAAGAACTATCGTAATCGTTTTCTTTCACGAACTTCTCGCCGGTGAGACTATCTTCTAGTTCTTTCTTCCCTTTCAACTACGATTTTCAAAAAATTCAATGCAATTTCTGTTTTCCTTGTTCTTCTTATTTTCCTCGCTGGTTCTTTCACTCTCAGTGACCGCGTGCGGCCGAGTGTGTTTTATTACCTTGCTTGAAGTCCAATGAATAAAAAGAAAACACTTTTACTCACGATATACCGTTCCTTTCCAAATGAAGCTCCATGCTTGGAAAATCTTTTGGGTTTCTAGTTCACTCCAAACATCAAGTGGAACATTGATATTCAATCTAATGCGAAAGATACTGGCAAAATAGAAGTATCTAACTCCATCCGTCATTCTTCATCTTTACAAGAATCAGATTAGACCCACAATGGAGTATAGCTGCCATATCTAGGCTGGAGCTACACAATCCTCACTTCCCAATATTGATAGAGTCCTTCTATCACACTTCATATTTACAAGAGTCAGATGAGATCCAAAATGGAGCATTGCTGCTGTATCTGGTCTGGAGCTGCACTATCTTCACACATTATTATTCGGCGTTACTACACCCTTGTTCAAATTAATGGAAACAACGACTTTAGTTTCCTTTCTTTCACTATATTGTCATTTAGACCCACTGGGGTGACAGTGTGTAAATTAAATTTTCTGTTTTTTTTTCCTCAAACTGGGTCATTTGCGGTGGTGTACAAAAATATGAATCTATTTCTGGGGTGTATGATGAAATTTGTTTGGCTTTGAAAAATATTGCATCGTCCTTGATTGCATCAGATTTTTATCACACCCAAACACTATTGTCTCGACTGTCGATTAGTTGTCATACGGCGATTGCCTGTGATGAAGCGTACAAAAATTGCGATAGATAGATAGATATAAACGGTAATTAGATAGATAGATAGATAGATAGATAGATAGATAGATAGATAGATAGATAGATTGGTTTTCAATTTATTGCTTGGTCGTCTTTTCCACAGAAATTGAAGACAGCCCACTTGTAGAGTTTAGTTTTCCCGACATCGACAACCATTTTTTTCTAAATGTGCATCACCACAGCAGAAGACAAGACAAGACTCGGCAAATGCATCTCGGAAAGAGGATTATTATTATTCGCTGCTGTGAATCTGATTTCCACTCTGAATTCGTGAAAGAAAACTCCAAAAATTGTAGTAATAACGCACTAGGACCCATAGACAGTTGCCGTGTTTATCTCGTCAGTGATTTCAACAGACTTCAAGCTAAAGCAACGACACGTGGAATGTATCGATTGGATTGACATTAAGCTCCGAATCAAGTTAGAAAAAAAAAATCAAAGATAAAAGAAGATAACAGAATTTAAAATTCTGGTCAATAGAGAAGAGAGGAAAACTGAATTGAACAAACTGTCGGCTTTTAGATGTCAGCGCCAACTAAAATATAGATTTGAAAACGTAAAATTCTACATCGAATAGAATTAATTTTCAGCGAATTATTTCGTATAGACATCAATAAAAAATGCCATATTTTCTTTGAGGTTGTTTGCATATGTAACACTATATACACCCACGTATAAGAGGTGGGTGTGGTTTTTATCGCGATTTCAAGTTTTAAGTCAGCAGTTGTTTCAATCTGAAGTCCGGTCTTTTAAGCGGCATCTACATAGACCGAAAGGGGAACGGAGAAGTAAAAGTGGGGATGAGGTTTTTTTTTAAAGACCAAGCGACAACAAACCGGACATTGATTATCTCCGAGTACTGGCCTATATTAACGGTCACGTTTGATATCGGGGGTTTCAGCTCTAGTCCACTGTTGGCGGAAAACAGACCCTTCCGTCGGGTGGTTCCAATCCCACCCGTTCTTATTGCCAGCCACATGTTGAGATGTAGAGTTGGAAGAGGAGTTGTAGTTGATGTATTAGATCGACATAGAAGTTGTACAAAGTGAGGTGTATGATGAAATTTGTTTGGCTTTGAAAAATATTCCATCGTCCTTGATTGCATCAAATTTTTATCACACCCAAACACTATTGTCTCGATTGTTGATTAGTTGTCCTACGGCGATTGTCTGCGATGAAGCGTACAAAAATTGCGATAGATAGATAGATATAAACGGTAATTAAATAGATAGATAGATAGATAGATAGATAGATAGATAGATATTTATGAATTCGCCTACTCACCCAGGTGAGCAGGCGAATTCATGAATAAAATTTCTACATATATTACGGGGAGACAGGTTTCGCGTTGTGTATCTCTTTCATCTCGTAACCTTGTGAACATGCATCCGGCCCTTTTCCAGCTTTCGGTGCTCACCGGCGAGATCGAGAATTGAAATGCAACTTGGGTTAGATCATTGGCCGGTCGATGGAAAGCTTGGGCGAGAATCGCTTTGTATGCTTACACATAAAGAAGAAGTCCGGCGAGGATCAGAACAATTCAGTCGCCAATTCTCCATACTCGGATGGACGGCTGTTGCAAACATCGGCTAATATATGCAGCGGTTTCAAAGTATATTGCAAAAATCTCTTTGGCGAACAGAACTTTTCATAGGAATCAGAATTCCTCAACTACTTACTTGGTTTCTTCATTAGAACCATACGAGGCGGACAAAGAACCAATAATTGAAGGAGAGAACTTCGTGCCTCTGAAACATGGTGGCTATTAAGAAAAAATCCTGATGCTGACGAGCACTTAAAAATACTAATTTTTAAAAAAAAAGTAAAATATCTTTCTATTTATAGTAATGATTCCCAACGTGATGCGCATGCCCCACCGGTGTGGCATGGTAATATTTTGATGGGGCATGCTGATCTAATACAAATTGATTTTCCAACATGGCTGATGCAGCCAATGCTAGTGGATATTTCTGATGATTCAATGCAGTACCAAGAAGAACTCTTGGAGATGCAAAATGATGAGTCTGTTAAAACTTCATCCAATATAAAAAGGAGTGATGACATGGCTTTGTGATGAGACAATAACTAAATCCCAAAATTCAAGCACCATTGCAAGAAATTTGTTGTTACCATTTCCATCTTCCTATTTAGCTGAATGTGGCTTTAGTGCTGTAAATGATTTGTTATTGAAGAAAAGAAATCGACTGGTTATCACTAAACGAGGAGACTTGAGCCTAAGGTGCCTAATATAAAATCTATCTGTAGCAGTCATGAGGCACAAGAATCTCACTAACAGTCATTTTGTGATGGGATCAAATTTTATTTTGCATTATTATTTCATGATTAAAATGATGAAAGTATATTACAGAATAAGTTTTCATTCAAATATTTTATATTTCTACCTTTCAGTTCTCCATTATATGTTTTTAATCTATCTATCTATCTATCTATCTATCTATCTATCTATCTATCTATATCTATATCTATATATATATATATATATATACATATACATATATACATTTAACTGTCTTGTCTTTTTTTTAATTTTCATTCAAATATTTTATATTTCTACCTTTCAGTTCTCCATTAAATGTTTTTAAACTACATATATATTTAACTGTTTTCTTGTCTTTTTTTTTTTAATTTTTCTCTTTCATGGACGCCATGTTCTTTGGAGGTTTGTTTAGAGACCAAGTTAATGGCCTTTTAAGCTCCCTTTACATGAATTGCAGTAAAATTTTGAATATGTAAGAATTAAATATTACAGGGCTCACCAGAGTTTTAGAAATACCAAAGTGAGGCATGGCCCAAAATCGGTTGGGAATCACAGATTCATCCTAATTATATTCGGTCTATTGAAACGGGAAAAATTCGTTAGAAACAAAGAAAATGGCGCTCAACTGCTATGCAATATTAATCCCCTTATATGGCAGTGAATGCTGGGCAATTTCCTCGTAGATAAAAGGCGGATGTGAAGCGACAGAGACGTGGTTCTACAGAAGGATACTGAGAATATCATGGGTAGAACACGTTTTCAAAAAAAAAGGTAAAAACTATTAAGAAACAGGAAAATTTCATTAGAAACAAAAAAAATGGTGCTGAACTACTATGCAATATTAATCCCCTTATATGGTACTGAATGCTGAACAATTTCCTCACAGATGAAAGAAGGGCGTGTGGCGACAGAGATGTTGTTCTACAGAAGGATGCTGAGCATGTTATGGGTAGAACATGGGAGCAAGGAAGAATTTACATTCCAAAATCTTCTTTTTCAAAACTTCATATAAATAAATGTATTCGTTAAAATATATGAAGTAAGTAACTTACCATTTTCCTGTTTAATAAAAAGCGCCATAATGTCGTTTCACAAGATTTATAATGGGAATAGTGATAATGTTAAGACAGGATTGCAATATTGAAACTGTGGATTATTTCCAGAATGTACTTTTGCAAAAAAAAAAAATCATATTTGTGTTTCTTCCTCACAACGTTACTTCGCTCAACCGTTACGCCTTGCCAAATAATGGACTGTTCCGTTTTGAAAGAGGGAGAGAGTAACAAAGTAATCATGTTTTTTTTTTATTTCCTTGTTCATTGTGACAGCGCGAAGGCTGGAGAATAATTCTTTTGGAAGATTTTATATCATACAATGTTGACTTTCCTCTGTTGAACTTAGCCATTAGTTACAATGAATTTTCAAAAGCGTCTAGTCTGTTTAAAATTTCCACTTTTTGCGATAACTCCAAAGTTGTTCTTTTCCTTTTATTCCGATCATCTTTTGCACCAATACAAGCCATTAGGGTGAAATAAGCATAAACAATTATCCAAAGTAAATTTCCTGATAAACAGAAATTTCAAATCAGTTACATATCACCCAAAATAGTTCAAAATATCCGGATATGCATCAAAAATCATGAGATTCCGGATATGCGGGATTCCGGATATGAAGCACTCCGGATATGCGGAATTCCGGATATGAGACACTCCGGATATGAGAGATTCCGGATATGAGGGATTCTGCGATAAATCCAAAAAATTAGGACAAAATAAATGCCAAAAGCATAATTAAATCAAAATGTTATCGTCTAAATATTTGTTATTATCAAGACTAAATGAGGTTTTGATGTAGAAATTATTTATTTTATCCTTGGGAAGTTTAGGATTAGGATCAGGATAAAATTGGAAATGTTCATCTTTTTTTGTTTTTTTTGTTTTTGTTTTTTTGGCGTCAACGTGGCACCTCAAGTTTGTACGAGAAATGTGAACGCTTTTTTCACGGTGAAAAACATTGATTTAGAAATTCTTGTGGAATCAGATAATTGTCGATTTTAATTAAACTTTCAGGAATTATTTACAAATGAATTAAATTGTTTTTTTAAATGTTTCTTTTTTTTTAATCTTTGTAAAAACTTTTTTTACCTCACCCACTTGATTTTAATTAATTTCACGAAATTCGTTTTTATAGTGCTTAATTAATGTTGATATTAATTATAAGGACAAGTCCTCGGAGAATTTAAATCATCAAATAATTCCAGTCAAACAGAATTCCAATTACAGAAAATCTGCTCGGTATCGTAAAATAAAACATGCAATAAAATTAAGATACTCTTTAATAAGAAAAGATTTTAATATCTTTTAGGTATAAAATATATTATGGACATGACTTTTTAAGAAAAAAACATTTTTGAGAAATAATGAATTTTTACAAAAATTGATTTCGTTTTTTTTTATTTTAATTACAATAATTTATAATTTTTTAAAATGTTTTACATTCTACACTATTTACATTATTCGGACTATTGTCCTCATCTTTGTTGCCATATTTATTACAACGTTTCAGCCCTTCAGTATCTGTCTATATTTCTGAGATGAGGTATTATGTACACTATTTACATTATTCGGACTATTGTCCTCATCTTTGTCACCATATTTATTACAACGTTTCAGCCCTTCAGTATCTGTCTATATTTCTGAGATGAGGTATTATGTACACTATTTACATTATTCGGACTATTGTCCTCATCTTTGTTGCCATATTTATTACAACGTTTCAGCCCTTCAGTATCTGTCTATATTTCTGAGATGAGGTATTATGTACACTATTTACAATATTCGGACTATTGTCCTCATCTTTGTCGTCATATTTATTACAACGTTTCAGCCCTTCAGTATCTGTCTATATTTCTGAGATGAGGTATTATGTACACTATTTACATTATTCGGACTATTGTCCTCATCTTTGTCGTCATATTTATTACAACGTTTCAGCCGTTGTACTCTCCGGCCTTCTTCAGGTGGTTGGAATGTCGAACTGAACCCTTTATTTCGCTCACTGGAGTAGACTGTTCTAGTTCCACATGCCATGTTTAATGTCAGTTATCAGTTATATCCTGTTAATTCTCCTCTCCAAGTTTTTGTTGCAAAGTAGTTTTCACAGTGGAGGCTTGTATTTTAATAAGTCAGTCCTCAAAGGGTCCGACGTACAAAACGTTAGGAACTTGAAAATTATAGTTAATGACGCAGCAATCTAGTTGTGGTGGTTGATACTTTAATGTCCGACATCGACTGACTCACTCAACTCCACTGAGCCCAACTGGCGAAAGCTACTACTACTACTTATTATGTGTGGGAGAGTCTATTACAATAGAATAGGTAATGTTCTAGTATAACAGTTCTCCACTGCCTTAAACGGGTATTGAACTCACACTCTTTGGGTCCTGTCACTGGATTTAACTAACGCCTTTATCCACTGTGCCATGTGTCCTCAAGGATATCCATCAAACATGGCACGTAGAACTAGAACAGAATATCCCAGTGAGGGACTATATCAAGGAAAATGTGGGATTTATTCTGTTATACGTGTTTATACACAAAAGCAAGGATGGGATTGATTTATCAAGGCTTTTAAATTTGAGGACGTTCATGAATATTCATCAGACGGTTGAGAGGTCAGTCAAAACAGTTGGAAACTTTGAATTATGGCATTTTGTGTCCTCCATATGCTTTGACTGACCGCTCAACCACATATGACTATGTATAAATTTTTTCTTGTCATTTCTTACGCTCATACAACACGATACAATAACGCTCTATCTTGAGTGGCTCTTGTGCTTTGTATTGTGTGATCATTAGTAAAATATATCGAAATGACAAATATAGAGAGATGTTTAACATTTAAACTAAAATTTTGATGTCCGATGTATCTGGACGTTTAACCTAACTAATTTTGTCTTACTATTTAACCCATAACTGGGGGGGTAATGAGAAAAGATGGATTCATACATTTAACAGCTATCTAACGAACTCGACTGGAAAAATGATTATCTTCCGCTTCTTATTTTCATCCTATACCTGTCTCTATCAGTTAAGGTAAGTCTTGTCTGGATCTATATTTATGTAGTGCTTGCCTTTAGGCTAGAAATTATCAGCGTCATTACGATAAACAAAACTTATGAACGTTATCAAGAGTCTTACACAACTGACATTTCACTGGTTGAATACCAAAAGTAATGCTTTGGACAGAGCATTCAACTGGAGATCAAACATTTTGTTGGTTAAACACCCAGTGATGTCTGTTTAAGTATGGGAGCACAGATCTCTCGCGATTTTAGCAGCAAATTGCCCGGTTCACACACCTCAACGGTCTTTTGAACAGGAGTAGAGGTTTATCATTTGTTTCCTGTTTAGGATTTGGTTACCGGTCTAGTTCAACTCTATACTTTTAATGTCTCTACCTGAAATTTTATTTACTAATTATTAATTTATTTTTCTCCCCAGTACGTGTAAATATGTTCGGCTGTCACCTGCTTCATATTCCTCCCAGGTCTTTTGAACAGGAGTAGAGGTTTATCCATTGTTTCCTATCTAGGATTGGATTTACGGTTCTTTAAATATTCACTTCAATTCTATTTTTCCTGAATAGGAGTTGATAGGTTTTTCCTCAATCTCTACTTTTTACCTGTCAGGTCCTCAATTTAAATTTTAAAATCGTAAAATATTTTTAATTTTATTCTCTAGAACAACTTTTATTCATCTATATAGTCGTTTGAACAATTCTCAGTGGATTACCGTTCATACCCACTAATATCTATTTTTTATTCTCTGATTCAGTTTATTTGTTATATTCACTTGTGTATGTGTCTGTACCAGTGACATTTGTCTATTTTGTTTTTTGATCTAGCATCTACTGTAATCGGAGTAGAAGTATTATTATTAGTAGTAGTAGTAGTAGAAAGACAGAATTTATAAGAAAGAAAGAAAGAAAGAAAGAAAGAAAGAAAGAAAAGGTAAAACCGATATTATTAGAATGAACGAAAGAAAGAAAGGAAGGAAGGAAAGGAGAAAGAAAAGGAAGGAAAGAAGGAAGGACACCAAAGGCATCAGATAAATCGATACAGTTTTTAAATATATCTTCAGTGCATATCTCATAAAATGAAGTTATCTTTCAGAATTAGTCACATTGGATCGTAATCTTGTAAGAAAACTTCACTAATATTTTTTCTTTCACTATCGTAAACTTATTATCGAATTAACGCATCCTTCTCAGATATAAAAACAAATCTAATTGGTGATATCAATCTAATTTGTCCAATAAAAAATGGCGATGTTTTTTTTTTCTTCTTTTTACTTTCATTTTTCCGTCGAATGTAGTCGAGCCTCACCATCGTCGATGAATTAAGAGTAGGTATCCATCTTGGTAAATAATATTTAATGAGAAAAAAAGTTGAAGGGTATCAGAAAAAGACTTTACACAATAAATAATTCGAGATGGCGCTGGGAAGTTCTCAGCCCGACTATTACGCCTGATGTTTGCTCATTTAGTTAGAATTTTGAAATTCGGTCAACCGGTGAACTTTTCAGCACCCCGTCGTACGTCCGTCAGCGCATCAATAAGTCTGTAGCCTAATGATGAAAACAAGCATTTACTTTACACAATAAATATTTATTTGCTTTATTTACAGTCAAATTAATGTCCTCATCTTTGTTGTTGTTATCACAACGTTTCGGTTGTTGCACTCTCCGGCCTTCTTCAGGAGGTAGTCGATCCGGTAAAACTTCAGGGAATTTCGAATTGAAAACTTTATTTAACCTATGAACTTAGTTTGTTCTCTTTCCGATATTCATGTCCAGAGATATTCCGTCTTGCTGTGTTTTCGGCAATTCTCTGGTATTGTTCGGTTTGAGTTCAGTGGATAAATATCTCGAGATTTTTTATAATTTTCCAAGAAATGTCTGACCTGACATTTCGATTCCAATCACTTTCCAACCAACGTGACGTCGCTTCCCTCTGTCTATTCTGCAAATATTTTCAGGACAACTGCTCTGATGAAGTTTTTTCTCCTGGTGTCCCGACTACATGAATTTAAGTGCACTGCTAGATTATCAATTAGGTCCCACCGTTCCACTGTTAAACTAGTTGGATACAACCATCATTCGTATTCTTATAGTTTCTTTTCTCGCACTTCTCACCTGAAGATACCTCTTTACATACAAAAACACACATACATACATACATTCATATATATATATATATATATATATATATATATATATATATTATTAAGAATGTATACAAACAATTAATTAGCAATGTTAATGTAATCACTTCGCTAACAAGAAAAACAGAAATTACTAGAGAGAAAGAGAGAGAAGAAAGAGAGAAAGAGATGAAGGGGGAAGGAAGGAAGATAGAAAGAAAAACTGAAGTTATTACAAAGAAAAAAGAGAAGAGTTATTAGAAAGAAAGAAAGAAAGAAAGAAAAAGAATCTCATTAGAAAGATAAAAAGAAAGAAGACCGAATTTATCAGAAAGAAAGAAAGAAAGAAAGAAAGAAAGAAAGAAAGAAAGAAAGACCGAATGTATTAGAAAGAAACAAAGAAAGAAAGAAACAAAGAAAGAAAGAAAAAGTAAAACTGATGCTATTAGAATGAACGAAAGATAACGAAGTTATTAAAAACAAAGAACGACAAAGAAAGAAAGGAAAGAAGGAATGGAGAAAGAAAAAAAAGAAAGGAAGGAAGTAAAGGAGGAAGGAGGCATTAACTTATTATCAATTCCTTGAATAATCAGATTCTTATATTCGAGTTGATGGATGGAAGACAAATGCTAAGTACTTTCGACTATTTCAAATTGTTATCTTCATGGCGGTATTTTTTCCCATACATTTTTTTTAAGCGTTTCGCCCCAAGCAAGACGGGAAGCCACTATGACGCAAGGGTTACAGAAGATTTGGAGCAAGATCAGATAGGAGTGAGGGGGAAAGGATGAGGAGAAAGGGTAGTGGATCGATCAAGGCAACTGGAGATGTCGATTGATATTACATTTGAATAGTTGGAGATTATAGCTCTCAGGGAAACTGGAATAGGGAAGGGAGTTCCACAGGCGAGAGGTACGAGACATGAAGCTATTGGAGTAGAAGAGACGGCTACATTTAGTAGTTTCGACAGTGAAAGGGTGAGACCGGGACACCAGCCTCGTAGGGCGCTTGAATTCATGAAGTCTGGGAACCAGCGAATACAGCTCCTCGGAGCAATTACCATGAAAGTATTTGTAAAAAAGACAGGGAGAGGCGACGGCGCGTCTGTGAGAAAGTGACTGTAGACGAGATGCCAGAACAGGGTCAATTATATTGCATATCCGCCTCTGGAGATTATCAAGAACCCCGAGGCAAACAGAAGGGGCTCCAGACCATATATGCAGAGGGCTAATTGTTGATTTGTAGATCTGAAGGATCGATTCCGGGGAGAAAAATTTCCTGGCGCGGCACAGGGAGCCAACTTTCCTTGCGGTGGACGAAGCAATTGACTCAATGTATTTGTTCCATCTCAGGTCAGCAGTCAACGTGAGACCGAGCAGCCGCAGAGAGTTCCTCTCGAGAAGTTGAGCGTCAGACATTCTAATGGAGGGCAGGGAAGGATCTCTGTGGTGATCAATAGAGAGCAGTTTTGTTTTTGAGGCATTAAAGTTGACCAGCCAATTCCTGCCCCAGTTCACAACCGATTGGAGGTCCTTTTCGAGACGCACGTCCAAGTTAGTTTTGTCAGCGACACTAGATTTGTTTTTGAGGCAAGAATAAATTGTGGTGTCATCCGCGTAGATGCCAACTTGAGAATTTATGGCGTCAGGAAGGTCATTTATGTAGATAAGGAATAGAGTGGGGCCTAGGATGGAGCCTTGAGGAACACCTGCGTTCGTGGAATAGGAACTGGAAGAGAATCCGTTGAGAACGACTTTCAATTCACGGTTTAACAGGAATGATTGTATTAGGTCAAACAATCGACCCGTAATGCCATAACCCTGGAGCTTGCGAAGAAGGCCGGCATGCCAAACCCTATTAAACGCTTTGGAGATGTCTAGGGCCACGGCACGAGCGTCCCCGTTATTTTGAAGAGCTTGGTAGACAGTTTCAGTGATGTCCGTAAGCACATCAACTGTAGATCGAGCAAATCGGAGGCCATATTGCTTGTCTGAGAGCAGATCATGGGATGTAAGGTGGTTAACCACCTCGGTATTGATTAGGGCTTCGAAGACTTTGCCGAAGAGGGGTAGGAGACTGATAGGACGTTAATTAGAAGGGTCAGAGGGGTCGCCAGAGTTCTTGAAGACATGAACAATCGAAGAGGACTTCCAGCAGTCAGGAAAACAAGATTCCTTGAGGCAGTAGTTATATAGTTTAGCCTTGTGGGGGTCTAAATTGGAGATAATGCCCAATAGCAAAGACGGGCTTATGTGTAACCCACTCAATAGGGCCTCAGTTCTAAGAGGGAAATCGGGTATGGGTACACCGGAAGAGTCGAGCGTTGAGTTGAATGAAAATTTCCGAGCAAAGCATTCAGCCTTGTCGGCAGAGGAGGTCAGGACTTCGAACTGGTTGAACAAAGGAGGTATAGAGGGTTTGCAATTGTTCAATACGCTCTTGCAGAGACGCTAATAATCTTTGGAGCCAAATTTGCGAGATGCAATACGCTCCTTCATCTGAGCAGCAAATAGTGATTTAGCATCGTTGAGGACATGCTTACACTCGTTACGGGCGGAGGCAAAGAGACGTCTATTGCATTCAGACATGTCGCTACGGTATAGGTGGAAGTAGTGGTTCCTATGGGCGATGGCGGCTGAGCATGCAGCCGAGAACCAGGGGAGGAGCGCGACTTGACCCTATATTTCCTTGATGGGATGAAAGCGTCGATTCCAGCTTTAACCCAGGATGAGACCTCAGAAGCACATTCTTGGACGGGGAGCTTAAAGACTCCATCCCAGGGGACATCGCGGAGGAAATCACGGAACGCGTCCCAGTCAGCTCGTTGATAATAGAACGAAGTTCTAGTGGTAGGAGGTTCTTTGTAGGGGGTGGAGTTGAAGGAGATGTTAACAGATACTACAGCATGATCGGAGTTACCAAGAGGGCATAGTTCCGTGGTGCTACAAGACAGGGATGGAGGTAAAACACAGATCGAGAAGAGAGCCCATACTTTCCCGGTTGAAGGCAAAACGAGTGGAGAAGTTAACTATCTGCGTGAGGGATTGAGAGACTGAAAAATTAAGTGTTTGAATGCCTGCGTGGTCAGTAGTAGCATTCTTAAGCCACAAGGTGTGATGGGCATTAAAGCCGCCAAACACAAATATGTGAGCAAACGGGTGGAGGGAGAGAGCCTTGTCTATGCTGTCAGAAATGCTATTGAGTATCCTACATGAGGATGGAGAGCGGTAAAGGAAGAAGAGATAGCTTACCGCATTGAGAAGAGATAGTCGGAGACACATGTACGACTGGTCTGGCGATTCGAGAGACGACTCTCTGGCCAGAGGGAGATGGTCTTTGACGTAGACACCAATGCCGTGCATGTGAGTTAGAGAGTCTTTTCTGAGGAGAGGAAGATAGCCTGGGATCGAGAGATCAGAGGAAGGGATAGATGAGACAAGGTTTGTCTCACAGAGAGCCAGTATATCCGGGCAGTTTGCAGTGAGGAAAGATTCCATACTGAAGAAGTTTGTTCTAATGCCACGGATGTTGGAGAACGAAATGTTGAGGGGTTTAGGTGATTTTTGAGGGGCTAGTTTAGGATTACTTTTTCGGTCTTTGTAAGTCATCATATGGAATTATGGTTGGAAGATGAGAAGGCCCGAAGCAAAAGAAGCAGACAGTTATCGACCGTGACGTGGGCAGAAAGGAGTTAGCACAGCCTGCATCATAATGTGGCCTCAGGGTTGCCTACTGGAGGTGGCTGCAGGGACACCTTTCCATGCGCGACATGGCACTATAAACACCCCGGTATTATACAACTGTTGATCAGAGTGGCCGCTCAAGAAGCTACGCAAGAGTTAGGGCTTCTAACTACCAGTCGGAAACAGCAACCAGAGAACTGTCAACCGTGTACCCTCAGAATGAAGAGGTGGTGCCACAGACTGCACACATCACGGGAGAAACAGAGCTGCACTAATACAGAGGCCGGAGAGAGAAAGAGTACTGGGAACCCCTTCCTAGACAAGAAACAAGGCGTAAGCCTCAACTCATGTCCAAGAGAAGGGGGAGGAGTGTTGACCAGGCGGTAGGAAACATAGCCAAACACTAAGACGAAATATGTGTACACCAAAAGATGTTTTTTTTTGTTTCAAATTATGCTATTTATTGACAGTTAAATATATGTTTTGGGCCGTGTGATGGCGCGACGCTGGAGTTCTTGTTCAAACTGATCAATGGAGAATCTTGTTTGAATTTTAAAAAGTTATAAATCCATGGAATTTTCTTGTTATATGTATTTTTCTGTTAAAGTAATATAGACTTAAGTATATTTCGTTTTTATGTTTGCCTATGTATTATGCCTATATATTTTTATTTAATCCTCTCAAATTCACATATCAATTTCTTAGTGTTGTTATTAAACTGATGAAGAAAGACGTCGTGGTTTTGATTATTTCTTTTATTATCCCAAGTACTTTCAATTTCATCCAATTTCTACGACCACGTCACCCCTTACATCTGTCCACCTAATTCACCAGACTGCACCCCCCCCCTTGGTAATTCTATGCGGGTTGGAGTTGAGAAAGAGACCAACAAAACTCTTTGTAACGCCAAAGATGAACTAAAGGCAAGGATTATGGCAGCATTCACCAACAAACAAGGAGACCATCCAGAAGAGTTGCAGGAGATTCCGAAGTCATCTCTCTCTTCCTCCCTCTCTATATCTCCATACCTGTCTCTCTCATCCTTCTCTCTCCTATTCTCCTTCCCTCTCTCCCCCCTCTCTCTTCCCCTATTTCTCTCTCCCCTCCCTTTCTCTCTCTCTCCCTCTCTCTCTCCCTCTCTCTCGTATTCCCTGTCTCTCTCTCTCTCTTCCTCTCTTGTTCTCGATATTGCAACTTGACCCAGCTATGTTAATTATCAAAAGAGAAACGTGACCAAAGATATGAATGTCCGATACCCAAGAACTTTCCTGTTCCTACATGACACAAAAAATCTTTGGCTCCAAAACAAAGAAAGAAAAACAGATGACAAGCGATCGAATTCCGAAATAAAAATACGATTTGCCATTTCCCCAGATTTAATTGATTTTTTTTTTCGAAGTAAAATTAAAATGGAGGCTTTACGAACAAAATTCGTTCAATGCTGCCAATGAAATGAGTAACTACGAGTTTGTAGAAAATCATTATACGATTTCAGGGTTGAAATTTAGCTTCATTTCTCATTGGAAAATCAGGAAGAACATATCTGTGTGTGTCCGTACTTGGAACAGAAAGCGATACAGACATGTGTGTATGTGCGTGTGGTAATATCTAAAAAGGTGTAAGTAAACGTGTATTTACCTGTAAGTATTGGTCGTTTATATTCGGGTCTATAAATATTTACTCAGTTCCGAGATAGGTAAATCTTGGTTGTTTGGCACAAGGAATAGGAAGAAGTGGAGAGCCGTGATCGCCTACGTCCTGAAAGGACACGGCACATAAAAAGCAAGAAAAAGAATATTTGAGTCTATAAACATTTGATTAGGTGAGAGACAAATATAGGTTGTTTATATTTGAGAAAAGATATGAATCCTCTCATTCTCCCCCCAGATATGGGTAAATAGTAGAACGGACCGGATTCTATAGACTTGGATGGCAACTGGTGTACCGCAAAAAGAAATGACAACCTACTGCAGGAAAATTCTGCCTCGTCAGTTATGTATCGAAAGATACATGATCGCCTAAGCGTGTATCACGCATGGCATATGACTGACTGACTGACTTTCCAGTCGAATCCATTAGATTTACTTACGTACTAATACCCTTGGGAAAGGTATGAATCCTCTTCTTCTCCCCACAGCTATGGGTAAATAGCAGGACAGACCGGGTTCTATAGCCTTGGATGGCGACTGGTCTACCGCAGAAAGAAATGGCCACCTACTGCGGGAAAAAAACATCTGCCTCGTCAGTCATGTATCGAAAGATACATGATCGCCTAAGTGTGTGTCACGCATGGCACATAACTGACAGATATTTAAGTCTATAAACATTTACTTGATTAGGTGATGAGCAAATATTAGTTGTTTGTATTTGAGTCTATAAACATTTACTTGATTAGGTGATGAGCAAATATTAGTTGTTCGTATTTGAGTCTATAAACATTTACTTGATTAGGTGATGAGCAAATATTAGTTGTTTGCATTTGAGTCTATAAACATTTACTTGATTAGGTGATGAGCAAATATTAGTTGTTCGTATTTGAGTCTATAAACATTTACTTGATTAGGTGATGAGCAAATATTAGTTGTTTGCATTTGAGTCTATAAACATTTGATTAGGTGATGAGCAAATATTAGTTGTTCGTATTTGAGTCTATAAACATTTACTTGATTAGGTGATGAGCAAATATTAGTTGTTTGCATTTGAGTCTATAAACATTTACTTGATTAGGTGATGAGCAAATATTAGTTGTTCGTATTTGAGTCTATAAACATTTACTTGATTGGTGATGAGCAAATATTAGTTGTTTGTATTTGAGTCTATAAACATTTACTTGATTAGGTGATGAGCAAATATTAGTTGTTCGTATTTGAGTCTATAAACATTTACTTGATTAGGTGATGAGCAAATATTAGTTGTTTGCATTTGAGTCTATAAACATTTACTTGATTAGGTGATGAGCAAATATTAGTTGTTCGTATTTGAGTCTATAAACATTTACTTGATTAGGTGATGAGCAAATATTAGTTGTTTGTATTTGAGTCTATAAACATTTACTTGATTAGGTGATGAGCAAATATTAGTTGTTTGCATTTGAGTCTATAAACATTTACTCGGTTACGAGATAGGCAAGTATTTGTTGTTTATTTTCGGAAGTATAAATATTTGTTTAGAGGATAGGCAAATATTTGCTGTTAACATTTGAGTTTATAAACATTTATTTGGTTTGGGGATAGGCAAATAAATGTTTATATTTGAGTCTATAAACATTTAATTGATTACGGGTTAAGTAAATATTGTTTTTTTATATTTGAGTCTATAAATATTTACTTCATTACGGGATAAGTAAATATTAATTGTTTATATTTGTCTTACAGCTTATCAAGGAGGTACGGTGGAGTAATGGCTAGAGTCTCGGATTGAGGAATCAGAGAGCCGAGTTCGAATTCTAGTTGAATTCATTAATATGAATCCTTTTCTTCTCCCTCCTGTTATGGATAATTAGATGGCAAGTTCTATAGCCTTAGGACGACAACTCTGGATGTTGTTTGGGGACATTTTCGCACGTGGTTTATTCAGCCCTTCAAAAAGTGTGGTTGGGTCTGCACAAAGCCTTCACCACTATAATCAGATATGTGCTGGTGTCTGGGCTGCCGGTCCCTAGGAACTCTTGACACTCATACGTCGAATACGACGGGAGAGTCCACCATAGTTTATCAACCGTTATTTAATACAGGAATATAATTTTAGACTCAAAGAATTATTTGGAGATAATAAGTCATCATATTCAAACACCCGTTCTTGTACGATCGCCGAAGTTAAGCAATGTTGTGCCTTGTCAATAGCTAGAAGAGTGACCGCTCAGGAATACCAGGTGCTGTCAGCTTTGATGTACGGCTGCCATAGTAGATAAAGATACGGAATTGGAAAATGAATAATAGAGTTCCAATTCCAGTCGGGTAAATTATATTGACTTGCGAGTAAGTGGGAGGCATGAATCCATCGCCCCCAGTTATGGGCTAATTAGTCGGACTTATATCAGTAATATAATTATTATTTCCAAATAAAATAGTGTTATGGGACCTTACACATAATAACATATTGGACTATTCCATACGTAATAAATACTGCGCCTCAAGAGGAAGCAGGGAGTTCAATCCGAAGTCGGTCGACCGGCTGATCGGCTGATCGGTTGAATTCTCTGCCTTCAGGCGGGGAGGAACCCGAACGAGGCTACGCCGAAGGGCGGAGTCTCTTTCGGGGAGGTAAACCGATCCTGAACCCGTATAAACGGGTTCAAAGGGCAATATTTTTGGCCGAGCCCACGGGCTCGGAGATCCCACGGGCTCGAAGATCCCACGGGCTCGGAGATCCCACGTTAAACCGGCCTTGTGCCACATGATGCCCTCGTGGGGTGAGGGTTGACTAAATACCGTTCAGTCTGAAGTCTGGAGTGAGGTCCGTCAGAAGCCTGTCAGTCAGTCAGAGCGAACGAGTCAGTCAGTCGAGTCAGAGGCAGTCCGAAACAGAGTCGCGTTCAGACAATTACTACTAAACCTGATTGTTCGTACTAACACTTTTTTCTTCTCTGTATATATTCCTGTTTGTAATATATCTGTGTTATTCCATATCCGTATTCGAGTTCATCTTTATTGGTTCTACCTTGGACTATCATCGTGGTACAAGGAACCGGACCATAACAAATAGACTGATCATTACCTATGTAGTGAACAAAACAAGATTTAAAATTCAAATGCTAAGCACTGACTCATTGATTTTGTTAGAAATTAAAAATCGAATTTACAAACTTTGCTCAACACACACGCAAAACAAAACTCGTGAAAAATGGGAACCAGTAATAAGGAGTGCCAGAAAAAAACGATAATAACAACAAAATTTGCAATATGAGCTCTGGTAAAAAACATTTAATGATAACAGCAAAAATTGCAATATGAGGACTGGTAAAAATAGTTGCTGAAGACATTAGGTTACCAGAAATTCATACACAGATGTCCCCAAGGATACATGGCGCAGTGGATAAAGGCGTTAGTTACATCCAGTGACAGAACCCAAAGAGTGTGAGTTCAATACCCGGCTAAGGCTATGGGTAAATAGCAGGCCTTGGATGGCCACTGGTCTAGGAGAAGAAAAACTCTGAATTCAAACTTGCTCTTAGAGGAGGGTGAATGGAGTCTCTCTGAGCCTTGGTTGGCAATCTATTTAGTGTTGGTGTCACGATAACAACACCCTTGATAGCCCTAGCGAAGCATCAAGAATTCAGCTATTTGACAAGATTATGAACTACACCAATCAAAGTATTGGTGAGTTCAATCTCGGCTGAAGCCGCAAGATGATGATGGTGATGAAGGCAGTGGAGAACTTTCAGAGGGAAATTAGCGGGAGATAACTGATAAATGACACGTGGAACTAGAACAGTCTACCCCAGTGAGCGAAATAAAGGGTTCATATCGACATTCCAACCACCTGAAGAAGGCCGAAGCGTACGTTGTAATAAATACGGCGACAAAGATTGCGACAATAGTCTGAATAATGTAAATAAAACTCGATGCGAAATGTTTTTCGGCCAATAGAAAACTAGGTTTGGTTTGGTTTGTTTTACAGCATATCAATATCAATGGGTTATTTAATGCTAATTGTTGGTAATATCATTTCTTTCAAAAAATCTATTTCTGGCAATATTTGTCCTTCAAATATGTATCACTGGTAATATGTTTTTTAAAAAAATGTATAGCTGGTAACATTTTTTTCTCAAAAATGTATAGCTGGTAATATTTTTTTACAAAGTATTTCGGGTATTAAAACCTATTTTTACAGTTTCATAGTTATTTAACCCCTGTTTGGGGTTAGCTATTTGCCCATAGCTGGAACTCTAACAGGTGCTACCACTCTGGGTCAGAGTAGATCTGGGAACACTACCAATTAAGAGGTGGTTCCATGCTCCTCAAAACCTCCTGATCAGAGGCCTTGCTGTTGGACGTATTTTATCGTCTTACCCAAGATGGTAGAAAACTAGGAAACATTTAAAAACAAAATTCAAATAATCTTCAATTCTCAGAAACAAATTCTTTTACGGACCTTTTCGCGAGCCGACGCGAAGTTTGTTCGTCGTACAAAGGCCCGAATCATATCCGGAAGGGAATTCCCAAATGACCTTTTCAAGCCCCACAAATAAAATAAAAGACGGGCACAAGTTCGCCTGTCACCAGAGAGGAGATGAGCGTATTAACACGTCCCTTGACAAACGTCCAGCGATCGTTATTATTATCTCTACCTTCCTCCCTCACCTCTTTTATACTTGATAAACGAACGGAACATTTTAAGACTGAACGATTACTTCAAAGACATTCCTACCCTTCGATAACGCTCATACATACATACATACATCCATACATATGTTCCTACCTACGCACACATAAACTCATTCTTGCAAGGACTACTACGAACATTTTGACGACCTTGTATCAACCAAAATACATTAATTTTATTTGTAAAGACCTAAATTGATTTATATGTATATAAATTTGTTGTTTCACTTTACAATTTTATTTTCTTGTTTTATACACCTCTTATGGTGGGCTATCTAACTAACAAGGCCAAATGAAACTAATTTGTTTCAACATTCATACACTTCACTATAACTAATAACCCACTATACCTATATGTGTTACCGCTTAGTAATACCAGGTGCTGTAAGCTTGGATGTGCAGGTGGTGGGATAGATAATGGCAAGAAATTGTTAATCGGAAAGCCGAGTTCAAATTCTAGTCGGGATCATTATATTCATTTACGCGAAAATCCACTTGGGAAAGGTATGAATCAAACTAATCTTTCCCCAGCTATGGGTTAATTATCAAAACTTGTATCACTAAATCATTATTATTATTTAAAAAGAAAAAGATCTTACAATCTGAAAATATTTTCTGGCTTTAAATAACCTGCAAAAGGTTGATAATCCGTAAAAACAAACCAATCAATCTATATTTATAAAACTCAGATCAGACTAAAAATGGTCTACTCATCTGTGCATTAAATATTCTTGCCAGACCTGGTCTAGTGCTCTTGCTGTATATCTCGACAAAATCAAAAAGATCTGCAATGTTATCGGTCCTGACCTGCCATCTCGACTTCGATCATTTTCCCACCGCTGTGACGTACTTTACTCCATTCTTTAATGTAACTATATTCATGGCAATTGTTCTAATTAATTCCCCTCTTTGGTACCGCGACATCGTGGATTGAACTAGATCGACAATAAGCCTTGCAATGTTAGTGTTGAAATAACTAAATGTAACCGTAAATTCTATTTTAATAGTTTCTTCTCTTGCATTTTTCGCTCGTGGAACTCTCTTCCAGCTACTTGCTTTCCTGACATCAGTCGCCATCTTCAGTTTTCTTGATTTCTGTTCTTTTATTCGAGGTCAGATGCAAGCCAAAACAATGGAAGTCGTTTTTGATTGGCTGAACTAGCATGGGAATGATAGATTGAAAACGTTTTTTCAGTGACTCTAGTCTTAACCATCAAACAATGTTGACGTATTTTCTTTTGTGTCTGAAATAGCTCCCCAGTGAGGGAGATACGACCCCCACTAAAAATTCTCTTGCACTCCCAGTAGCCCCCTTGCGTCTTAGTGACATTATCGCTTTGCTTGGGTTGAAATGATTAAAAGAAAATCTCATCAATGTCATCATGTCATTGAAGTCCTATCAATCAGGAATACTCGATCTGACCTGATCCAGTTCGTCTGTATATGGAGAGTTAAATTAAACGTCCGACACCATTGGCTTCTCTGTATTAGAAACGATGGTGAATGCGTAAAATCGAAGCAGTTCTATAGTAATGTAATGTTTAACAAGCCTGTCTCGCTAGAACAATTAGGAAGGAATAGTGATTTCGATCCTCACGGGGTTCTCCACATTTACGGCCTTGTGCCACATCTAAACCAAGCTTAGAAAACCATGGGCACCTCGACGAGGTGTAATAGTAAGTTTGTCTAGTTAGAACAGTTACAACTTAGTAGTGAGTTCGATCCTCACTGGGTGCCCCCTACTTTCGACCTTGTGGCACATATAAACTACGTTTAGAAAATCATCATATTGTCTGCTTGAAACTCTTATCCTTTGTTGTAAATACAAAAGCTTCATTGAATGACAACCACGATTACAGTTGCAGGTGCTGACCAAAGTGGACAGGGATCAATAAAAGACGATCGATAATTATGGCCTACTTCCCGAGATTGAAAATGATCCCAGCGTGACACATAAAGCGTTACATATCCCTTGGTCGTGGTATAATGGTTAGCAAGCGTGTCTCGCTAGAACAATTACGACTGAATAGTGATTTCGATTCTATGCACTAATAAATACAGTCGTAGTTTTTTATTGCCGCGTTATATAATAGTTTAGCAGTTTTATATTAAGAGGGAAATGTATCTCAACTGCAACTTCTAGAAGTTGACCTCCGAGGTCAGATGCAAGCCAAAACAAAGGAAGTCGTTTTTGATTGGCTGAACTAGCGTTGGATAGATAGTTTGAAAATGCGTTTTCAGAAAGTCGAGACTTAACCGTCAAACAATGTTGACGTGTTTACTTTCGTGTCTGAAAGAGCTCCCCTGTGGAGGAGGGACGACCCATAAAGGATAGATAGAACATGTCGACATGAACGATAATAAAATAGTTAAGTTAAAAAAAATACCTGTGTTGAAGTTCTTTTATCTCTGGACTCAAAACGACTAGCGATCACCGGCCTGGAGAGAAGAAAGCAACTTTATTATCGAATTGACGCCGTCGTCCAAGACATCCCAGCATGAGAGGCGGAGGATATACAATAGTCACAGCAGTAGGATTTGTTAATTTCGTTTCTCGAATATGTGCCCTATGGACAAAAATTAATTTAATATAAAAAATCGTAATGAAGAATACATTTTTTAATAATTTCAAACCAAGCAAAGGCAATAAAGTCATTAATACGCAAGGGGTTACTGAGTGTTAAAGAAAAATGTTATAGAATAAGAAAAAATATACTAGAGAGAAGACAATAAAAGAACAAGTATTAAGAAGACAGAAGATAACGATTGACATTGCATTTAAATTTTTGAAGATCAAAGGCAATAAAGCCACTAGGACGCAAGGGGTTACTGAGTGTTAGACAATATGAGAAAAACAACTATTAAGGAGAGAGGACAATAAAAGAACAAAAATTAAGAAGACAGAAGATAACGATTGACATTGCATTTACATTTTTGAAGATCAAAGGTAATAAAGCCACTAGGACACAAGGGGTTACTTAATGTTAGAAAATATGAGAAAAATATAATATTAGGTAAAGAGGACAATAAAAGAACAAGAAGACAGAAGATACCGATTATCATTGCATTTAGATTTTTGAAGATTAAAGGCAATAAAGCCACTAAGACGCAATGGATTCCTGAGTGTTAGAGAATATGAGAAAAAACACTATTAAGGAGAGAGGACAATAAAAGAACAGGAATTAAAAAGACAGAAGATAACGATTGACATTTTGAGAAGTATTGCAACTGTTTACACTATTTACATCTTTCTGACTGTTGTCCTCATCTTTATTGCTATATTAACAACGTTTCGGCCATTGTATGCTTTGGTCTTCTCAAGGATCTGTTTCTATTTCTGAGATGTGGTATTGTAACAATTTACATTATTTACATTGTTCGAACTGCTATCCTCATCTTTATTGCCATATTCACGGCGTTTCTACCGTTGTATGCTCCGCCCTTCTTCAGGATATGTCTATATTTCTGAGATGAGGTATTGTAACTACATCGTTCAGGCTGTTGCCATCATCTTTATAACCATATTCACGACGCTTCCGCCATTGTACACTCTGGCCTTCTTCAGAATCTGTTTCTATTTCTGAGATGTGATATTGTAACTATTTACACTATTAACATCTTTCGGACTGTTGTCCACATCTTTATTGCCATATTCACGACGTTTCGGCCGTTGTACGCTCTGGCCTTCTTCAGTTGATATACGTTGAAACAATCTACCTTCGTGGACTAAATAAAGAGTTCGGTTCAAAATTCCAACGTATATCCCCTGAAGAAAACCGGAGCGTACAACGCTCGAAACGTTGTGAATATGACAATAGAGATGAGGTAAACAATCCACACAATGTAAATAGTGTAAATAGTTACGATACCTCATCTCAGAAATATAGACATATCCTGGAGAAGACCGAACTATACAACGGCCGAAAAGTCGTGAATATGGCAATAGAGATTTGAACAAGTGTTCAATGTCAATAGTGTAAATAACTTTAACACAATATTGCATTAGCAATCATCAAAAGATCTGAGATTGACAACTTTTTCCATTTCCCTAAAAAAGACTTTGAACACTTCTTTCTTTCTTTCTTTCTTTTTATCTTACTGAAACCAAGTAGCGTCTTTGATATGTCTTTCGACGTAATCAAAATGGAATAGTCCATTATTTATGACCTACTGGCAGGACGTAACGGCCGTGCGGACTAACTAAGGTACTAGCTAACAAAGGGAGGAACCAATAGAATTATTGTATGATAATAAAAGCGGTTTGGCACGTGAAAACTCTTTGCTGAGTTCCTTGGCTGTCAATATTTTGTACTAAACAAGGATCAAGGGCGGTGACGACCTCAGCTCGGCCCATGTAACTCATCAAAATGAATACAAATATTTTTCTTTTTTTTTCCTATCTAAAATCTCGCACTGCATTTTCAGATCCAACACACACACACGCACAAATCACACACGCACACGCGCATGCGCAAGTTGTAAAATCGTAACAAAGAAATAGATTTAGAAAAGGAATAACCAATTGTAGTTGTTTGTAATGCCCGACAAAGATCGATACTTCGATCAGAAACTGAGTAAAGAATTATCGATTGCCTGAACAAGTGACGAGGCAAGCCGTTTGAATGGCACACTACCAAGAAATGGGACGTGGAGACCTATATAGAGAATTTTCTTGTAAAATTAGACATATTTGGGGATCTTGTTTTTCATCATTGCCACAAAATAGATCTGTCATCTATTACAAGACATTTTTTATGTTTATACGTTCTTTTTATAGATACAAATATTTAAGTATATGCTCTGTTTATAATAAACAGTATTAACGACATTTACCGGCCTGTAAGTTCCACGTGACACCGGGTATTGAACTCACACTCTTTGGGTGCTGTCACTGGATCTTACCAACGCCTTTATCCACTGTGCCATGTGTCCTCAAGGACACATGGCACAGTGGATAAAGCCGGTTAAGGCAGTGGAGAACTTTCAGAGGGAAAATTAGCAGGAGATAACTGATAACTGACATCCATCAAACATGGCACGTGGAACTAGAACAGTCTACCCCAGTGATCGAAATAAAGGGTTCAGTTCGAAATTCCAACCACCTGAAGAAGGCCGGAGCGTACAACGGTCGAAACTTTGTGATAAATATGGCGACAAAGATGAGGACAATAGTCCGAATAATGTAAATAATGTACATAATACCTCCTCTCAGAAATATAGAAATATATATATATATACATTGAACAATAAAAATATTAAAAAATTAAAATCTTCAGAAACACTGGGTTGTATATTAATATTACTTCGTTTTTATTATTATTTCATTTAGATTCCGCGATTAGTTTCGGCCAACATGGCCATCATCAGGAGAAAAAAAAGTTTCTGCTTGCTGGTTGCAGTGAACTACAGAAATGAATGTCTTGATGGATATATATATATATATATATATATATATATATATAATTATTATTATTAATATTATTATTATTATTATTAGTGGTGCAAAATTTAATGACTACGAGTCCCAGTTGAATCAAACGCTGACGCTTCCTCCCTGTTTTTGTTTGATTATTAGATTTGTGAACAATGCCCTACTATTTAAAAATTATTATGGCCATAGGAAATTTCCTGAATATCTAAAACATTGAAACAATTTCACCCCGAGCAACGACCACAACAAAAAGTTTTTATCGATGGAATTCCTTTATTAAGAATAATCAAACACTTGCAAAGAACATACCATAAAAAATGAGGGGGGAGTAGCTTAGTACAGCAACGCATAGTGCTTGCAAGCGCGGACGAAGTCAGACATTTCTACGCCGGTGAATTCGGTTATACAAGGGATGCGGTTATACAACTGCAGCCATGTACACCCGGGCAACGCCTGGTGCCTTGGCTAGTTATATATATATATATTTATTAAAGACATATTTTTATGTTTAATGTTTAAATTGTCGGACCTTGTCCATTTTTTTTTAATATATATATATATATATATATATATATATAGATAGATAGATAGATAGATAGATAGATAGATAGATATCTTTAATCTTAATATCAAATAACTCAGAAAAGGGAAAAGTTGATAAAACAAAACTCATTTTGCAGGAGCGTTTATAGATATTCATAATATACATAATGTAGATATAGACACCAACACAACACGATCAGTTTCCCGCATCAAGGGATCCTCAGACAATGGTGACTGTCATATATATATATGTCATATATATATGTCATATATATATATATATATATGTCATATATATATATATATATATATATATATATATATATATATATATATGTCATATATATATATGTCATATATATATATATATATATATATATATATATATATATATATATATATATATATATATATAATAAAACTTGTATGATCAGGAGGTTTTGAGGAGTGTGGAACCATCTCTTAATTGCTAGTGTTCCCAGGTCTACCCTGACCCGGGGTAGTAGCACCTGTTAGGGTCCCAAATATGGGCAAATAACTAATCCACAAACTGGAGTCAAAACACTATGAAAATTTAAATATAGGTTTAAATACCAGCAATACATTTTTGGGAAAAAAAAAGTATTATCAGGAATACATTTTTGGAAAAATATTACCAAAAATTAAAATCTTGTCGGCATTAAATACCTCATTGAGTTTGATAGGCCGTAAACTAAAAACAAACCAATCAGGACAGAATTGAGAAACAAAATGCAGTTTACCACCCCCACCCCGACCCCGTGGTCTGAGCTAGGACAATACTTCTTCAAACCATTTGGGCTGGCGCTACAGAATCGCAAAAAAGAACTCTACTAAATAGCAGAAAGCTCGTCAATTGAATACTTCTATAGACAGATAAGTAGTTGTTTGTGTACGCATGCGCAGGTAGACATATTCAGGA
The DNA here is from genome assembly GCA_903632075.3 of Acanthosepion pharaonis. Classification (NCBI taxonomy): domain Eukaryota; kingdom Metazoa; phylum Mollusca; class Cephalopoda; order Sepiida; family Sepiidae; genus Acanthosepion; species Acanthosepion pharaonis. The sequence goes on from CAHIKZ030000183.1 coordinate 1,639,237, forward strand.
AAAGTCGGCTGCAAACAAAACGAACAATAAAATATACTTGTTTTCTTGGGGTTTTTTTTTTATGAAAATGTATTTTTCGCGTACACAACCTGACGTTGTCAAACAACATTAAAACAAACCAAAATTGATTGACAAAATTGACCTGAAGCAAAGTAAACACATTTTATTGACTATCAAACAGAATATTAAACCTAAAACCCAAAATGCGTACAACAAAACGGCGATGTTAAAATCAATTCAAAGTTCAAGATCTGTCTATATTTCTGAGATGAGGTATTGGAACTATTTAATTTAAACTATTTGCATTGTTTAGACTGTTGTCCTCATCTTTATTGCCATATTCACGACGTTTCGACCATTGTACGCTCCGGCCTTCGTCAAAATCTGTTTATATTTCTGAGATGAGATATTGGAACTATTTAATTTAAACTATTTGCATTGTTTAGACTGTTGTCCTCATCTTTATTGCCATATTCACGACGTTTCGACCATTGTACGCTCCGGCCTTCGTCAAGATCTGTTTATATTTCTGAAATGAGGTATTGTATCTATTTACACTATTTACATTGTTCATACCGTTGTCCTCGTCATGATTTCCATATTAACGACGTTTCGGTTGTTGTACGCTCCAGACTTCTTCAGGATCTGTTTATATTTCTGAGATGAGGTATTTTAACTATTTACACTATTTACATTGTTCATACCGTTGTCCTCGTCATGATTTCCATATTAACGACGTTTCGGTTGTTGTACGCTCCAGACTTCTTCAGGATCTGTCTATATTTCTGAGATGAGGTATTGTATCTATTTACACTATTTACATTGTTCATACCGTTGTCCTCGTCATGATTTCCATATTAACGACGTTTCGGTTGTTGTACGCTCCAGACTTCTTCAGGATCTGTCTATATTTCTGAGATGAGGTATTTTAACTATTTACACTATTTACATTGTTCATACCGTTGTCCTCGTCATGATTTCCATATTAACGACGTTTCGGTTGTTGTACGCTCCAGACTTCTTCAGGATCTGTCTATATTTCTGAGATGAGGTATTTTAACTATTTACACTATTTACATTGTTCATACCGTTGTCCCGTCATGATTTCCATATTAACGACGTTTCGGTTGTTGTACGCTCCAGACTTCTTCAGGATCTGTCTATATTTCTGAGATGAGGTATTTTAACTATTTACACTATTTACATTGTTCATACCGTTGTCCTCGTCATGATTTCCATATTAACGACGTTTCGGTTGTTGTACGCTCCAGACTTCTTCAGGATCTGTCTATATTTCTGAGATGAGGTATTTTAACTATTTACACTATTTACATTGTTCATACCGTTGTCCTCGTCATGATTTCCATATTAACGACGTTTCGGTTGTTGTACGCTCCAGACTTCTTCAGGATCTGTCTATATTTCTGAGATGAGGTATTTTAACTATTTACATTGCTCATACTGTTGTCCTCATCTTTACTGGCATTTCGGTCGTTGTAATCTCCGGCCTTCTTCAAGTGATAAAGGTTGAAATTTCGGACAAAACCGTTTATTTCATCCACCGGGACACATGGCCCAATGAATAAAAGCGTTGGTTGAAGTAATCCAGTGACTTGAACCAAAGAGTTGTGAGTTCAATATCTGGCCACAGCAGAGGTGAACAAAAACTTGGAGAGTTGGGTTACTAGAGGGACAACTGAAACTGAGATATCGAGAAAAGGCATAGCACGTGGAACTAGAACAATCTACCCCTTAGTGAAAGGCTCAGTTCATAATCCCAACGTACAACGGCCGAAATATCGTGAATATGATAATAAAAATGAGGGCCATAATCTGGACCATGTAATTAGTGTAAATGAGATCAGGGATCCTTATATAATACAATATAAGACCCAAGAGCCACTTAAGGTAGAGGGTGTTGTATGAACGCAAGAAAAGACACTGGGTTATGTAGGAAAGATAACGATTAACCCTATACTTGTATTGATTGGGAAAACATCCTGTCAGGAGTCTGTTCTACGAAACCACAGTTCTTGGGAATAACCTCTCCGAATGGAATTTACTTCTTACTATTGGGAGGGGTCCATTTTAAAAGGTCAGAGGTTATGGTACTAAGAAATATAGTTCGTCAGAACACATGTCATAAAAGAGCAGCTAGAGGATTGTGACGTTTCGTCAGTGGCAAACGGGTTATAGGGTGGAAAATAATTCATCACCCAAATGGCCGCGTAGATGCTTTTGAACTGTATCAAGACAGGCAAGTGAAAACTGGGATAGTAAGATTTACACTTACTTCTTTTAACGCAGTGTGGAAAGACTCCGTCCCTGAAAACCCTAACGTGGCCAGTGTCCCTATGTATATATATATCAGGTCATCCCATAAGTTCTGTCCGAATTTTGAATAAAGAAAACAAGTGACCAAATGTTACATTTAATTACAGATTCAATCAACAATGTATTTTCCCTGATTATCTATGGCTTCCTTCCATCTATTAACAAGCTTACTAATTCCATTACTGTAAAATTCTTTTGGCTTTGATTCGAAGAACTCACAAATGTCAGTTTTAACCTCTTCCTGTGTTACAAAAGCTGTTTCTTCCAAATGATTCTGTAAGCTACGAAACAAATGGTAGTCTGAAGGAGCAAGATCAGGAGAATAAGGTGGACGAGGAATTTTCTCCCAACCAAGTTCTTCAATCTTTTGTGACGTGATTCTTGCTGTGTGGGGTTGCACATTGTCCTGATGAAACATCACCTCTTTTCGATTCATTAGAGCAGGTCTTTTGTTTCCTCAAAGCTTGGTTCAAACGCGCTAATTGCTGACAGTATAATTGAGCATTAATTGTTGCATTAGGCGGTAAGAATTAAAAGTAGATTATTCCTTGGCGATCCCACCAGATTGAAAGTAGAACCTTTTGCTCATGAAGTTCCCTTCTCGGCTGTTGCTGGGGTCCTTCCCCTTTACCAAGCCACTGTCTACGACGCTTAACATTTCGATAAAAGATCCATTTCTCGTCGCCAGTCACAAGTCTATCCAAAAAAGATGAAACAAGTTGAAACGAGAAGAGCAGATGTCAACTCGGGATTTGAGGTTGTTTTCAGACAATTCATGAGGCACCCATTTTCCAAGTTTAGGAACTTTTCCAAGTTGCTGAAGATGACGATGAACAGTTTTATGGTTTGAACTGAGAACCACTGCCAATTCCTGAACTGATAAAGCAGGATTTTCTTCAAGAGGTACTTCAAGAAGCTTTTCATCAAACTCAACTGGACGTCCGGTTCGATCTTCATCTTCAAGGGTGAAATCTCCACCTCCACATTTTGCAAACCATCTTTTGCAAGTTCTTTCATTCACACATTCCTCTCCATAAACTGAGTGAATGTTTCTAGCCGCTTCGGCTGCTGAGTTTCCTTTCTTGAACTCATAAAGCATTATGTGCGTCAAACGATTCTTGGATACTTCCATGTTAGCAGGGTTTTAATTAAACAAAATTTAATTTTATTGTTCTCTGAAATAAAATTTGATCATTTTAAATGCATCTAAACATAAAAATAATGTTCAGCTCCATTAGACATTATAAAATACTCTTTAAATTTCGTTCATTTTAAAAAAAGTTAAATGGTTCAAAATACTGTCAAATATTAGAGAAAGGAATACTCCCTCTGAAACCAATTAGATTGACAAGAATATCTATCTTTTTCAAGAAGATGGAGCGCCATGTTATACGAGCAAAGTAGCAAAAGCCTGGAAGGAATCGCAAAAAAATCAAGTCACTGTCATGGGTAGCCCAAAATCCTGACATGAATCCGATAGAGCGAATATAGAGTCGAATTCCAGTCGAATCCATTGCATTCACTTACGTTGGGAAAGATATTAATCCTCTTCTTTCAGCTATGTGTAAATAGCAGGACAGACTGGGTTCTATAATCTTGGATGGCAACTGATCTAGAAGAAGGACAACTCTGTATTCAAAACCTGCGGAGGGCCGTTTGGGGACCTTGTAGCACGTAGTGCACCAAGTCTCTGTATTTGAACCTTCAAAAAGTGTGGCTGGTCCTGCAGAAAATCTTCACCACTATAATCAAATCACATGTGCTGGTGTCTGGGTTGTTGGTTCCTAGGAACTGATCTGCTTGACCCTCATACAACAAGAGATTCCACCATATATATATAATTTTTTATAAATCTCCTACTCATTTTTGTTTATTAGGCATTAAACTATATCAGTTCAGATCCATGAACTTGCGTGATCTTTCCGCTAACTTGATGAAATATTCATGAGTACTCTTATAACAAAAATTTTTAAAAAACTATATCATTTTTGCTCTTGATACTTGTAAATTATTTATTTACATTTGCCTTGAGAAAGTCCCTCAGAGGAGGAAACGCGTCGGCTGAGGTAAGTATTCCACTTGTCTTTTTTCACACACACACACACATATCCAATAATATAACACATGAATCGAACCCAATCTAAAATAATTTAAATACTAATTGACATATATGCACATACATAAAAAAAATTAAAAAAACTACCTCTGAGGGAGTTTATCTATGCAAATATAAGTATTTTATTTTTTGACAAGTATTTATATACAAGTACAAGAATATATCCCAAGATGATCAGAAAAAATACAAACAAAAAATATTAAAAAGAAAACGGTTAAATTCTTAACCTTATGTTATTTAAAATACATAACACATAAATCAATGCCAGTCCCAAATCATTTAAATACCAATTTATATATATATATATATATATATATATATATATATATATATATATATATATATATATATATGCATCTATGTTTGCGTTAGCACGATGACATCACGACGACGATTCCCCACACTCCCATAATAACACCTGTACATGCAATCTACATAAACCCAAATGTTTTTAAAAATTAATCAGTTTGTCTGACGATCGCAAAAGCGTGAAACCCAGGGTCACAAACTCACATCAATCCAACCAAATATGTTAGGTCTATCTCTGATATTGAGCGCTTTCTAATAAGTACCGCGCATATATATATATATATATATATATATATATATATATATATTTATTTATTTATTTACATGTATATACACACATTTTTCACACACACACACATATATATATATATATATATATATATATATATATATATATATATATATGTATATAAAATCTCCATCACATCATACATTTCGTGGCCAAGACGATCTAAAACACGTCAAATCTAACGAGGGACCCAGATTGGTATCCTGTTGGGCAGTGCATATTTTCCTTTAACAAGATTTCTCGAATAACCAGGCCGCTAACCAGTCTACTCTGCTATTTAATCCATAGCTGGGCGGTGAAAAAAAAAGGTATTAGTGCGAAAGTCAATGCAACCGTCTCGCCCGGACTTAGAGCCCGGCTCTCTGATATCATTTTCGTTTTACACTTTCCAGGCATCGCAATTGCATATATAATGACAGTACATTCAGGTTATGGGAGGAGGGTCGATGAAACAATAACTAATAATTAGAACAAGACTCGAGCCGAATTAAAAAACATTGAGAGTTATTTTAAGTTATTTGAAATCGTTCATTTAAATTTTTTTGTTGGCTAGTTTTTCATAGTAAGCCGCAGACGCGCATGCTCGTTGGTATACGAGAGCTCTACTTAAAAAAATCGACCAATCAAGTGGTTTCGAAGGTGGGGTGATATATAACTGTTTGTAAAAAGAGAAAGCAGGCATATTTTCGTACAAACTTGATTGATTACTCTTGGATGAACCCCGTTTGAGACAATGTAGGGCTAATGCAGAACAGTTACATAATAGGGTCTTAGAAACAATTAAAATTACAGCCAGTTTGAAGAACAAACTTCAAGACAGTATTTACATTAGTCGGACTATTATCCTCATCTTTGTCGCCATATTTGTCACAACGTTTCGGCCGTTGTACGCTCCGGCTTTCTTCAGGTGGTTGGAATTTCGAACTGAACCCTTTATTTCGATCACTGGATTAAGGACACATGGCACAGTGGATAAAGACGTTGGTTAGATCCAGTGACAGACCCAAAGAATGTGAGTTCAATATCCGGTTAAGGCAGTGGAGAACTTTCAGAGGGAAAATTAGCAGGAGATAACTGATAACTGACATCCATCAAACATGGCACGTGGAACTAGAACAGTCTATCCCAGTGATCGAAATAAAGGGTTCAGTTCGAAATTCCAACCACCTGAAGAAGGCCGGAGCGTACAACGGCCGAAACGTTGTGACAAATATGGCGACAAAGATGAGGACAATAGTCCGAATAATGTAAATAGTGTACATAATACCTCATCTCAGAAATATAGACAGATACTGAAAGGCCGAAACGTTGTGATAAATATGGCGACAAAGATGAGGACAATAGTCCGAATAATGTAAATAATGTACATAATACCTCATCTCAGAAATATAGACAGAAACTTCAAGACATTTTCTTTCTCTCTCTCTCTCTCTCTCTCTCTCTCTCTCTCTCTCTCTCTCTCTACACACACACATGCACACACACATACACAGAGACTCCTTTTTAAGTACGCATAAACAGTAACCGAAATGACCAACTTTTTTACATTAACAAAGCCCAATTGCTTCAAGTAGACTTAAATAGTAAGGGATAAAAATAAGGTTAATTTGCAGTGTAACACCCACGCTCAGTTCATATTACCGTCCTGGGTATGGCGATAACCTGCATCCGCGTCCGGGTAAGACGATAAACTGCATCCGCGTCCCGGGTAAGACGATAAACTGTGTCTGCATCCCGGGTAAGACGATAAACTGTGTCCGCGTCCTGGGTAAGACGATAAACTATATCCGCGTCCCGGATAAGACAATAAACTGCGTCCGCGTCCCGGGTAAGACGATAAACTGCACCCGCGTCCTGGGTAAGACGATAAACTGTGTCTGCATCCCGGGTAAGACGATAAACTGTGTCCGCGTCCTGGGTAGGACGATAAACTATATCCGCGTCCCGGGTAAGACGATAAACTGCGTCCGAGTCCCGGGTAAGACGATAAACTGCATCCGCGTCCCGGGTAAGACGATAAACTGCGTCCGCGTCCTTGGTAAGACGATAAACTACGTCCAACAGCAAAGCCTCCGATCAGGAGGTTTTGAGGAGTGTGGAACCACCTCTTAATTGCTGGTTTTCCCGGCTCCACCCTGACCCGGGGTGGCAGCACCTGTTAGGGTCCCAGCTATGGGCAAATAGTTTACCCCCCAAACCAAGATCCCGCCCTGGGTATGACTATAAACTACATCCGCGTCCTGGGTGGAACAACTACATTGAATCAACAGCTGCATCTACCGCAAGGAAAGTTGGTTCTCTGTGTCGCGCCAGAAGGTTTTCCTCGTCGGAGTCCATCCTTCACATCTACAAATCTACCATTCATCTATGCATGGAATACTGCGGCCGTATATGGACTGGTGCCCCCGCTATTCATCTCGAGGTTCCCAAAATCCAAAGACGGATATGCAATCTGATCGGTCCTGACTTGGCATCTCGACTGAATTCACTTTCTCACCGACATAACGTGGCTTCCCTCTGTCTTTTCTATAAATATTTCCATGGCATCTACTCTGACGAGCTACTTTCACTGGTGAACCGACTGCATGAATTTAAACGTGTCACTAGGTTGGCATCTCTCCCACCCTTTTAATATCGAAAGAGTTAAATGTAACCACCTCTTCTACTCCAACAGCTTCCATCTCTCTCACTTCCCGACAGTGGAACTCCCTTCCTCTTACTCGCTTCCCTGATAACTATAATCTTCAAATATTCAAATGTAATGTCAATCGACATCTTCTGTTGCCTTGACCCCCGTTCTTCTTTTTATCCTTTCCTCACCCCCACCTCATAACCAGTCTTTTCCCTTAGACCCTCCGTAGCCCTTTGCGTACTCGTGGCATTCAAGCCTTGTTTGGCGTGAAATGCTTTTAAAATTCGTTTTCCTTGATTTATTTTTCTGTTTCTTTTTTCCTTTTTCTTTTTCATTTATTTCCACTCATGTTTCTTCCTTTATTTTTTGTTTCTTTTTTGTTTCTTTTAATTTTTCTTATCTTTTCTCTCATTCTTTTTTATTTTTCTGTTTCTTTTTTCTTTTCTTTTACATTTTTCTCCTTTCTCTCTTTCTTCTTTCTTTTAATGTTTCTTTTTTCTATTCTTGTCTTTTCACGCTTTCTTCTTTTTCTGTTTCTTTTTTCATTTCTTTTCTTTTCTTGTCTTTTCTCTCTTTCTTCTTTCTTTTTCTGTTTTCTTTTCCTCTTTATTTTTCTGTTTCTATTTCTTTTCTCTCTTTCTTCTTTTTCTGTTTCTTTTTCCTTTTCTTTTCTTTTCTTTTCTTTTCTCTCTTTCTTCTTTCTTTTTCCGTTTCTTTTTATTCTTTCTTTTTCTGTTTCTTTTTTCTTTTCTTTTCTCTCTTTCTTCTTTCTTTTTCCCTTTCTTTTTATTCTTTCTTTTTCTGTTTCTTTTTTCTTTTCTCTCTTTCTCCTTTTTCTGTTTCTTTTTTCTTTTCTTTTCTTTTCTCTCATGCCTTTTTCTTTATCTATTTTTCTTTCTTTTTCCTTTCTTTCAACCCTTTATCTTTTCGTCTTATTTCTTTTCCCTTCCTTTTCTAATCTCTCTTCTATATTATTTCAATATTTTCCTACCCTCTCTTCAAAAAAAAAAAAAACCTACCCTCCACCGCCGACAGTCACACTTTGCATAACTATCGATCTGGAAGTTAGTAATTTTCAATAACCTTTCATTAATTCAATATGGCAATCAAAAATTCGATTTCTTTTTCTTTTCTCTTTTTTCGATTCTTTCTTTTCTCCTTATCCAGATTCTTTTCATTCAAATGAAACAAAATTTGATTACATCTTTAAAACCTCTCCAAGACGACGAACAAACAAAAATTCACACGACAGCAAGTCGAAGATGGTTATTGCCTGTAAATTGGCACATTCTGCAATGAATTTATTTTAAATTCCGAAAAAAAACAAAAAACAAAAGACTCGGATAATTGCCAGTGGCACTGAATTGGTTTACGCGGGAATTGCAATTGAATGCAATACAGTTGGAGAGTTTCAAACAATTCGCTTGTGGTGGATTCTCTTCTCTACTAATACGGTTGGGGTAGCGGTTATCAGCGAAGAATATGTCATCGGAACGCTGACTTCAAATCGGTTTTTAACTAAATATTCACCCAACTCAAAGCCCAAGAGCCCCTCAAGATAGAGTGTTACTGAATGAGATTCTTGTATAGACAGAGGAATGGAGGTGTAAGTGCAGATTATGAGGATATGTAGGATAAATAACATTTTTACTGGATGCTCAACCAATACAAGACCCAAGAGCCACTCAAGGCAGAGGTTTACTAAATGAGATAGTTGTATGGACATAAAATGAGTGTGTAAATGCAATTAATCAGGATATGTAAGATAGATAACGTTTTTGCTGGGGGTTCACTCAATACAATACCCAAGAGCCACTCAAGGTAGAGGTTTACTGAATGAGATTGTTGTATGGACATGCGGCACAAATGAAGAATTAAATGCAGATTAGGAGGATATGTAGGACAAATAACTTTTTTGCTGGAAGTTCATCCAATAAAAGACCCAAGAGCCACTCGAGGTAGAAGTTTACTGAATGAGATTGTTGTATGGACATAGGGGAGGAATGGAGAAGTAAATGCAGATTATGAGGATATGTAGGATATATTATTTTTTTGCTGGAGGTTCACTCAATTCAAGTCCCAAGAGCTACTCAAGGCAGAGGTTTACTGAATGAGATTGATGTATGGACTTAGGGGAGGAATGAAGAGGTAAATGCAGGTTATGAGGATATGTAGGATAGTTAACTTTTTGCTTGGGAATTTACTCAATAGAAGGCCTAAGAGCCACTCAAGGCAGAGCTTTATTGAATAAGATTGTTTATGTATATAGGAGGAAGAATGAAGAATTAAATGCAAGTTATGAGGAAATGTAGGATTGTTGTGCACTTGTTAGGGCCAGAAATAAAGACAAAGAGAGGAATTGTGTTAAACAAATATATTAACAGAAACAGTAATACAAATATATACAAACGAGAGTGTTACAGCAAGAATGTTCGGTTCGACTGTCAGAGCTGACTGCTGGAAATTTCACCCTCCAAAAGGCAGTACCTGCTCCTGTTTATAGCTGTGAGAGTCCATGCGTGCGCGGGTAAATTACCATAACGAGGATAGATAATTTTTTATTGGATGTTCACCAAATGCAAGGCCCAAGAGCCACACAAGTTAGAGGGTTACTGAATGCGATCGTTGTATGGACAAGGTGAGAAAGTATGTGCAGTTTAGGAAGATTTATTGGATAGATAATTTTTACTGAATTTTATCCAATGCATGACCCAAGAGCCACTCAATGTAGAGATTTAATAAATATGATTATTATCACATGGACGTAGAATGTGGAATTAAGGACTAAGTGTAGATTATAAGGACACGTACAACATGTACCGTTTGACCCTAGAATTAAAGAGATTAAGTTTTTAGAATTCGGGAAAGCGTCCTCTCGGTAGTCGGGTCAATAAAACAGCGACTCTTCAGACATCAATTAAACTTCTTTCTTTACCAATGGAATGCAAAGGTATTGAGGATGGTTCAGTACAGGGTACAGGGCATGGATCGTCTTCGCTGTGAAGGTCTGAACTGATATAACTAAGGAATGTAGTTCGTCGGAACCTTTTCTAGGGAAATAGCGATAGAGTTGCAATAGGGCTTGCATTTTCGGGAGAGTAGTTGTTCATCGTCTAAAAGGTAACGTAGACGTTTTCGGACAAGATTGGAAAGAGAGGATCGTGTAGCTCCAGCCAAAATAGGGCAGTAATACTTCATTTTTTTTTTTTTTTTGATCTGACTCTTGTAAACGGTTAACTATTCCCGAGCTGCTACCCATCTAGATACTGACCAGGCTCGACGGTGTTCAACTTCGGTCATCGTACAGGAACCGCTGTTTCCACGTGATGCGGCCGTAACCCAAATAAAACCTTGTCTGTCTTTCAGTTGAGTTTTGGTGTTTGATATATGCGAATTTGTAATTCGTCATCAACCCTTCAAGTGGAGAAAAGTACTCTTCCTAGATACGAGAAGTTGACAACGCACTTGATCTAGTCACCAGTGTTATCATGAACCGCTTCCGACGACTGGTAGAGAACTTCAGTTTTTCGAACATTAATCATAAGGCCAGAACTGCTATAAAATCGATGTTACATTGCAGGGCATCACGACACAGACTCGGCCAGACAACATCGTCAGCATACTGAAGATCAAAAATGTTTCTTTTCTACTTTTTGTAGTGATAGGGGAAGCATCCACTCGGGAGCCTGTTCCATAAAATAAAAAATTGTCGTCAAAAGGAACCGATCCTAATATGCAAATTAGAAATTAGAGGTAACAAAACCAAACATATACAAAGATTTAAATATCTGGGAAGTGTTTTAGCAGAGTAAAAAAAAAGTACGACGCTGAAATTCGAAGGCGCATTGGAGTAGCGAAAGATGCCTTCCAGAAGCTAAGCAAAGTATTAAGAAACAGGAAAAATTCGTTGGGATTTGAGAAGACGGTCCGTTTATTTTAAACAGTATTTATTTTGTTTGCCGACTTGCGTACTCGAGAAAACTTTGAAGATGCGAAGTCGCGATATTTGTAAATGGGGACTTAGCAGAACAAAAAAAACAGCGCGCTATTTACTAACTTAAGCCGAAAGTACTCAAACATTGGAGAAAATTATTTAAATATGTATCGGGGAACCAAGAAAACCAGCCGTCAGTTTTTAACTAATCTTGTATAAAATAAAAAACTCTACCCAAATACCTCCAAATTCGAATGTATATATATATATATATATATATATATATATATATATATATATATATATATATATATATATAATAAAAAGGCTTAAACACTAATATTCCATGGTCATAATTTATTCCATTGGAATCGTAAATACGATCAATTCATCAGACCTACAATATATATATATATATATATATATATATATATATATATATTAAAAAGAAAAACAGACCACTTTAAGGTTCCATTATAATAATTTATTTCACCAGAGCCATTTTAAAGGACTCCGGATCATCAGATAGCACTTCCAAAAATGAAACTAAAAATGAAATGAAAATTGATGGGTAGTGTAATTTAACAGAGTGTAATAAAGTGGTTAGAGAGACATGGTAGAGTTTAAGGAGGTTTTAATTTCATATCTCTCTCAATCATACTTAGTATAGGGGGAGGAGGAGTGACCAGACCTTGACCTATTTAAACGGTTAGCTTAACGGAAGTGATATATTGAAATGAGAGGGGAGAAGGGAGAAAAAGGAAAAATGAAAAAGAAAGAAGAGGGAGAGGGGAGTAAACAGAAAGAGGCTGTAAATGGGTTTTACATATTTAGATGGTTGGTAAGTTTTAGCAATATATATATATATATATATATATATATATATAATAAATCCTAAAAAGCCAGGAACAACCTACCTAGGTTTCACCTAAACGGATTCAGCTTGCCCTGAAGATCCGTTTAGGTGAAACCTAGGTAGGTTTTCCTAGCTCTTTAGGATTTATTTTAGTTATTCCCGCTCTACTTACCGTATTGAGCACTCTACGTTTTAGTTTTAGTACTCGCTTGGGTTTTTTTTTCCTTTGGACTAAAGACTTAAGCCACTGGACGATTATTTTCGCCCTGTTTTTAGTTCTTTCTTTTTTTTCCAATTTTTTTCTCGGGTAGCGATTTGTTTTGACATATCTACAAATTGTGCGATCCGAGTTTTTTTCCAACTGAGTATTAATATATATATATATATATATATATATATATATATATATATATATATATATATATATATATATATATTGTCATCCACAGACAGATTGTTTCGCTGTATCACAGCTCATCAATGTAGCAACGTCCGGTTACAACTATCAAGGATCAAAACATATCTAAATAAATAAATATATATATATATGTGTGTGTGTGTGTGTGTGTGTGTGTGTGTGTGTGTGTGTGTGTGTGTGTGTGTGTGTGACAGCAAAATTTTCCAATTGTTAGATTGTTCAATTAAGTTTTAAACCGTTGTATCTTAAAAATTATTAAAGATATCTTACTGGAATTCTCCGAAGTTTTTATAACACTATTGGATTCTACTCTGAGCAATAAGAATGTATAATTACGATCCAAGCTTAACAGAAGAATCGTGATGAAATAAACGAAAATGATATGTTCATCATTAATTAATCATAGGTAAGGATCGGAAGCTTATGAAGGATTGAAATAGAGCTCATATATATTCCAGGATCATTTTCCAACATATTCAAGGTGATCTTTGCTCTCTCTAACCTTCTAGCTTCCTGTCCTGGAGTAACAAGATGCCCCATAGTTTTCACGTATGATTTCATTTTCAAGTTCATTTTCACTTGCACTTTGGACTGTCATAGTTGAAACTTCTCTCTCACGTGCCAAACGTCTTATGAATTAAACTGGAATGATGATCCCTCTTCCGGTTGTGACATGCTGATCCAGTTTCCCTCTCTACTGTTCCCTCATTTTTTAAACTTACTCGTCGTTCTCTTGATGTTTCTTGAATGAACTTTGAAGATGAAAGCCAGAGTATGAATGTTGGTACCTTTACTGAAAGTCTGAATGATTTTTCCTCGCACCAGTGCTCAGTTGGGAAGATAGTGGAACTAACAGAACGATTTTAACCTGTTCTCTTTCTAGCTGAGTAACTCAAAGGGTTTTTCAGTGATTCTTACGACAAACGGTGTCAAAATGGCTAAACTTCTTATCTGAAAACCTGGAAAAAAGAAATTCAGTTAGTTTACTGCCTGTTTAGATATTGAACATTTTGTGGGGTGGACAATTATGCTGTTACACGATTTGAACAATTTTGCTTTATTTTTATACAATGGATTCAACTAAATGCTCTGTTTTTAATTAAACAGTATTAATAACATTTACCGACCTGAAAAAAACGTGTTAAAGTTATCGAAGCCTATTACGAAAATGGACGTTCAAACAGAAATGCAATAAAAAGTTCACAGATCACACCATCTCTCGAAACAGTGAAGTCAATTGACCACAACAATCGTGCGACTTGACGCCTTCAGATTTCTTCCTTTGGCGTCATCTCAAAAGTAATGTCTATGCCAATAAGCCAACAACAATTCAACAGCTAAAAGATGAGATAATTATTCCTGAGACATCGGTTGGTAAGTGTCTGAGGTTTGTGGGTGTTGGCCTTGGTTACCCGTCAGGTTTCTTCGCCTTAAAGTGGGACCGACTTGATTTTGGTCTTGAAGGTGTGTCGCCTTGACGTGCTAGGGCGGCTTGCGTGCTTCAACGACCATCAGAACTATGTTCAACCATGCCCAATAGGTCTGTGGGGTAAGAACCAGACGAAAGGCTGGGAATTGTGCAGCAGACTAACAATGTACTCAAAAACTAGCTTGTTACATAAACCGCAAGGATATGACCTACTATCATTATAAAAGATGTTCAAATAACTTGGATTTTAAATGTGAATTAAGTTTAAGCGTCTAATGATTTTTTCTTTTTCTTTCAGATTTAACAACTTGTCTTTGGCAATTTCAACCATGGAAAGATTAACAATTAAACAACGTGTTAAAGCCTATTATGAAAATGGACATTGAAACAGAATTTGAAAGAGAAGTTCCCAGGTCGCATCATCTCTCGAAACAGGGAACTCAACTGGCCACTACGATCGTGCGACTCGACGCCTTTAGACTTCTTCCTTTGGCGTCATCTCAAAAGTAAGGTCTATGCCAACAAACCAATAACAATTCAGAAGCTGAAGGATGAGATAATAAGACATGTTGGTGAGATAGAGGAGCAACTATACAGAGACGTCATCAAAAATTTTGACCATTGCCACTGAAGCCTTGGCGGAAATTTGGGCAATATCATTTTTCACACATAATTACCATGACTTAAATAACATGATCCAATAAAGAAATGAATAAATTTTCACAAATAAAACTGCTGACTTTGATCCGTCTTAAGGAAACAGTCATATATATATATATATATATATATATATATATATATATATATATATATAACTGAATGGGTAGGAATACGAGCGATATAAATATAATAATTCCAGTACTTGAGATCCTTCCTTGCCCCCCATTATAATGTCTGATAGTCAACTTCCTGAGAGCAATTCCCTGCGTCTGCTCGGTCTCACGCTGACTGCTGACCTGAGATGGAACAAATACATTGAGTCAATTGCTTCTTCCACCGCGAGGAAAGTTGGCTCTCTGTGCCGCGCCAGGAAATTTTCTCCCTGAATCTATACTTCAAATATACAAAACAACCATTCGCCCTTGCATGGAGTATTGCTGCCATATATGGGCTGGAGCACCTTCTGCTTACCTCGGAGTTCTTGACAAGATCCAGAGACGGATATGTAATCTAATTGGCCCTGATCTAGCGTCTTGTCTGCAGTCACTCTTTTCACAGACGCGCCGTCGCCTCTCTCTGTCTTTTCTACAAATACTTCCATGGTAACTGCTCTGACGAGCTGCTTTCACTGGTTCCCAGACTCCATGAATTCAAGCGCCCCACGAGGCTGGCATCCCGCTCCCACCCTTACACCATAGAAACTCTCAAATGTAACCGTCTCTTCTACTCCAATAGTTTCATACCTCGCACCTCTCGCCAGTGGAACACCCTCCCCAGTTACTGCTTCCCTGAAAGATATAATCTCCAACTATTCAAATGTAATGTCAATCGACATCTCCAGTTACCTTGATCTACCCACTATCATTCTCCTCATCCTTTCTTCTATCACTCCTATCTGCTCTCGCTCCAAATCTTCCGCAACCCCTGCATCCTAGTGGCTTCACGCCTTGCTTGGGGCGTAATGCTTAAAAAAAAAAAAAAAAAAACTTGAAAATTGCTTCGGCATGAAACTCAAAGGTAATGTAAGATATCATATATATATATATATATATATATATATATATATATATATATAAACATAAAACATTAGGCAGCATATAATTTACATACAAAGAAATAATCACACATAGAATCAATCAGAAATATTAATGCGATTATTGGCGACATCCATCGCTAGAAACATAATATATGCATTAAAATACTGTTAATCCATAGAGTGAAGTGATCCTCGTCGATAAAATTGATGTCTGTAGTTTTCAGTTTATTTGATCTTAAAATGCTAGTACTTACGAATAGTCCTCTATTCATCATCAGGCATGTGTTTTTTCCTTATAAAATCAAAAACTTGAAAACGAAATACTTGTTTGTCGACCGAAAGATGTTTTTTGAATATCTGCTATTATTGATGGATGTCGCCAATAATCGCATTAATATTTCTGATTGATTCTATGTGTGATTATTTCTTTGTATATATATAAATATATATATATATATATATATATATATATATATATATATATATATACACTTTGCATTTGGATCTTGACTATTGAGTTGATACCTACTGCCGTAGATCGTTTAATAAAATCAAGCGTCGTTTTGAAATCTTTCTCTCACACAGATTGTTGCCACATATGGCCTGGGGCTCCTATTAAATATTTAGAAATTCTTGATAAAATCCAAAGAAGACTCAGCAATATTATTGGTCTAGACATGGCATCTTGGCTTCAGTCACTGTCCCACCACTGCAATTTAGATTCCCTGAGCCTTTTTCTACAAATACTTTCATGGTAATTGTTCGGATGAACTCTTCGTTATGGTACCTAGACTTTATGAATTTAAGCGCAGTACTAGATCGACAGCTAGGTCTCATCAATTTACACTTGAATTGACTAGATGTAACTGTAAGTTATGTGCTAACGGTTACTTTTCTCGAACTTCACGTGTTTGGAACTCACTTCCGGCTCCTTGCTTTCTAGTCAACTTTGACCTTCAAAAGTGTATATGCAATGTCAATCGCTATCTTCTGTATTCTTAATTCTTGTTCTTTTATTGTCCTCTCTCCTTAATAGTAGTTTTTCTCATATTCTCTAACACTCAGTAACCCCTTGCATCCTAGTGGCTTTATTCCTTTTGATCTTCAAAAATTTAAATGCAATGTCAATCGTTATCTTCTGTCTTCTTAATTTTTGTTCTTTTATTGTCCTCTCTCCTTAATAGTAGTTTTTCTCATATTCTCTAACACTCAATAACCCCCTTGCGTCCTAGTGGCTTTATTGCCTTTGATCTTCAAAAATTTAAATGCAATGTCAATTGTTATCTTCTGTCTTCTTAATTCTTGTTCTTTTATTGTCCTCTCTCCTTAATAGTAGTTTTTCAAATATTCTCTAACATTCAGTAAACTCTTGCGTCTTAGTGGCTTTATTGCCTTTGATCTTCAAAAATTTTCCAACCAATTTTGATCTTCAAAAGTTTAAATGCAATGTCAATCGGTATCTAATGTCTTGATTATTCTTCTATTGTTCTCGCTCTTTCATAATGTTTCTCTTTTTTCTTATTCTTTCACTCTCCGTATGTCCCTTTTCTGTCTTAGTGGCTTTATTGCCTTGCATGGGTTGAAATAATTTTTTTAAAAGTCGAAACAACGTCCATTTCGTGCCTTGCCTGAAAGGAGTAAACTATTCTAATTACTTATTTTACTCATCGGCAAATATTTAGCTCACCAAAAAAAAAATACATTTGAGTCATTTGACAATAAAGACTGTTTTCCATGCAACGCCTTTTTTTTTTATCTGGTGTGAAATCAGCAAGATAAAGGCGTCAGAACAGATAACTTGGCTTTAGACATGACATTTCAAATTGTAGCTTTGTGTGGGCTTTACAGAACAGACCAAACCCTGTATCAATTTAACAAGATTTGATCAAAAACAAATATTTTCAGACACGTATGACAACACATGAAACATAAGACAAATTGCAAATGGCGGATTTTTCTGCAACTTTTCAGCGTAGACAAATATCAACGTTCTTTTTTTCTCTCTCTAAAGACCTTGCCTGGTATCATTCACTTTCCACCGCCATAGCGTAGCTTACCTTTGTCTTTTCTATAAATATTTTCATGGTAATTGTTCTGATGAGCCTCCCTCTTTGGTACATCGACGTTATGAATTTAAACGCAGTACTAGATTGGTAGTTAGGTCTCATAATTTCACTATTGAAATTACTATGTGTAGCGGTAAGCTTGTGAAACTCTCTTCCGGTTCCCCACTTTCCTGTCAACCCAGATCTTCAAAAATCTAAATGCTATGACTTCTGTCTCCTTAAATTCCATTCTTTTATTGTCCTCACGGTATATTCACTTTCCCCTGGCTTCTCAGTCGCTTTTATCGCCTTGCTTCCTCAGTTATATATATATATATATATATATATATATATATATATATATATATATATATAACCTTATCCTCAAAAATAACAACACACCAGCTAAGTCAAAATTACAAAGAACAAACATTATCTATGAGTTCAAATGCCCCTTAAGGGACTGTGTTCCTGATCAAACCGGACTCATAAATAATTACATCGGTTACACAACTACATGCTTATCCAGACGTCTTACGTTACACCTATGTGATCACAGCTCCATTAGAACCCATTTAAACACACACCCAGATTTACTCGACTCCATTAGAAACATACCAGTAGAAAACACAAAAATATTAACTGCATCCACCTGCAAAAAAAGACTAAAAATAATGGAAGCTTTAATAATAAAAAAAGAAAAAGCCAACTCTTATCAATATTAACTACGAACAAAGCCATAATGTGCTAACCATATTCGGAAATTAAAATCATCCCTACCACACACTAATACATACACAGAACACACACACACACAATTAAGCTGAAAAATCGAATCATCCTTGATAATGGCTAAAGGTATAGCCGAAAGCGCTCGGAAATATAAAACATTTGGACAGTTTTTACACACCATTTCTTAACAACGAAAACGAAAAGCATAAAGAAAGTACCGTAATTCCCCATGTATAATACGCATTCGTCTATAATACGCACCCCTAAAATTGTGGGTAAATTTTTTCTACTCACGTATAATACGCATCCTTTGTTTGATTATCAAATCTTATAAATTGTACCTCTCCAATTTCATTACGGTCAGCGTTTCCTACTCTCAAGCTGGAATTGAAGATATTTATCAAAATTTCCAACTACTACGATTCAAAAAGGAAACGGAAATACTTATATTGTGCCTACTGCGCAGACTCACTAACCTGTTTTTGTTCGATGAAATGTGCAATCTACCGGATCTGTATGTAGTTTTCGCAAAAAATGGTTTTAAACATAGAATAATATTATTCTAATTTAGTTTTATGATATCCCTTATTTTATTTTCCATTTGTAAGTATTGTTAGGTACATATGATTGCATTTGATATCCTTATGAGGTCGCAATCGCCGAATGTTAGCGTCAAATTGTCGTATGTTTGTGGTGAGTAGTCATTTCGCAACTGAAATCGACCTATGAAACGGCAATTTTTTTAAAGATTTTTTTGTAGCTGTGCATAATACGCACCCCTAATTTTGCTTATTATTTTTTTAGAAAAAATGCGTATTATACTTGGTGAATTACGGTAAATGAAACTGGTTAATCGACATGCGGTGACACATGAAAGAAAAAAAAATGAATTTAAAAAATCTAAAATCTGTCTAAGGTATAGTCTATCTTTACAAGAGCCTGATCAAACGAAAAACGGCGTATTCCTGAAGAAAGTATGGGGCACTCAGTGAGGATCGAACTCACTACTCAGTCGTACTTGATCTACATAGACAAGGTTGGTAACCGTTACACAACGTCGTAATGTCCTGATTTAGCGAGCGTAGCTTAGATGTGGCACAAGGCCAACGGTATGGAGCACTCATTAAGGCTCGAACTCACTACTCAGTCCTGATCGATCTAGCGAGACAAGATTGCTAACTTATTGCACCTCATGAATTTCGCTGAATTAGGAAGCGTAGACAGTGATTCAAATGGATAGTGGCTCGGATTGAGGAATCGGAGAGCCGAGTTCGAATTCCAGTCGAATCCATTACATTCACTTACGTGCTAACACCCTTGGAAAAGGTATGAATCCTCTTCTTCTTCCCCCCAGCAGGACAGACAGGGTTCTATAGCTTTAGATGGCAACTGGTCTACTGCAGAAAGAAATGGCAACTTGCTTCGGGAAAAAAAAAATCTGCCTCGTAAAAAGATACATGATCGCCTACGCGTGTATCACACATGTCACACAACTGACTGACTGTGGAAAAAAAGCCGAAATTATAGAGCTCCCAGTGAGAATCGAACTCCCTAACTCAGTCGTAGCGAGACAAGGTTGCTAACAATTACACCTGGTCGAAGTTCCTCATGATGAAATTTGTAAAAGGAATTTCTAACGAGATATTTCAAAATAAAGCAACGGTTTTGATTTTTTTACCAGACGAGCAACGACCAATTCTTCAATCTGCCGCCTTTTGTCCTTCAGCTTCGAGGGTCGGTCAATCAAATGATGCGACTGTGTCTGTACGCAATATCCATGTAATTTCGTGTTATCCATCTGCAATCTGTGAAAATGGTTCGTTAGCATCGGGCCGATGAAGTGTCAGAAAGCAAATACCCACAGAGACAGCAGAGCATGTTGAATATTCAAATATTCCTGATCATCTGCGGACGATTTTACAGATTCTTCTGCTTGGCCATTTTATCAGAATGTCATTTCAAGGTTGGTTACGAAAATTCTAATTTATCCGAATTTCTACCTCGCTTTCTTTTTTTCTCTCTCTTTATTTCTTTCTTTCTTTTCCTCATTTTCTTTTTCTTTCTTTTTCTCTTTCTTTCTTTCTCTCTTTTTCTTTTTCTTTCTTTCCCTCTTTCTCCTTTTCTTTCTTTATTTCTTAATTTTTATCTTTCTTTCTTTCTCTTTTTCTTTTTCTTTTTATTCCTTTCTTTCTATCTTTTTCTTCCTTCCTCTTTCTTTTTCTATCGTTCTCTCTTTTTCTTTCTTCATTTCGCTTTCTTTTTCTTTCTCTCTTTCTCCTTTTCTTTCTTTATTTCTTAATTTTTATCTTTCTTTCTCTCTTTCTTTTTGTTTTTTATTTCTTTCTATCTTTTTCTTCCTTCCTATTTCTTTCTTTCTTCTTTTCTTTCTTTCTTTCTTTTTCTTTCCTTCTTTCTCTCTTTCTTTCTCTCTTTCTTTCTTTATTCCTTTTTATCTTTCTTTTTCTTTCTTTCTTTCTTTCTTTCTTCTTTCCTTCTTTCTCGCTTTCTTTCTTTCTCTCTTTTTTCTTTATTCCTTTTCATCTTTTTCTTTCTTTCTTTCTTTCCCTTTATCTTTCTTTCTCTCTTTCTTTCTCTCTTTCTTTTTCTTTCTTTCTTTCTTTCTCTTTTTTCTTTCTTTCTCTCTTTCTTTTTTATTTCTTTCTTTCTATCTTTTTTCCTTCCACTTTCTTTCGTTATTTCTTTCTCCTATTTCTTTCTTTCTTCTTTTCTCGCTTCTTTCCTGTCTCTCTTTCTTCCTTCTTTCTTTCTTTTTTCTTTCTTTCTTTCTCTCTTTCTTTCTTTATTCCTTTTTATCTTTCTTTTTCTTTCTTTCTTCTTTCTTTTTTCTTCTTTCCTTCTTTCTCGCTTTCTTTCTTTCTCTCTTTTTCTTTCTTTCTTTCTGTCTTTTTTCTTTCTTTCTCTCTTTTGTTCTTTCTCTCTTTCTCTCTTCTTTTCTGGCTTCCTTCCCGTCTCTGTTTCTTTCTTTGTCTTTCTTTCTTTCCTTCTTTCTTTTAATTACTCGGTGATTTTCGACATAAGAACGAAAACAACAGCCTTAAATATTTCAAATATAAATAAAATGCTTACGCTTACCTTAAAAGGTACGGTGGTGTAATGGTTAGCTGCTCGAATTGAGGAATCGGAGTGCCGGGTTCGAATGGCACTTGAATTCATTACATTTACTTACGAGCTTCTGCCTTTGGGAAAGCTATGAAGCCATCTAATTCTCCTCTATGGTTAAAATAAAACCTTTTGCTTTGAGTAGCAACCAGTTTGGGAGAAGGAAACTCTAAATTCAAACCAGCCTGCTGTCTTGTAGGTTCCGCCTCTTTAAGCAAAGACTGGAAGAAGGTAACTTCAAAAACAAATCCTCCTCTGAGTGGAAGGGACTGGGTAACCTAAGCCTCCCCGGTGTAAAAGGAACTGGAAAACTTTTGCACTATTCCGACATGTCACCATGAACCAAAATTGTGAGATAGAAGGGAGTGATGACCACAGCGGCGGCGCTAAATAAAATAAATAAGGAGTATTTTGGTCTTTCATTGATACATGTTCGATTAAAAACCACAGACAATTTTTGTTTTCCTTAACTACTTCTACTTTTGTTTAGGTGATCCTGGCTCGCCACAGATTCCTTTTTTTTATTATCTGTTTTCTACGACTTATAAACCCTTTGCAGGTTACTTAAAGCAAAAAAATATATTTAGCGTTTAAGAATTTTTTTTTGGTGAAAGTGGGAGATAATAATGACTTAGTTATACAAGTCTTACTAATTAAGCCATAGCTGGGGGAAAAGAGTTGGATTCATGCCTTTCCTAAGGCACATAAGTAAATATAACGAACCTAACAGTAATTGGAAACCGGCTCTCCGATTAACCATTCCAAGCCATTATCCATTACACTACCTGCACACCCAAGCTTACAACACCTGCTATTAATATACTACAACAGCATTTCATAATATGTTGTCATTTTTTACGTTAAGATACGTTTCGTAAGCAGAAATGATCGATCGAGAAAAATTGTCGAAGGTGTGTGCTTATAAAGAGAAATTCGGACTTTGCTAACCAGACGCTTCTCTGTAGCTGAATGGTAACAGCACGCCAGATATGGCGGTTCCCATAAGGGTTTTAAGTTCGATTCCCGTCGAAGAGCGCATATTTTCTACGAAGTTTCTCGAACTTTCAGTCGGGTAAATGTAATTAATACTGTTTAATTAAAAAAATCAGAGCATTTAAATAAGTTGTATCTATAAAAATTACGTATAAACAGAAAATATATTAAATAATTGTCGGACTTTATCCATTTCATTATATGTTGTCATTGTTTACGTTAAGTTACGTTTCGTGAGCAAATATGATCGATCAAGAAAAATCGTCGAAGAGGAGTGCTTATAAAAAGTAATTCGGAACAGCACGTCAGGATATATAACAGTTCCCATAAGTGTTAGAGGTTCGATTCCTGTCGGAGGATGCATATTTTCTACGAAATTTCTCGAACATTCAGGCCGATAAATGCAATTAATACTGTTTATTCTACTACTGTAAGCGATTGCAAAGGAAATGTTTGTCGCAGATTACTTCCACAACGCAGAGAATAAATCCCTAAGTTCAGACTCGAACATCGGGGGCAGAAAGAAATGCCGAAAACTCGATTCACAGGTACTATCTCACAAATCCCAATGCACGTAACCAGCCAGAAAAATAACTCACTCTCTGACAAACGCGGTAGCCAAAATGCCCAAATTTTATTTTATTTTTTGCTTTTATCGGCCGAGTATTTTTTTTCATTCGTCGTCAGCTGGAAGAGGACGCTCAATTTTTGCATATCAAAATACTTTTATAGCCACTGACTTGTTTCTAAAATATTCCGTCTTCAGCATGTCATGCGGAATACGTGCCCCCTTTCTTTTGGTAAGTAATTTTCTTTTTCGCCACATTTTCCGTCGTAGGATACACGCGACACGCTGTCGCTTGGTTTGACGGGGTAGGTCGCCGTTTTCTTCGCTATAACTACTTAGCCCATAAGCTCCATATGCCGCTCCAGTCCTGAGTCTGACAATAAACTACATCCGGCAGCAATGCCTCTTCTCGGAAGTTTCGAGAAGAATTGAACCACTTCTTAATTGCTGTTGTTCCCAGGTCCACCCCGACCCGGGTGGTAGAACATGTTAAGTCCCACGCTAATAGTACCCCTCCAAACAAAAACAAAACATTATGAAAGTATAAACATACATTATTGTAGTAACAATAACAGCAACACATTTTTACATAGAAATTTACCAACAATAGCGGGTGTAACAGCAAAATTGTCCAAATCGTGTAACAACATGGGATAATTGCCCATCCCACAAAGTGTTTAATATCTAAAAAAACAAAAAAAAATACTAAACGAATTGAGTTTCTTTTTTCCAGGTTTTCAGATAAAATGTTTAGCCATCTTGACACCATTTGTCGTAAGAATCACTGAAAAACCCTTTCAGTTATTCAGCTAGAAAGTAAACAGGTTAAAATCGTTTTGTGTCAGCCCCACTCTCTTATCAAATGAGCAATGGTGAGAGAAAAAAGATCATTCAGACCTTCAGTAATAAACTAACATTCATACTCTGGCTTCCATCTTCAAATTCCATTCAAGAACCATCAAGAGAACGATGAATAAGTTTTAAAGAGAGGGAACAGTAGAGAGGAAAGCTGTATGAGGAGGTCACAACAGAAAGAAGGATCATCGTTTCAACTTAGAGCTAAAGCGATCAATTCGAAAAGATCCAACTCAATCCATAAGATGTTTGGTTCGTGAGAGAGGAGTTTCAGCTATGACAGTCCAAAGAGCAATGAAAAAAGATTTAAAAATGAAAAGGTATGACTGTGAGACACCTTGTTACTCCAGGACAGAAAGTTAAAAGGTTAGAGAGAGCGAAGATCACCTTGAATAAGTTGGAAGATCATCCTGGAATAATATCAACCTTATTTTCATCCTTCATGAGCTTCCGATCCTTAGCTATGATTAATTAATGATGAACATGTCATTTTCGTTTATGATCGATTTCATCGGGATTCTTCTGTTATAGTGTTATAAAAACCTCGGAGAATTCCAGTAAGGTATCTTTAATCATTTCTAAGATACACCTCGTTCAAAGCTTAATCTAACAAATGAACAATTTTGCTTTTAAATGATTTGGATAATTTTGCTATTACACCCGGTACATACTGGTAGTAAAATTACCAATAATATAATTTTAAGAAGAAAATGACTGGAAATATATTTTATAGTGGAATTAGCAACAATACATTTTATCTGTAGTTGAAGACATACAATTGCGTTCAAAATATATTTAGTTGAAACCATAAAATTGTCTTCAAAATATTTAGATTTCGGCATTAAATAAGCCATAGAAGTGTTGATATATCGTGAAACAAAATCAAATGTACCAGACTCCTCCTGACATGTTCATTACAAACATTAAATATGACCAATAAACATTTTCCAGCCTTGACAGTGTGCTAAAACGTTTCCGCGGCCTTGTAGGTGATGAATCATTTTCAATCCTTCAACCTTTTTTCCCACACAAGAAACATTTCTCTATCTTTTCCACGGCAAATGTTCTGACCCGCTACATGCCTCAGTGCCACCAGTTCAGACCTTTACAGCTAGGGCACGCCATACCCCGTACGTAGGGTCGAGTCGCCCTCATTCCCTCACTAGAGGAAACGCTGTTACATAAGCTGGAATGACCAATCAATCTTATGTAACTGCTTTACCCCTAGCGAGGGGTGTTTGATGGATTCGAATCTTTTAAAACCCTTTATTCTACATTCAACATCGTCACTTGATAAGACACCAGAAGTGTTCAAACAAAATGGCTATTTTGCAGTGATTTTCATGTTATAATTTTCGAATAAATTATATATATATATATATATATATATATATATATATATATATTACAGCAAAAAAAAAATTACCTCAACATAAGGATAGTCTATTTCAAGTCGTTCTATACGCAGCTATCATCAGCCCCTGAGTGTTTGTCTCGGAGCATTGTTTTAAATTTATGTCAGTCCTCCTCTGGTAGACATCTTGTTAATGATAATCGTTTTGTGTTAGTGATTGGTGGGGGCGTAAGGTATCTTATCCCAGGGGAAGCGGTCTAGGTTTGGAGTTTATTTATGGCAAGAACTTTTCGTTGTTTGTCGTTTAATATCAGTTCCTACTATGTGGCCTTTCTTATAAAAGCCCCAAGGGTGCTTTTCTGGGATTCACAGTAAATAGTTTTTGTACTACACGTGTCCAATGCTATTAATAAACGATGGGGGTTTAAACTTAAGCCCGTTAAGATTAATGTAAATTAGTTGAATTATAGATTTATATATTATGGGTAATACCAGAGCACCCAATATAATATAATATATATATATATATATATATATATATATATATATATGTACAGACAGGGAGCAGTGGGTAATTTTTTGACATTTTATATTTTTAATTTCGCGTATGCATGTTGTTTCTTTTTGATTGTTGACTGCACAGTATAGTACGGTCAGTTGGGCACTGTCTGTGAGAAAAAGAGCACCATGATGCAAGGATTGTGGCAGCATTCACCAGCTTAGACAATGAGACTGCCCAGAAGAGTTGCAGGAGATTCCAAAGTCGTTTGGAAGCCGAGGTTGAAGCCGATGGTGATTTTTATTGAACAAATTTACTTTTTAGTATTTCAAGATAATTTTTTTTAATTATGGTAAATATATCTGTTAAAATGAGATGTCAGTGTTATTTTCATATTTGCATAATTTAGACGACAATTTATCCATCGCACCATATATATATATATATATATATATATATATATATATACAAGTGAACATTGAAGTCAACACTCAGAGGCGACAGGCTGTTTCCATGCTAGAACAATCTGTCGCCGTACGAGTGCGTCCAGCAATGTTCTTTAACCTTTTATATTTATATTTACATACGCTCTATCTCTGATATTGAGCACTTTATCCCATAAATATAGCACACCTTAAAACTATATTTCTTCATATATATATATATATATATATATATATATATATATTAAATAAAACAATTCAGTACACGATTTTATATTAACATGAAATTTATACGCTTCACACTTTGAAAAAAAAACAAACTTGCACCAATGTAAAGTGCATATAAAAATGAAAAATCGTGAAATATAAACAATCAATTACTGATACTCCGTGCTGAGTGGACAGACGAGTCAGTTTACGAAACTCTGAAGTCGGACTGCTGAATGTAACATCAATCAGCTAAGCCACAAACCTTTTACTTTTAATTTTTTCAATATATATTAAAAATATTCTTCTCTATAGCTGAAGTATGCTTAATATATGCTGGAATTTTTAATAGTACGAATAAACTAGGATTAATATAATTTTCTCCTAGACATAAAGTGAGGGATCAGTTTTCTTTTGTTATTAAGTAATAAATTGATCCCTCCTATGTCAGATTTTATTACGCAAGTCAATATCTCCACAATAAAACTGATATTAACCAGCCAATCTTGGAGAAATTTCCAAGGTATATTTATGTTGGATATTAATATAAATTTATACAGGAATTTTTTTTTTAATCATTTCACCTCAAGCAAGGCAATAAAGCCACTAAGACGCAAGGGGTTACTGAGTGTTAGAGAACATGAGAAAATATACTATTAAGAAGAGAAGCGATAAAAGAACAGGAATTAAGAAGATAACGATTGACATCGCATTTAAATTTTTGAAGATCAAAGGCAATAAAGCCACTAAGACGCAAGGGGTTACTGAGTGTTAGATAATATGAGAAAAACTACTATTAAGGAGAAAACAATAAAAGAAAAAGAATTAAGAAGACAGAAGATAACAATTGACATTGCATTTAAATTTTTGAAGATCAAAGGCAATAAAGCCACTATGACGCAAGGGGGGTACTGAATGTTAGAGAATATGAGAAAAACTACTATTAAGGAGAGAGGACAATAAAAGAACAAGAATTAAGAAGACAGAAGATAACGATTGACATTGCATTTAAATGTTTCAAGATCAAAAGTGACTGGGAAACTGGAAGCCGAAAGAGAGTTCCAAGAAACTGTCATGTTACATCTAGCCATTTTAACTGTAAATTGATGAGACCTAGCAGCCAGTCTAGTACTGCACTTAATTTCATAAAATCGAGTTACTAAAGTGAAAAGTTCAACAGAACAATTACCTTGAAAGTGTTTATAGAAAAGACACAGAGAAGCTACGTTGCGGCGGTGGGAAAATTACTGAAGTCGAGATGCCAGGTCAGGACCAATAACATTGAAGATTCTTTGGATTTTATCAAGCATCTCTAAATATATAGCAGAAAGAATTGACGTCGTCTGTGTATATGTGTGTGTGTATGTTTACGTGGGCGTGCGTTTGTGTGTGCCACGTGATTAGTTTTAAATTTAGTAGTCGGCTTGCCGGGGAGACTAATCTCCCCAGACTCGGACAGCTTCCGTGTTGCTACTACTACATCTCGGAGCAGACGAAAAGAGAAACCATTAATGCCCGCTCTTTCCACAGCCCTGAACAGAACATCACCTAGCCGGCATCCTCGAAGACAATACGAGATGGAGTAATGCCCACAAGGTTAAATCCGATGAGAAAATGCAGCCTTTACTCCTCTTTCTATGCTTGTGTCTTCTCTACTTGAAAGTCTTCGGGTTTAATTCCAGACGATATCGGTGTTGATGCTGTGCGGTTCTATGGTTTCAAACAAACAAACTACAATCAGATTAATTTCTTGCAATCAGTGCACGGCGGCCAACGGTAAGTGTTATGTTACATGGATGCATCACGCAGGTCCATAAAAAAAAAAACGTGTCCTCCTTTAGGAATTGTACCTTTCTGGCTCAAGTAGGCGGAGTGTATCTTCAAGAATCAAATCAGCCAGTTTTCAGTTGATTAAGTTTTCAACTCCCGACCGTTCGATAACGTTGTGCTTGGAAAAAAAAAAAAGAAGAATAAAAAAAGGAAATTGCACTTTCCGCCCCTCAGCATTCAACTGCTTCATGGCGAACGATTTATTGACCTAGACAAAAAGCTTGCAGACATTTCTCGGTTGGATTGTAAAAGTAGTTCTGCAAAACGTTATGTCGACTTTTAGCTGTTTATCCCACTGACTTCCCTCCACGTGGTTCGAGCCTTGACAGAATTTTTTTTTTTTACAGTAGGGTCCACCCTTATAGGGGGGGGCACGGTGGAGTAATCGATAGCGGCTCGGATTGAGGAACTGGATCTTGACGTGCTAATACCCTTGGGAAAGATACGAATCTTCTTCTTCTCCCCCCATTTATGGGTAAATATCAGGACAGGCTGGGTTCTATTGCCTTGGGTGGAAACCGGTCTAGGAGAAAGTAACTCTGAATTTTAAAAAAAAAATCGGCCTAGAGAGGGTTAGGCTCCATCAGGTTATCTTGCCCAAGAAACACCACTTCTAATGTGGCCGGAGTACACATGGTGCCCCTACGACCCTAACTGGGTGCTATAGCCTTGGGTGGCAACCAGTTTAAGAGAAGGAAAACTCTGAATTCAAAATCGGCCTGGAGAGGGATGGGCTCCATCAGGCTATCTTGCCCAAGAAACATCACTTCTACTGTGGCTGCAATACATGTGGCGCCACTCCGATGCTGATGGGTCATGAGATTCGCGGTCGATTGCCCTGTACAAGGCCCGAGGGCCACTCAATATAGAGCGTTACGTTAGTAGGTATGGATAGGAGGGGAAGATAACAGTTAGCTTGAACAGGTTAAGATTGTAGCAATCGGCGAAACATCCTCTTGGGAATCTGTCCCATAGGGCAGTGGTTCGTAAGAAGAAGCTGTTCGAGAGGGATTTACTTCTCACCAATGGAATACGGAGGGAATGTGGATGGTTCGCTACGATGTAAGTGGCATGGCGGGTCCTAGACGTTAAGGTCAGACCTGGTGAAACCAGGAAATGCAATTCCTCTGAGCAGCACTTTCGATGGCAGTGGCGATAGAGCAGTGAGAGATACGCCACATTCCGCCTGTGAGAGAGAGAGGTTGAAGGTTGGAAATAATTCTTCTCCAACAAGGGCTCGGAGACACTTTTGAACTGGAAATATCTCTATGAGGTTTCGAGCAAAGTCCTTCATTGAAGAAGAGTTGTGCAAGAATCCGTATAATAGATTATGCAACTATTGCTTTTTTGTTGTTGTCTGTTCATAATATCGATAGAGTGTAAAATCGATATCTGAATTTTACAGTGTTATTGGACTTAACTGTTATTTACAAATGTGTAGTGAAAGTGCGTCAGTACAGACTCAAAAGAGGCCCCGAATCGTGTGCGGACATGTCTGTTAAAACCAGTTACATTCGGGATTTCCTCCGTTAGCAGCAGAACAACTTGTCATGTCCAGATACGAGCCTCTCTGCAACTTGTCCAGATCTGGGTTTTTGTCAACTGTCTCATGTCAATAAAAGCGACGGGAAAACCAGCAGTGGGTAGTTGGCGCATTTTCTTCCGAAATTTAAGTGCCGCCCGCCGCGCCGTGGTTTTCTGGGGTAGTGTTATTTTATTTCCCTTCTCTGCCTTTTACCCCCGTAATTCTTAGAAGGCCAATCGGTTAAGTGTTTCCCTTCAACCTCAACACACCCCTGCCTTATGTTAGTAAAGTTTGAAAGTGTGGTGACTGCATATGTTTTTAATTTCCTGAATCTTTTAACCTTTTTTTTAACTTTAAAAAATAAAAAAAGGTTTTAAACATTTTTTTTTTTTTCAGAAAACTTTTACTGTATGTGATTTTTATCGGATGTACATAGACAAACACTTGATGTCACGAATTACCATATGTGCGGGAGCAAAGAAAAGTGGGAGTGGGGCAGGTTCCTATGACACCGTGACTGGTGTCAAAGGTTGATTGGCGATCTACTAAAGAAAGAAAAATATTTTTCGTTATTAAAACAATCTGATACCATAAATTTTCTGGTTTGTATCACTTATATAGTAAATAACATGAGAGGTGAAATTTTAAACTTTGGTAGGATTGATCGTAGGTACAGTGTTAGGCCTTAACTTAAATGTTATTTTCATTTGATAAAGAAATTATTCATTGGAATGAGTGACACAAGGCAAATCTTTACAGGCCAGGTTTCTTTTGATCAGGGATGTAACACACTTTCAGATAGAATTGATGACACCTGTGATAATCAGCTCAAATGAGGGTAAGGTTCCGGAATATGAAAAATGTTCCACTGAAGATGGATATTGGTGAAACAAGGCCGCCATTTTTGATTGGCCCGCCAATGAGAGCTAGGATGGAGCTTCCCGGCTCCCCTTCGATACGTACGACACAGAGCCATTATTTTGATTGGATCACCAATCATATTGGGTTCTTGGGGGTTCTCCTTCCGCCTCTTCAAGTCGTATGAAAGTTGACTGGCGATCTACTTTATACGAAGGGGGGGGCCAAAATTAACCGAAATTGTGTCATATTTTTTTCATTTGTTGTTGCATGTTTATATTCTAATCACCTTCAAAGTATTCTCCATTGGAAGCAATGCACCGGTCCTGACGTGTTTTTCACTGTTCAAGCAGTTCTGGAACTCTTGTGAGTTAGTTTTATAGTTTTTTATTCTTCATTCGGAGAAACAAAAAAAGCTTTCTTCATTCGGGTGCGAGATCAGGGGTGAATAGGGAATAGAGGAGGTGGGGGTAGGGTCATGCCATTCTTGGTCAGAAACTGTCTCACACTCAAGGCGGTGTGCACTTGTCGTGATGCAACCTCCACCAACCACTTTGCCACATGTCAGGACGTTTTCGTCTCACCTTGTCTCGCAAACGCTTCAGGACTTCCAAATAAAAAGCCTGGTTAACAGTTCGATCAGGAGGAACAAAATTCTTTGTGGAGAATTCCTTTCACATCAAAGAAACAAATCAGCATCGTCTTAACATTAGACTTCACTTGACGCGCTTCTTTATAGGGTCGTGGTGACGTTGGATGCTTCCACTGACTTGATTGCTGTTTCGTTTCCGGGTCGTAGCCATAGCACCAACTTTCGTCACCAGTGATGACCTTCGAAAAAGGTCTGGATCAATTGCCAACTGCTCTTCCAGTTTACGACAGCCATCCATTCAGCGGTGGTAAAAATAGACGAAAAGGCATGAAACACTTCAAAACAAATGTGAGCCACGGAGTTGTACGTCTTTCTACGATGACACCAGTTAGCACACTGATGCCTGAGAGTTGCCTCAAGTGACATCTAGTGGTGTAAGCCTGAACTACTACGGGCTTGTCACACAGAAAACAATTCCGGTTACTTTTGGGTCCCCTCTCGTATATCTAAAGAAAGAAAAATATTTTTCGTGTTAAAATAATCTGGTTTGTATCAGTTATAGAGTAAATAACATGAGAGGTGAAATTTTAAACTTTGGTAGGATTGATCGTAGGTACAGTGTTAGGCCTTAACTTAAATGTTATTTTCATTTGATAAAGAAATTATTCATTGGAATGAGTGACATATAGCAAATCTTTACAGGCCAGGTTTCTTTTGATCAGGGATATAACACACTTTCAGATAGAATTGATGACACCTGTGATAATCAGCTCAAATGAGGGTAAGGTTCCGGAATATGAAAAATGTTCCACTGAAAATGGATATTGGTGAAACAAGGCCGCCATTTTTGATTGGCCCGCCAATGAGAGCTAGGATCTAGCTTCCCGACTCCCCTTCGATACGTACGACACAGAGCCATTATTTTGATTGGATCACCAATCATATTGGGTTATTGGGGGCTCTCCTTCCGCCTCTTCAAGGCGTATGACACAAGATCATTGGTCAAGCATTATCATTGGCTAGCCAATTAGAGCAATGCAATTGGAGCATAAAAGCAGAAGATCTAATTGGTCTCGGCACTAGTAGACCAACATTCCCCCTGCTGGATAGCCGTGGTGCCTCAATCAGCTAAAGACCTATTTTCTCCGCCACGTTTTCAGTTCCCCGATCAACTGCCTTCATTTAAATAATTGAACGGCTCTGAGCTGTTTAGCCATAACTGCAACCCCCAGTCAACCTCTTCCTCCCAGATTAAGAATTCATTCTACGAGGAAACTTCTTCAAAAGCTTTTAGTTTGTGTATTAATGATCTTAATCAACCATGAATACAAGTTGTTATTTTTACACTTGTTAATGAGTGTTGTTGAAGTTAATTAATTTTACTAGCAACACCAGTGACTTTAAAAACATGCACTCACCAGAAGGATTCGAACCTGCCTCCACTAGAGGAAACCAACATTAGATCTGATGTGCCTTAGACTGCTCGGCCACGTAGGACTTCGAAAGGATATTGAACACATATCTTGCCTGTTGCGTATTCTAACGTAAACAAAGACAATTTTTTTTTCTTCTTTTTTTTTTAAGTAAATGGATTAAGGATATTCTGATCTTTTCCTTCCTCCCTTTGATGACACAAGACAATTGGTCAAGGTTATTATTGGCTAGCCAATCAGACCACTGCAATTGGGATTTGAACCCCTATAATAGCAGTTGCCAAAAAAGCAGAAGATCGAACTGGACTCACCACTATTATACAAACACTCTCACCTGCTTGATGACCGTGGTGCTTCAATCAGCTAAAGACCTGTTCTCTGCGAGTCGTTTTGAATTCCCTCGATCAACTGCTTTCATTTAAATAGCTGAACGAATCTGAGTTGTTTAGCCATAACTGCAACTGCCAGTCAACCTCTTCCTCCCAGATGAAGAATTCCTTCTATGAGGAAACTTTTTCAAATACCTTTAGTTTATGTGTTCATAATATTAATCATAGTACCATAAATAAAAGTTGTTATTTTTACACTTCATAATGAGGGTTGTTGAAGTTAATTAAGTTTTAATCCTAGCCGGGACAGAGAGGTGTCAAGCTTGATCTTCGACAGTTTCTTCACTGATACACAACGGTGTGTGAGCAGGATTGGGGCAGAGTGGCCTTGCCTTGGACGGTCCAACGAACCCGGACCAAAGTAAGTGCGAAGTATGCAACAACATTACAAAAATAAATTTCCACAAGATGGAGCGTAAAAAATATGAATTAAAGTTGCTCAATTTGATAGAATCAACAGCCACGTGTCCGTGACCGAGGCTATATGACCCAGAGAAGGATGAGCTCCGCTAGGTCTAGTTTGCCTAAGATACGCTTGAATGAATACTCTGCCTTCAACTGCCTTCATTTAAATAGCTGAATGACTCTGAGTTGTTTAGCCATAACTGCAACCCCCAGTCAACCTCTTTCTCCCAGCTTAATTCTTTCTACGAGGAAACTTCTTCGACAGTTCTTCACTGATATTCCTGCGGATACTGAAACACGACGTGGGGACGAAGGATTGGGGCAGAGCGGGCTCGCCTTGGACGAACCAACAGACCCGGACAAAAGTAAGAGTAACATTCAGCGAATCACGCAGCAACAGGGCCACACTCCTTTCCGCTCATCACGCCCATGCCTTGAATATTGCTGCTACATATGGCCTGGTGCTTCTGAATCAGAAATATTATTGGTCCTGACCGGACATATCCGTTTTAGTTAAATTCCTACCGCCGTAACGTAACTTCTCTATTCCTTTTCTACAAATACTTTCCTGGTAATTGTTCTGGTGAACCTTCCTCTATGGTATCTAGACTTTATGAATTTAAGCGTCGTACTAGATTGGCAGCTAGGTCTCATTACAGTCGGAATGGCTAGATGCAACTGTAAGTTCTATGATAACACTTTTTTCAGACGCACTTCCCGCTATATATTTAGGGATTCTTAATAAAATCCAAAGAAGAATCTGCAATGTTATTAGTCTTGACCTGACATCCCCGATTAATTTAATTTCCAGTCGCCGTAACGTAGCTTTTATGTGCCTTTTCTATAAATACTTTCATGGTAATTGTTCTGATGAACTTTCCACATTTTTATTACTCACCAACCGACCACAGACAAATTGTAGATACGGGAAACAGTTATGACTTCATAGAGACTCTAAGGTATTATGGTGACTGCAGTAAGAATGGTAAGTAAAAATGCGTTGTTTTGGTGTAAGATTTGTTTGGGTGAGGAATTTCGGCTAGCTAAGTTTAAGATAAAACAAACTGAAGACCAGCCTTCCCCTATCCTCCCTCTAAGGACACATGGCACAGTAGATAAAGGCGTTGGTTAGATCCTGTGACAGGACCCAAAGACTTGTGAGTTCAATACCTGAATAAGGCAATGGAGAACTTGGAGAGGTGAATTAACAGGAGATAACTGATAACTGACATCCATTAGACATGGCGCGTGGAACTAGAACAGTCTACCATAGCGAGCGAAATAAAGGGTTCAGATCCACATTCCAACCACCTGAAGAAAGCCGGGGCGTACAACGGCCGAAACGTTGTGATAAATATGGCGACAAAGATGAGGACAATAGCCCGAATAATGTGAATAGTGTACATAATACCTCATCTCAGAAATATAGACAGATACTGAAAGGTCGAAACGTTGTAATAAATATGGCGACAAAGATGAGGACAATAGTCCGAATAATGTAAATAATGTACATAATACCTCATCTCAGAAATACAGACAAATATTACTTTCCTCTACGATACCTAGACTTTAGGAATTTAAGCGTAATACTAGATGGCAATAACTTCCCATCATTTTACATTTGAATTCTCGAGATGTAACTGTAAGTTCTATGCTAACAGTTTCTTCTCTCGCACTTCCCGCGTGTGGAACTCACTTTTCGTCTTCTCGCTTCCCAGTCAAGTTTGAACTTCACAGACTTAAATACAATGTCAATATTCTGTCTTCTTTACTTAATAATTTATTTCTTTTTCTCATATTCTTTCACACTCGGTAACCCCTTGCTCTTAATGGCTTTTTTGTAGCGAAATGATTAAAAAAAAAGCTATTAATAACAATGAAACATCATATAACGAGACTGAGCCGAAAAGTCAATCCTAAATATCGATAGTCGTGCCACACGAACCGGTTACAAATAGCCAGGCTTCAAGTCAGTTTGTGTCCTATAGAAACGCCCACCTATGATTTTTTTCCAATCAGAAAAATGCTGCGTTGCGTGCTGCTAGACGCATGCGCATCGCCAACACTGCTTTGGGTCACGTCACGTTAAGATGTGTTTGAACGAAATAGGGGAATATTCGGGTCGGAAAATAAATGGAAACTTTATTTTCTTTCTACTAAAAGAGGTTATTGGCCTTTAATCTTTAGTTGTCTGGGATTACAATACAAATGGAGCTTCTCGAGATATTTCAAACACGCAAAATCACTCCCACCTTCCAAACAACCGAAACACTTGACCCCACCAGGAGGATATTCATCGGTCGGAAGCATTTTCACTAGAATTATTTTATTATTACGTTTATTTTCATATTATTCAGTCTTTCTTTTTTTGTAATCATTTAATCTAGAACAAGACAATAAAGCCACTAGGACGTAAGGGATTACTGAGTGTTAGAGAATATGAAAAAAATTACTATTAAGGAGAGAGGACAATAAAAGAAGAGGAATTAAGAAGACAACGATTGACATTACATTTAAATTTTTGAAGATCAAAGGCAATAAAGCCACTAGGACGGAAGGGGTTACTGAGTGTTAGAGAATATGAGAAAAACTACTATTAAGGAGAGAGGACAATAAAAGAACAAGAACCTGTATCCTATACGTAACTGTCATATAGCCTGACGTGCTTTACCGATTTAGCCACACAGGAGCGTTTCGGTTAGCAAGGTCGATTTTACTGGTTTCTTTTTTTTATTTTAAGAAAGTTCCTTTCATATTCTGATAAGCTTAATAACATTATCACTGAAAGGCGAAAGGAAATCACCATATTGATACATGTTTTTCACTCTCGCGTGATCATGTGTGACGTCACGAGCTGCGACGCGATTTTCGCTTCCGCGTCCGAGTTTGTCGTTACTTTGAAATTTTTCAAGCAGCAAGGGCGGACTATCATTGTGGTTTCGTCTGTGTGTTGTTTGATTTATTGAAATTGTCATCTTTGATAATGGCTTATATAAGCCAAAAGCTTAGATTGGATTTAAACATGTATCAATACGATGATTTCCTTTCGTCTTTCAATGATAATGCTATTAATCTTATCAGACAATATCAAAGGAACTTAAAATAGACAAAACTTGTCTATATTTAATGAAACATGCATTAATATATATATATATATATATATATATATATATATATATATATATATACACACACACGTTTCATTACATAATATGGACAAGTGTTGTCTATTTATTTTATGTAAATTCTTTTCATAACGTCCGATAAGCTTAACTTTATCATTAAACGAAGAAAGAAAATCACAATATTGATCCATATTTTTTCATCCAATCTAAGCTTTCGGCTTACATAAGCCATTATCAAAGATGTCAATTACTGTACAACATATTAAGCAATTTACGGACAAGACTGTGATGATAGTCGGTGATTGTTTACATGGATGATTTCCTAGCAACGATAAACACGTGCATACAAGACGCTAGAAGCGAAAATCGCACAGCAGCTCATGACGTCACACATAACCACGCGAGAGTGAAAACGAGAAGTATGGGATGTCGTTGGTATAAACCAATGGTTCTGTTACCAATTACAGACATTTAAGGATATTTGTAGAAATTCCATAATTGATTTTGTTTGGGTTGGGTTTCAACTGTTTGATGTATATTGCTTCAAGGATTTTTAGTTTTGGTCTATTGTTTTCATGTTGAAGTATAATTGTGTTTTCGATGAGGATTTTACGGAAATGTGTGTGCGGCCAGGCATGTTGTGTGTGTGTGTCTATATATATAATATATATTAGTGTGTGTGTATGTGTGTATGTGTGGGTGTGTATATCTAATTATGTCTGGGTGCTTATGTATTATAATCTGATTGTGTTTTTGTTGTTTTACGCGTGAGTTTAAGACCACATTCACAAACTTTAAAATAAAAACGGAAAAGAAAGGGAAAAAAAAAATATATATATATATACATGCATTGTCAAATGACCGGATGTATTGTAGCGTCTTGTCGAACGTAATTTCAATGAAGAAATGAATTGAATAAATATATATTATTTCTTTTCTCAATAATTTTGTAGTTTTTAAACTTAATAGTGAGTAAATTTGGATTTTAAAATTGCCAGTTTTTAATTTTAATATTAAATTTTATCATATAATTTTTAATAATTATTAGTATAAATTATTTTAATATTACACGTATTTAAAGATCTGAAAAGCTATTATAGCATGATTTCGTTGTCAAGCTTTTGAATCTTTCTATACTTCGTTTTTGATTGGTTATTCTAGCTTTTGTAACAATGTTTCCCCCTAGTGTAGGATCGTTAATTAATCTGAAACTTTTAAAACCATTTATTTTCTTTTTCAACATCATCACTTGATAAGACACAGTGTGTTGAAACAAAATGGCTATTTTTTGTAGTGATTTTATAACATACTTATTTTATAATTTTTATATATAAAAATAATATATATATATATATATATATATAATGGACTATCCGAGTATTACTGTATCTGTGCACCAGGTTTTGTATCAATAAATTTAATTGTTTGCAAGCTAGGGTTTTTTTTTTTTTGTTTTGTTTTTCTGAGTCTCTATATACGCGCCCACACGCACACTTGTCGATTTATTTATTTACTTAATGGAATTTTAAGCTATAAAAACTTATAACTATTTAAAGTGTCTTTGCAGCTAGACACTTAAAAAAAATCATGAATTATTATAACGGAAAATTTCACATATGTGTATCTTAAACGAGTCTATTTTCGTGAGACTCGCTATTATAAAACAATAAAAGTCTATGTATTTAAATAGCAAGAGGCAAATAATATAATAGCATATAAAATTTGGTCTATTTCTCTAAGATGAGGTATTATAATTAGATGCATTATTTACATTATTCGGACTGTTATCCTCATCTTCATTGCCATATTCACAACGTTTCGGCCGTTGTACGCTCCAACCTTCTTCAGGTGATTGGATCTCTGAGATGAGGTATGATTACTTGCATTATTTACATTATTCGGACTGTTATCCTCATCTTCATTGCCATATTCACAACGTTTCGGCCATTTCAGGTTATTGGAAATGATAAGCAATAATTTTTCCAGATACACGTCCTACTATTTAACCCATAGCTGGAGGGAGGAAATGAATTCATACATTGCCAAAGAATTTTTTTTTTTTGAAGATTGCATTCCCAATTTCTTAATAACAATGATTTTTCCAGATACAAGTCATACTTATTAACCCACAGCTGGAGGGGGAAATGGATGCATAACTTTCCTAGTGGTATTATACCCATAAAACAAACACATTCAGTAACCATCTACCTTGAGTGGCTCTTGGGTCTTACATTTGGTGAAAATAGTGTAAAAAGAAAAAGAACTTTTTTTTTTATTAATCTGTATGTAAACATTGATTATTACTCCTGGAGATTAAAATCACTGCCATTGCAGCCATCGGACCAATTTTTTTTTTTTTTTTTTCAGAACCAACTCACGTCTTTTTAACTAACTGTTCAAATTCAATGAATGCCGAACGAATGACAGGTTCTGCTAATTAATTTGTAATAAAGTAGTCACAAATTGATTAATTGACTAATTAGTGACTTTCTGATGACAAATGCTATCTTAAAAAAATAAAATAAACTCCATTATATTTTTATCACTTTTCATCAAAGAAAATTCATGGAAAGAGATGATCACTTTCCTTTGGGAAATGGTTAATTTTTTTTCATTCTAGCTCGAATTTGACAGGCGATATGGCGGAGCAAGGGAAAGAGTTGAGTTTGAATTCCAGTCAATCTGCCAATGATGCAATGAAATTTTTTATTTAAATTATTTTCACCCCAATCAAAGCAAATTTCCTCCACTAAGACACAAGGGGTTACACAGTGTGAGAGAATCTAAGAAATGAAAAACATTAAGGAGAGAGGACAATAAAAGAAGAAGAATTAAGAAGACAGAAGATAACGATTGACATTGCATTTAAATTTTTGAATATCAAAGGCAATAAAGCCACTAGGACGCAAGGGGTTACTGAGTGTTAGAGAATATGAAAAAACTACTATTAAGGAGAGAGGACAATAAAAGAAGAAGAATTAAGAAGACAGAAGATAACGATTGACATTGCATTTAAATTTTTGAAGCACAAATTTGACTGGGAAGCAAAAAGCAGGAAGTGAGTTCCATAAGCAAGAAGTGCAAGAGAAGAAACTGTTAGCATAGAACTTACGGTTGCATCGAGACATTTCAACTGTAAAATGATGAGACCTAGCTACCAATCTAGTACTGTGCATAAATTCATGAAGTCTGGCTACCATAGAGTAAGGTAATATTTCTTTTGAGAATACAAAAATGTGGCACAAGGCCAAAAAGTGGAATAAGAG
This sequence comes from Acanthosepion pharaonis, assembly GCA_903632075.3. NCBI lineage: Eukaryota > Metazoa > Mollusca > Cephalopoda > Sepiida > Sepiidae > Acanthosepion > Acanthosepion pharaonis. Next base: position 1,679,489 of record CAHIKZ030000183.1, read on the forward strand.
GGTCTTCAATCCATCTTATCTTAAACCTAGCTTGCCACAATTACAAGCCCAAATCTACCACGGTATTCCTTACCAAAACAACACATTCTTACTTACCATTCTTACGACAGCCACCATAATACCTCAGAGTCTCTATGAAGTCCTAACTAGTTCCCAAATGTACAATTTGTCTGGGAGGGGAATGACATTAATCCTGTCATCACAAAATGTAAACATTTGTGAAACCCAGTCTTTCACCTCCACCCTCTGTAACCCTTTTCATACTAGGGGCATTCTTCCTTTGCTTGGGGCAAAATGATTAAAAAAAAAAAAAAACCTTTCCCGAGGGTATTTGCATGTAAGTGAATATGATGAACCTCATTGGAATTGGAACTCGTCTCTCTGATTTCCAATTTTAAACAGTTATCCATTACACCACCCACACATCCAAGCTTACAGCATCTGGTATTCCCAAACAGTCACCCATCTATGTACTAACCAGGCTCTAAACCTTCTGGAAAAAGCTTCAATTAAAAGATTAAAAAAATCTAAATGGGCTACATGAAATCAACTCAAAATATCCAGGATATGGGAGATAGTGGCCCTCCACAATTTCCTCTCCTTTATAGCTCTTAGTAAATTTTGTTTTGTTGTTTTCTATTATTGGAGATAATTTACTGATACAAGTTCTAATTAACCCCTAGCTGGAGGAAGAAGTGGTGAACTCATACCTTTTGCTGAGGTATTAGCGTATAAGTAAATATAACGAACTCTACTGGAATTGGAACCCGACTCACTGATATTACATAACCCCCACATCCAAGCTGACAGCACTTGTTATTCACAAGCAGTCACCCATCTTGGTACTAACCAAGCTTGATGCTGCTTAACTTTAGTGATCGTATGGGAACTGTTTCAATGAGGTTGGAAATTGAAGTGCTATTGCAGATGTGGTCTCTTGTCAATAAATCCAATCCTAAATCCATCTCACCCCTGTTGGAGGAACCCCTTCTTGGAGGATCCTGTCATCAGGGGTGTGGCTCTACTGACGGCGCTTGGCCAATTGTGAAGACTCATTGTTTATCCACCGTTTAACTGCTCTTGTTTTTCTTTTGTGCTGCTGGAGTTCCACTGTGGGAACTGGAACTTGGCCCTTGGATTAACAATTCCAAGCCATTATCCATTACACCAACGGCACTTTTCTGTCTTGATAAAATGTATTGATGTACATTTTCCATTTTCTTTTGTCTTTTCAGATGTAAACATTACTTTTGTGAAAAGTGTGCTTTAGAACGATACAAGAAGTCCCGACGTTGTTTTGTATGCAATGAACAGACAAATGGAGTTTTCAACCCTGCCAAAGGTTAGTCATTGTGAAAGATATTTTTTTTCATGCTTTTTATTTTTTTCTTTTAAAAGCGGTTTTCATCAATTTTCAGCCAAGAATTGATGTCGACTTCTCCTCCCCGCCTTCTTTTATCATTAATATTTATTTTTACTCATAACCTATTTATAATGTTTGTGCCTGTTGAGGATTGGGATTTATTTTATTCGTTAATTAAATCTTGACCTTTTCAAGTTTAGAATTAACTATCTTTCCTGTTATCTTGCCCTTTCTTATACAACTCCACACAGTAACCTTCTACTTGAGTGGCTCTTGGGCCTTGTATTGGGTAAAAGATAGTAAAAAAAAAAAATTAAAGAAAACAAAACTCCAATGAATATTTACAATAAATACTATAGAGGAAAGTTCTACAGTCACCATAATACCTCAAGTCTCTATGAATTCCTAACTAGTTCCCATATGTACAATTTGTCTGGGAGGGGAATAAAAATGACAACATTAATCCTGTCGTCACAAAATGTAAATATTAATTTTGTGCTTTAGAACGTTACAAGAAGTCCCAACGTTGTTTTGTATGCAATGAACAGACAAATGGAGTTTTCAACCTGCCAAAGGTTAGTCATTGTGAAAGATACTTATTTTATGCTTTTTATTTATTTTAAGTAGTTTTTTTATAAATTTTCAGCCAAAAATTGATGTCGTCTTCTCCTCCCTGCCTTATTTTATCATTAATACATATTTTTACTGATAACCTATCTATAATGTTGAGGATTGGGACTTATTTTATTTGCTAATTAAATCTTGACCTTTTCAAGTTTAGAATTAACTATCTTTCCTGTTATCTTGCCCTTTCTTATACAACTCCACATAGTAACCTTCTACTTGAGTGGCTCTTGGGCCTTGTATTGGGTAAACATTAATAAAAAAAAAAATTAAAAAATGAAATCCCAATAAATATTTACAACACTATAGAGGAAAGTTCTACAGTCACCATAATACCTCAGAGTCTCTATGAAGTCCTAACTAGTTCCCAGGCGTACAATTTGTCTGAGAGGGGGATAAAAATAACAACATTAATCCTGTCATCACAAAATGTAAACATTTGCAAAAAATGTCCTTTAGAATGATGCAAGATGTCCTGATGTTGTTTTGTATGCAATAAACAGACAAATGGAGTCCTCAAACCTGCCAAAGGTTAGCCATTGTGAAAGATATTTTTTCATACTTTTTATTTTCTTTTTTAAGCAGTTTTTCATTAATTTTCAGCCAGGATTTGATGTCTTCTTCTCCTCCTAATAATGCAAGTAAATATAATACTTCATCTCAGAGATATACATAGATACAAAAATGTCGTTGTTGATTAAAGTTAAAAAATAACCATAAATACGTAAAAAATGCGTATATTATCAAAAATTCCTTTTTCTACAATGTAGCTATTTGTGCTGTTTTAATGCATATTGCCTAAACAATCATAATAATGAATAAATTTTTTTAAAACATTAAAGTATATTTAATCACACCTAATTGTTGCCACGATCTGTAAATTTCATAAATTTTATTAAAAATTAACATGGGAGGAAGCAGTTTGTTGTTATAAATTCATTGTATAAATTGACTTTTTCAAATTGATTTCTCATCATTAGAAGCACAAATCTCTAAAAAAAAAAAAAAAAAATTCTTAACAGATCGCAACATTCTATCAGAGATGAAATTTAAATTTTTATTATTGCATTATTCCAAAATTTTAACACATCAGCAGATAGCTATTAATGTCAACAACTGAACACAAATAGTTATTAATTTAAAAAAGTTAGTAATTAATGTATAATATTATACATAACTACATGTACAAGAATTTCGTTTTTGATCAAAGTTAAAAAGTAGCCATAAATACGTAAAAAATGTGTATATTGTTGAAAATTCCTTTTTCCACAATATAGCTGTTTGTGCTATGTTATAATGCTTATTACCTAAACAATAATAATAATGAATAAATTTTTTTTTAAATATTAATTATATTAAATCACATCTCCCTAATAGCTGTTGCAATCTGTTAATATGAATGTGTTCTTGTGAGTAGGCTAATTCTGTAATATAAACACAGGAAGAGACATCAAAATAAGGCCACTGCCAAGGAAAGAAAAGTATCTCACTTCATATCATAAACTGGGAAACATACAGTCAACTGTACATTGAAACCAATTGCAATCTTTTCTCAACAGCTGCTTCTTCAAACAAATCTTTGAACATAAATACTTATCAGTCAATGGTATTATAAGGATTGTACCCATGCATGCATACTTTTCACATTGCAAATGGCCGCCTACATGCAAAGCACACAAAACATCATGCTTATTTAGCTTATTTGTCATGGGATGTAAAATGCTGGCATATACAATTGATAGCGGATGATCAGTTTTTTAATCACATTTCCCTAATAGCTGTCGTGATCTGTAAAGGTAAACAAAGTAGTTGTTGGAAATGAAAATTTGAAACAGAAAGGACACATTGTACAGTGGATAAAGGCGTTGGTTAGATCCAGTGACAGGACCCAAAAAGTGTGAGTTCAATACCCGGTTAAGGCAATGGAGAACTTGGAGAGGAGAATTAACAGGAGATAACTGATAACTGACATCCATTAAACATGGCACGTGGAACAAGAACAGTCTACCCCAGTGAGCGAAATAAAGGGTTCAGTTCAACATTCCAACCACCTGAAGAAGGCCGGAGCATACAACGGCCGAAGCGTTGTAATAAATATGGCGACAAAGATGAAGACAATAGTTTGAATAATGTAAATAGTGTAGAAAAAATAAATACATTTGATTTTTTTTTTTTTTTTTTTTTATACTTGAAGTTTATTTCAAACTTTTTTTTTTTCACTTTTGGTGATTCATAACATTTCAAATATGTCTAGAAAATAATGTTGCATGTTTGGAGACGGAGTAAAATTCCGTCCAGATGTATGGAAGACCAAATTTGTTATGAACATGATCATTATTAACAATGACAAAAGCCCAAAGATGAAACTAATTGATTTGTTCTTGAAACAATCAAGAAATGCAATGATATATCACTAAATATATCATTACAAATAATAATTTTGCTATGTCCCCTAAAGTCTTTCAATGGCAGCAACAACTAAAACAAATAACACAAAGTAATAACATAATCAAGATGTTGATGTTCCACTCTACACTAAACAAAAGATTAGGAAGGAAAGCCTCATCAATACAGGATAGAGCTAGGCTACAAAAATCTCCTGAGCCAACCAAGCATAGAAATGAATACAATATGGGAACCAGTAATAAGGAGTGCCAGAGAAAAGTGATAATAACAACAAAAGTTGCAATATGAGCTCTGGTAAAAACATGCAATGGTAACAGCAAAAAATTGCAATATGAGCACTGGTAAAAATGGTTGCTGAAGACATTAGGTTTATAATACCCAGAAATTCATACACAGATGTCCTCAAAGTGTAATTTCACTTTTGATAGATAGCCAATGATGATGGTTATGTAAAGAAAAAAAAAAAGGTGTTTTGTAGTTGAAAACTTGCTCTAATCCAATAGTGCTATTGTGCTCTCTGTTAAGTGTTCTAGTTGCCATAGTAGTAGGATATATTACTTTCAGAGTGTCCTTTTTATATAATGAATTGGTCTGAAAGTAATGCGGCATTTTTATGGAATCATGAAGTCTTTGATTAAATCAAGACACTGAAAATTGTTGCTATAAAAATTGAAGGGCAAATAAATATTTAAGAAAAATAAACATTATTTTAAACCAACTAAATCTGGGTAAATCTTCAGATGTTTATTTAAAACCAATCATTGAAACACTTTTCAAAACCATTACAATTAGGAAAGAGAGGTTTTCAGAATGAGCAGGTACTTTTTGTCAAGAACCCCCAGGATACTTTCAACAAGAAATAAAAGAATCGTCTTAATACTAGGCTTTTGTCATTGCTAATAATGATGATGATATCCTTGACAAAGAAGTTACTTAGGGTACCTTCTGTAAGGCTGTGACGGTTACACACCTGGCCCAGTGTCGGATCCTTTGTTCTGGCGCCAACGGTGACGTCGCTCCTCCTGGTCGTTCCTCCTGGGTCCAAGCGTGCCGCTCCAACCCTTTGGTCAGATGATCACCAGCCCGCCTTTCCTGACCTGGCTTCCAATACCTGGTCACTAAAGCAACTATACCCGATCTCCGGTCTGTCTACCACGCTGTGTTTAGATCTTAGACAGACGGGACCAGCAGGATCAGCCGATATGTTGAGTCCGACGGGGTGGCAAAACAAAATAAAATAAAAACTCACGACACCAAACAAAATTGTTGATAAAAAGGGTAACAACCTTTTATATCTTAAAGTCCGTTACATAAAACAAAAATTGTTCTCAATTCCTGACCCGCTCTGTGGACTATGGCACCAAGCTTCTATCACACAATAGGAAAATGTCGAATTACCTACTTTCTAGAATCATGTATGTATGTCGGGTGTGGTTCAGTTCGACACTGGGGCTAATTTTCATCGATCATTCGCAGTTGATTCTTCTCTCCGACTTGAGTTGTATTTCTTCTTCTTCTTCTGTTTAGACTGGTAGATTTCTTGTTTCAACCTAGTGGGAAGATTTCTTTGCTTCGATTCAGTGGAAGATTTCTTGCTTGATTCAGTGGAAGATTTTTTCAAGTGGAAGATTTCTTGTCAATTCAATTCAAAATTGGGCTGGAAGGATTTCTTGTTTCAATTCTTCTTCAGTCCGGAGGTGAAGCAACTCACGCCCAACCTCAACTTTCTTCAGCTCCAACTCTTCTCAGGTTTTCAGGCAATCTTCTTCTTCATCTCCAGGCTGGAAGTTCTTCTGTCTTCGACTTGGGCTGGAAGTCCTTCTGTCTGAGGGTTCTTTTGCCCATAGTGGGGCGCAGTGAATGGGTCTTATGTCCGCGTTCAGGATCTTCCCTGCCAGCTGTCCTGCTGCAACTCAGCCCAACTCGGCTGCATCTCCAACTCAAACTTCTTCTCTTGACACTTGAATTATTGTTCACTCATCTCCGCTGTCATGACTGCACTTCTCCACTTCGGCCTTTCTTTCTTGCCCAAAGCTAATGAGCGGGCCCGCAGCCTCCAAACTCCTTCTTCATCCAGGCTCCAACTCTTTCAGGTTTTCAGGCAATCTTCTTCTTCATCTACTTGGGCTGGAAGTTCTTCTGTGCCCGACTTGGGCTGGAAGTCCTTCTGTCTGAGAATTTTTGCCCGCAAGGGGCGAGTGAACCGGTCTTATGTCGCGTTCAGGATCTTCCCCTGCCCGCGGTCCAACTCAGCCCAACGGGCCATCTCAGCCCAACTCGGCTGCATCTCCAACTCAAACTGATTTCTGTCGACTGGGGTCCTGCTTATATTGACGCCGCAAACAAACTGGGGTGGGTCTGTCGGCGTCAGGGTTTTTGGATAATTCCAAAGTGCATTAATTTTGACTTTCCATTATCGTTATTGTTTCGCCCCTACTCTCACAGAGCCTTTGGTGGGGGCGGCGCATCCATTTCTCTTAGTCTCTCTCATGTCAGGTGACCGCTTCTCAACCAATCGTTCCTTGATCGAACCTTTCTTTCTCTTCTTTTCCGCAGGTCACGTGACCGCCTTTGTCCAACAGTTATTGATCGAGGTTTCTTTCCTTCTTCTTCCGCAGGTCACGTGATTGTATTCGACCAATTGTTATTGACCCGAACACCTCTCCCTTTTATTTGGCGGGCGTGGTTACCTCGTGCTGGTTTAAAAAAAAAAAAAAAATAAAATCCAATTTTGCACCTTTTTGCACGTCGCAAAATGACAATCTTTAGCTTTCTTTCACCTGGATTTTTGTCAAACAGCCCGCTGCTAATTAGTCTTGACTTTAGAAAGGTTCTTTTCCGCCTTCTTGGCCCTCTGTGGTCCAAAAACAATTGCTCTTTTTTTACTTCTTGTTTTACCTGATAGTCGAAAATCTTAATTATCTAGGCAAAATATCTCTACTTTCTTAACGTGGGTGTCCAATTCTTAACAGGTCAATTCCGTATATCGTTTCACCAGTCACCCCCCAACCCAAAGACACTTTCTCTCAGATCACAAATTTCGTTTCTATTGTTCAAAAGAAAAAAAAAAATTTCTCTTCATCCAAATTGATAAGGGGTTTTCCACGTTAAAGAGCCGGGTCAGAGGCCTCTGACCGACATCTGGTCGATATCATGTCTTTTTTCCTTTTCTTTCTCTTTTTATTATTTCCAATTCTATTCTTCCCTTTGTTTAAAAAAATAAAGTCGACCACACGCAGACCTATCTCTACCATCAACTGGGTCATGTGTCATACATTTCTTTCTTTCTTTCTTTTCTTTTCTTTCCTTCTTCTTTCCTTAGGATCGTCTAGTACATTCTTAGTGAATTATTTTCAACTCAGTTATTTTCCGTTTAAAAAAAAATTAACAACCTGTTTAATAAACTGAATAAGAAAAATTAACTCATATTTCTATGAATATTTCCAATAAATGCAAGGTGCCATAATCCTCCCTTAACCGATTTGTCATTTACCTGTAAATGACACCTAAACCCAATTACATCATTTAACATGCACCATGCATTTTGTCTCATGCAATTCTATTCTACTTTCTAACATGCAAGGGTAATGTTCTTTCCATTTTTTTTGTTCTACATGCAATGAAATGTTCTTTTCATTTTCTTTTGTTCTACATGCAATGAAATGTTCTTTTTCATTTTCTTTTTGTTCTACATGCAATGAAATGTTCTTTTTCATTTTTTTTGTTCTATGGCAATGAAATGTTTTTTCATTTTCTTTCTGTTCTACATGCAATGAAATGTTCTTTTTCATTTTCTTCTGTTCTACATGCAATGAAATGTTCTTTTATTTTCATTTTCTTCTGTTCTACATTTTGCAATGAAATGTTCTTTTCATTTTCTTTTGTTTTACATGCAATGAAATGTGCGTGTGTTTGTAGGTGCAGATGTGTTCATTAGGGTTTGTTCTTCTTGGTCAATGTTTTCCTCTCTGCTGTGGGAGGTTTTTCCGCCGCACGTGGTGGTCTCACGCCAGCCCCTCCATTGGTCTTCCAGCAATTTCTTTCAGTCCTGTCTGAGGAGGAACACCTTTCGCATCTCCCTCTCGAGTTGTTGCATGCTCACTAGACTGTCGTCTTCGCTAATCTTCTCTTACTTTAATCTTCCATATTATTACACCCCTGATGGCTATAACTAGGAATGTACCCATTACTATTGACCAATTTATCGCGATCTGCTCATCGTCTTCCCAAGCTACACCTTCGCCTCCCCAACGTACTTAACTTATCTCTTAAGTGATCCATATCGATCTTTTCTATGGGCTTCATTAAAATTGGCATCTTATTTAAGGTAACATTAGAGAATCTCTTTACTATTGGCCCCATAATTCTGTACAATTGACTGCCTCTACCAATCATCTCTATGAGTGAATCTTTTTCTTCATACCTTTCTTCCATCTGGTAATAGGGGGGCAAGGGAGATGGACACTAACTGCCGAACATCCCATGGGTAGCGTCACCAGGATAACGGTGGCCTTATTCTTAATGTCCTTGGGACTCTCCCCACATACCCTAGACAGGCTGATATGTTTCTGGGTGGCTACGCCCACACCCTGCCTGAAACACTGATAGCTTGTGGTAATGCCGAGTTTGTTAATACCTCTACTTGGCAGATTCTTTGATTCCTTCTCCCCCTTCCTTCAAACAATTCTAGTATGCACAGTTGCGGTTACCAGTTTTATAGATAGGGCTCAACGGAGTACAAGTCCCAGGGTATCATCTCTACACCTTCTAGCTTCTTTCAGCTGATAGCAACATGAATTTCGTTCTCCCGAATTTAATGCTATGTAGTCTGCTTCCACCTTGTACCTAGCTATCATTCCTGAAAAACAAATTCTCTTGTTGTTATTCTTCACAACCACTTAGTCTCGCTCGACTCATCACTCCCAATCATTTCATAACTTTTCTCTTGTTCGGCTCCTCCTCCTCTAACTAACCCCTAGCAGACAGAATGGTCCGGTCAGGTGTGCGTAGCCCCTCTAAAGTGTCGTATTTCATGACACCACTGGTGATCAATCAACAATGCCAATGATCTTCTTCCGTCCCTTGTGAGGTGCAGGCGCGACTCCATTCCTCCACTCACATCTACTATAGTCAGCCAATAGGATCTTTGGATGAGCCAGTGTGGTTATCTGTTGACATAAATGCTCCTATTCTGCACAGCCCTTTTGTTCTACTGAGATTTGGGGGTTCTTCTCCCTCCCTGATCTCATCTTCTGAGGTGATTCCTGTTCAACCTCTAACCTTCTTTGTGTTGTTTAACTCCTGTCCAGGAGGTTTTTGTCCTCTCTTTCATCTGATTCTTCTTTCTGTTTAGAGTCTTCGCCTTGAATGTCTTCATACCTCTCGACCTCTATGTCTAAAACTTCTCCTGTTCCTCATCCTTTCCTTGCTGGGAAAGGGTATTCCTCCTCCTCCTCCCACTCGCTGGACCCTTCGTCCTGTTCAGGGTGCCTCTTTTTAAAGCCTTGACTGCTTTGTTTGGACCTCTTCTTTTTTCTTCCTTTTCTTGGGACATGGGGGGAGTGCGATGGCATTTCACAGGGTCTTCTCTGCACTGATTCAGTCGACGACTGAACATCGCTAATCCCCGCTGAGGGTTCCAACTCCGTCACTCGGACTGCTTCGTTTATCTGGTCAAGTTGACCTATCTCCTCATCTTCTTCGAGTCTTCTCCGTCTCCATTCCTTCCGGTTCAACCAGAGTTACCTTCCTTTTCCTTGTCTTCTTAGGCCTCGGCTCGCTCATTTCCAGGTTAGCTATTTTAAGCCTTCTTCAGATCATTGGCATGAACCCTCCTCGCTTGGGTCCTGCCACTTGATCCCATATTACATATGATCTAGGGGCCCGTCTGCTTCTACTATCCGGTAGTACGGTTCCCATCTCTGGTCTAGTTTTCCTTCTCTCTGGTGGATTTTATAGTAGGCAGGTCTCCAACCTTCAATTCTACCACCTTTCTTTCAGCATTCACCCCTTTCATTTCTTTTCTTCTGGGCCCTCTTTATTCTTCTTCTGGCCTGTACGAATATCTTATGTTGCTGTTCCAGCAATAGTTGATGATGATCTCTCCCATATACCTTCTTGGGGCTTCAGTAGGTTATCTACAGGCAGGACCACGTCTCTGCCAAACAACAAAAATAAGGAGAAAATCTGGAGGTTTCGTTTATCGGCGTAAACCCCACGGGCCGCCAGAGCCTCACGTCAAATACAAGTCCCAATTTCAATGTGTTTTCTCTGACCAACTTGGCCAATACATCTCCCAAGGTTCTGAAACCTTTCCACTTTAGCATTTCCCTGGGGGTGATATGGGGATGTTTTATGTGCTCTACATTCAAACCTGTCAAAACCTCTCTCATGATGCTGTTCACATTCTCCGTGCCATTATCTGTTACCAATTGCACAGGGGCACCATACCTAGGGAAGATTTCGCTTATTTATCAACTCCGACCACAGTTCTGGCCTTCTTGTCTGGTACTGCAAATGCTCAGGCCAATTTGTTAGCTAATCGACAAAACTCACTATATAGTTGTTTCCTTTTGCAGTTCCCCCCATATGGTCCTGATACGTCCATACTCCCACTTTCGAAGGGGAAGTTTGGCACGTCTGTTTCCTCCAAGGGTGCCATTTCCTGCCTTCTGCTCTGCGGACTGGCACACTACACAACTTCGAACATAGTTAGTGACTTCTCCATTACCAGTTTGGGCCAATAGTACTTTCTTCCTATGAGATCACATGTCCTATCAATTCCCATGTGACCCAACCTCTCGTGGCACTGTTCCAATATCTCTGGTCTTAAACTTTTGGGCACATACAACTTGGGTTTGACTTCTTCATCCCTTCCTGAGAGATAATACAGTCTTTCCTCTATTAGCATACTTGGTGGTCTCCTGACTTCACCTTTTCTCTCAGGAGCAGCTATTTCACTGTCTGCTTGCTCCTTCTCAATTCCTTCTGTCCAGTAAGGATCGGTTATTATCTGTCCCCTTCTTCGTCGATTTTAATATAGGGCGATCTTTTAGCTTATTAGAGTTAATTACTCCTATTCTATAGGCTATCATCTACTCCCTGTTCTACCCTTACAGATCTTTCTTCCAGTTGTTTGAGGTATTCTTGAGAGTAAATCTCACGTGTTTTTCCTTTCCTGCCAAATACTCTTATCTTACAGTGGTAGCCACTTAACTTAAGTGCCCACTGTTGAATTTTTTTATTATTTGTCCACTCTGCCTGCAATAGATACTGCAGAGGCTTGTGGTCTGTCTTTATAGTGAAGACCGCACCATTTAAATAGTAGTCCAGTTTTGGAGAGCATACATGATAGCATATCCCCCTCTCTATTACTGGCCACCTCTGTTGTGTCTCTGAGAGCTTATGGGAGGAAGCATATCGGTGCTTCCTCTGGTATGCCTGGCACTGGTCCTTCCTTATCAGGACACGGCTGGGTAAGCACTGCCCTACACACTGCTCACTGGCATCCGTGTATAATATCATGGGCTTGCTGGTCTGGAGCCGTCAGCAGTGGAGCGGTCGTCAACTGTTCCTTTAGCGAGTCAAATGCTCGTTGACAGTCCTCATGTCCACTTGAACCTAAGCGTATTTCTTCCGTCAGGGAGCCAGCGGTATGGCAATTCTTGAAAATGCGGGACGAACGTCGGTAGTAGCCTATAGCTCCTATAAAAAACCTCTTACCTGCCTCTACGGTCTTAGGCTCTGCATTTCTCTTATGACCTTTACCTTATCCATGTCGGTTTAATACCGTCTCCGTTTATGACGAACCCTAAATACCTAGTTTCTTCTCAGGTGTCCTGGCCTCCCTGCAAAGCCAGCACCTTCTTGCTGGACAGCTTGCGCAATGGCCCGCCCACCACATGTCCAACATTTGCTCTTTTCCCTTTTTAACTGGGTTGGCCTTGTGTCTATCCTCGGGAACCGTCCTCTGTTCAGGTTAAGCCCACCCACTGGTCAAGTTTTTATTTCTCTCCTTTTTAGCTGGGCCACCCTCCCTCTTAATTCTGGGGTGGCCCGGCATTTTCCCTAGTCCGGTCTCTTGGGCTCAGCCTTCCTTGTCAACACCGGTGGGGCACCTTCTTCAGCCCACCACTTGGCCAGGTGTCCTTTCTTACACCACACCTGGTGCATCTGTCCTGATTGAAGTCGGGGCAATCCCCACTTCGTCCGGACATTCCGCCCCCCCTGTGGTCCTCGTACCTACAGGTCCAGCAGACCAGCCCATCTCGACCAGGCGTGGGCTTATAAAGCCATGCCTGGTCGGCCAAGCCCTTCTATTGGGGTCCTCCTCCCATAATTCTGCCCGATCCACCTCTTCCTTAACCCTCTGATTCCATATACGGGGGTTCTTCCGCCTACCCCCTTCTTCCAGCCTCTGACTTGGTGTCTGCTTCTTCCCCACCTCTTCACCTTATCCCTTACCCCTGGCTCTCTCGTAGCTCTCGCTGCCCGACAGTCTGGCGGTCCCTCTTTCAGGGCGTCGTGCGGCTCGCTCATCCACCAGAGCTTCCACATACAGGTCCGCCAGTTGGGCCCTGCATGACCTCGTTGTCCCTGACCACCTGGGGAATGCTAATGGCGATAGCCTTCCCGCTCGGGGCCCCAATTCTCGGGGCCTCATCCCGAAGCATGTTGTTTTAAAGGGCCCTCATGGCCTCTATGGCAGAAATACCCTCGTCGGCGAACTCTTTGGTCAGCAGTTTTTTACTTCTTCTTCCCAGGCCAAGCGGGATGATTTTCCAAGTCCTACGAACTCCGGCCTTTTCCCTTTGTGGCATCGTATGTCAGGTACAGGGTTTCCTGGTCCAGAGAGCTCGTAGATGGTTCGACTCTTTTTCGAGGATTGTCAGCCAGTTCCTGAACTCCTTCCACTACTATCAAACACTGGGACCCTCGGTCCACCCAACAGCCCCTTTAAATCTACTGGGACAACCCCGCCCTACTTCTTCTTCACCCCCACTGCTCTATCCGACTCATAATCTGACATGTCTACAGAGAGCAACTGTGAGGTAGGAAATAAACAAGGTGTCCTACCTTTACAGACGATTCTGTTCCTTCTTTTTTCCTTTGGTCCGGGTCGTTTCTGATTTCTGCTGAACTTTCAGCAGCGGCGGTCGATCGTGGTCTTCTCAGGGTTGAAATCCTCGGTCACCACGGGCACCATAGACGTGGTTGTCTCAGGTTGATCCGTTTGGTCACGGCACCACTTCAGGACGGGTTACACACCTGCCAGTGTCGGATCCTTTGAATTCTGGCGCCAACGGTGACGTCGCTCCTCCTGGTCGTTCCTCCTGGGTCCAAGCGTGCCGCTCCAACCCTTTGGTCAGATGATCACCAGCCTGCCTTTTTCCGACCGCTTCCAATACCTGGTCACTAAAAAGCAACTATATACCGATCTCGGTCTGTCTGCCACGCTGTGTTTAGATCTTAGACAGCCGGACCAGCAGGATCGGGGCCGATACAAGTTGAGTCCGGAAATTTGGCAAAACACAAATAAAATAAAACTCCGACACCAAACAAAATTTGCTGATAAAGGGTAACAACCTTTTATATCTTAAAGTCCGTTACATAAAAAACAAAATTGTTCTCAATTCCGACCGCTCTGTGGACTATGGCACAAGCTTCTATCACACAATAGGAAAATGTCGAATTACCTACTTTCTAGAATCATGTATGTATGGAATTGTGGTTCAGTTCGACACTGGGGCCAATTTCTGTCGATCATTCGTGAGTTGATTCTTCTCTCCGACTTGAGTTGTATTTCTTCTTCTTCTTCTGTTTAGACTGGTAGATTTCTTTTTTCAACCTAGTGGAAGATTTCTTGCTTCGATTCAGTGGAAGATTTCTTGCTCGATTCAGTGGAAGATTTCTTGCTTCAATTCGGTGGAAGATTTTTCTTCAATTCGGTGGAAGATTTCTTGTCTTCAACTTGGGCTGGAAGAGTTTCTTGTTTGAGGATTCTTCGTAGATCCGAGGGTGAACTGCAACTCACGCCCAACCTAACTCCAACTTCAACTCAACTTCAGCTCCAACTCTTCTCAGGTTTTTCAGGCAATCTTCTTCTTCATCTACTTGGGCTGGAAGTTCTTCTGTCTTCGACTTGGGCTGAAGTCCTTCTGTCTGAGGTTCTTTTTTGCCCCGCAAGGGGCGCAGTGAATAGGGTCTTATGTCCGGCGTTCAGGATCTTCCCCTGCCCGCGGTCCCTGCAACTCAGCCCAACTCGCTGCATCTCCAACTCAAACTTCTTCTCTTGACTTCTGAATTATTGTTCACTCATCTCCGCTGTCAGTGCCGACTGCAACCTTCTCCACTTAGGCCAAACGGACTGGCCTTTCTTGCCCCAAGAAGGAATGAGGCGGGCCGCGAGCCAGCCAAACTCAGCTTCTTCTTCATCCGAGGCGCAGCTCAACTCTTCTCAGGTTTTCAGGCAATCTTCTTCTTCATCTACTTGGGCTGGAAGTTCTTCTGTCTTCTAACTTGGGCTGGAAGTCCTTCTGTCTGAGGGTTCTTTTTGCCCGCAAAGGGGGGATGAGGACTGGGTCTTATGTCCGCTGCTCAGGATCTTCCCTGCCTGCCCAGTCGGTCTGCAACCTCAGCCCAACTCCGCTGCATCTCAGCCCAACTCCGCTGCATCTCCAACTCAAACTGATTTCTGCCCATGGGTCCCTGTTATATTGACGCCAAGAACAAACTGGGTGGGTCTGTCGGCGTCAGGGTTTTTTCTCGATAATTCCAAAAGTGGTTTTAATTTTTCTTTCCCTTATGTTATTTTTTCCCCCTCTCTAATCTCTTGGGGGGGTATCTATTTTCTTAGTCTCTCTGTCAGGTTGCTCTCAACCCAAAGGTTCGATCGACCTTTTTTCTCTTCTTTCCCAAACGGCCGCCCCTTCCCAAAAGTTTTGATGGGGTTTTTTTTCCTTCTTCCCTTTCCGATCCGTGTTTAAACCCTTTTTTGACCCCCCCCCTCTCCCTTTTTTTGGCGGGGGGTGTTACCTCTTGGGTTTTAAAAAAAAAAAAAAAATCCGATTTGCACCTTTTTACGCCGAAATGAAAACTTTACTTTCTCCCCGGACTTTTTAAACAGCCCTGCAAATTGTCTTGACTTTGAAAAATTCTTTTCCTTCTTCGCCCTCTGGGTTCCAAAAACAATTCTCTTCTTTTTTTCTTCTTTTTTTTTAGTAAAAACTTAATTATCTGGGGGAAATATTTTTTTTTCTTGGGGGTCCCAAATTTTTAAAGGGGAATTCCTTAGTTTTTTCCCCGTCCTTCCCCCCCCAAAAAAAACCTTTCTCTCAATCCCAAAATTTTTTCTATTGTTCAAAAAAAAAATAAAAAAACTCTTCCTCCAAATTGATAAAGGGGTTTTCCCATGAAAGGTCAGAATTTTACCACATCTTAAAAATCTTCTTTTCCTTTCTTTCTCTTTTATTTTTTTCTATTTTTTTTGTTTTAAAAAAAAAAAAAATCACCACCAGAAAAATTCTCTACCATAATTCATGCATAACCCCCTTTCTTTTTTTCTTTTCCTTTTCTTTCCCTTTGGATCTTGTCTTCTTAGTAAATTATTTCATCAGTTATTTTTTTTAAAAAAAATTCAACCGTTTAAAAAACTAATAAAAAAAAAATTAATTATTTTTGTTTTTAAGCAAGGTCCATAAAAAAAAATATTTACAAATTTAACTTTAAAAATTTTTGACAAAAAAAAAAATTAAGCAAGGGCTTTTTTTCATTTTTTAAATTTTATTTTTTTTTAGGATAAAATATTTCATTCTACAAAAAACATTAATTTTGGCAAAAGAAACATTTTAAAAAAATTCATATACCTTTAATTATTATAAATTAAATTTTTTAAAAATATTTTTTTTTTTTTAAAATCCGTTCCCAACCATTTTAAAAAAAAAAAAATTTTTAAATTTTAAATTTTAATTCTTTTTTTACTTCCCATTTTGTAAAATAAAATATTATAAAAAATTATATATCTTACTGTTTTTCTTTTTTTTTTTATTAATTTATTTTATATTTGTTGGTCAAAATTTATAATTACAAATATTTCCACAAAAAACAAAAATTTGGAGGTTAATAATTTAAAAGGGCGAGAAAATTTAAAACAATTTCAATGGTACATCCCCAATGTATTGAATGTTTCCCCCGTTTTAAAACATTTTTAAGTTTTTTAGTTTTTTACAAGCTTTCATCGTTCCAAGACACCTCAGGTAAAGAAAAGTTTGTTCATGTTTTTCTTTTCTTTTAACCCCATTTTATTTTTTTTTTGAATGATTTTGTAAATTTATAAAATTATTTTTATAAAATATTAAAAATTAAATATAAATTTTTAAAGGGAAACCTCCTTTAATTGGAGGTTTTTCAATTTAGCCTTTTTTTAACTTTGTTTAAAAAACAATTTTGGTTTGTAAAAAAGCCCGGGGATTAATTACCCTCATTCTGAAATTTTGGGAAGATTTGGTGTTTTTTCCTAAATTTGGGCATTCTTTTCCCAAAAATTCTTTTAAAATTTTCTCAGTTTGGGTTTTAAAAAATTTTAAATTTTTTTATAAATTTTTGGGAAAAAACCCTCAGTTTTTCTTTTTTTTTTGAAAAAGAAAAAATTTTTTTCAGAAAATTTCCAAAAAACTTGGTATTAAAAAAAATTTTAAAATTTTTTTTGGACATTATTGAAACAACTGGGGAAAAAAAACCAAAAAAATTTTTTTTAAAACCCAAAAAAAAGACCC
>CAHIKZ030000184.1:0-17500 GCA_903632075.3 Acanthosepion pharaonis
CGGTGAAAAGATATGGAATTGACCTGTTAAGAAAATTGGACACCCAGTTAAGAAAGTAGAATTTTCGACCTAAAAAATTGTTTTTCGGAAACAGGGAAAAAAAAGGGGGGAAAAAAAGGGGAATTTTTTGGCCCACGGAGGGGGCCGGGGGGAAAGCAAAAGTTTTTTTTCTAAAAGTAAGATAATTACAGGGGTTTTTGACCAAAGTCCAGGTGAGAGGGAAGGATGTCATTTGCGTACGGGGGCAAAAAGGGGAAAATTTTGTTTTTTAAAACCAGCAGTAAACCCCCCAAAACAAAAGGAGGGGTGGGCAATAACAATTGGTCAAAAATGGGCCCGCGGAAAAAAAAAAAACCTCGACAAAACGTTGGACGGGGCGTAAAGGGCTGGGAAAGAAGGAAAGGGGTTCGTCAGGAAGGGATTGGTTGAAACGTCACCTACGAGAAGACTAAAGGGGAAAATTAAATAGGGGGGAAAACAAAAGAAAAAAGAATTTGATTTTGAAAACAATAACGAAATGGGGAAATAAAGGTAAACCTTTTTGAAATTATCGGAAAAAACCCCTGAAAAAAAACCCCCCAAGTGGGGAATTAAACCAGGAAGCGGAGAAAAAATTTGGGATGGGGAGTTAAGTTCACCCCGGACCGGAAAAAAACCCCTAAAAAGAAGAACTTAGAAGTAGAAGAAGAAAAAAAATACAACCCAAATCGGGGAAGAATCAACTGCAATGATCGTAAAAATTTCCCCCCCTTTGACTAACCCACTCCGACCATCAATTCTAAAAATAAATTCGCATTTCCCTTTTTGGATGAAGCGGTCCCAAATCCACAAAAGGGGGTGGGGAAATTAGAACAATTTTTTTTTATGAACGGACTTAAGATATAAAAAGGGTTTTTACCCTTTTTTTAAAAATTTTTTGGGGTCTGAGTTTTATTTTTTTGTTTTCCACCCCTCGGACTCAACTTCCCCCGATCCCCTGGTCCCCTCCCTTTTAATCTAAAGATCGGTATAGTTGCTTTAGTGACCAGGTATTGGAAGCGAGTCGGGAAAGGCGAGGCTGGTGGGATCATCTGACCAAAGGGTTGGAGCGGCACGCTTGGACCCAGGAGGAACGACCAGGAGCGACGTCACCGTTGGCGCCGTAACCAAAGGATCCGACACTGGGCCAGGTGTGTAACCGTCACAAGTGGTGCCGTGACCAGGATTTTTCGGCCCTGAGAAGACCCGACCGACCGCCGTTGCTGAAGGTTCAAGCAGAAATCAGAACGACCCAGGACCAAAGGAAAAGAAGGAACAGAGTCGTCTGTAAGGTAGGACACCTTGTTTATTTCCTACCTCGATTGTTGCTCTCTGTAGACATGTCCGATTATGAGTCGGATAGAGCAGTGGGGGTGAAGAAGAAGTAGGCAGGGGTTGTCAGTAGATTTAAAGGGGGCTGTTGGGTGGACCGAGGGTCCCAGTGTTTGATGGTAGTGGGAAGGAGTTCAGGAACTGGCTGACAATCCTCGAAAAGAGCCGAACCATCTACGAGCTCTCGGACCAGGAAACCCTGTACCTGGCATACGATGCCCAAAGGGAAAAGCGTCGGAGTTCGTAAGGGGACTTGGAAAATCATCCCTGCTTGGCCTGGGAAGAAGTAAAAAACTGCTGACCAAAGAGTTCGCCGACGAGGGTATGGGCCATAGAGGCCATGAGGGCCCTTTTAAAACTAACACAGCTTCGGGAGGAGACCCCGGGAGAATTGGGGGCCCGAGCGGGAAGGCTATCGTCATTAGCATTCCCCGAGGTGGTCAGGGGACAACGCAGTCATGCAGGCCCAACTGGCGGACCTGTATGTGGAAGCTCTGAGTGATGAGCGTGTTCGGCACGACGTCCTGAAAGAGGGACCGCTCAGACTGTCGGCAGCGATAGAGCTGGCCAGAGAGAGCCAGGGGGTATGGGATAAGGTGAAGAGGTGCGGGGAAGAAGCAGACACCAAGTCAGGAGGCTGGAAGAAGGGGGGGGGCGGAAGAACCCCCGTATGGAATCAGAGGGTTAAGGAAGAGGTGGATCGGGCAGAAATATGGGAGGAGGACCCCAATAGAAGGGCATGGTCGACCAGGCATGGCTTTTTAAGCCCACGCCGGGTCGATATGGGCTGGTCTGCTGGACCTGTGGGTACGAGGACCACAGGGCGGCGGAATGTCCGACGAAGTGGGGATTGCCCCAGACTTCAATTAGGGACAGATGCACCAGGTGTGGTAAGAAAGGACACCTGGCCAAGTGGTGCGGGCTGAAGAAGGTGCCCCACTGGTGTTGACAAGGAAGGCTGAGCCCAAGAGACCGGACCAGGAAAAGCCAGCGGGCCACCCCAGAATTAAGAGGGAGGGTGGCCCCGTTAAAAAGGAGAGAAATAAAAGGCTTGACCAGTGGGTGGGGAACCGCTTGATAGGGGACGGGTTACCCTGAGGATAGACACAAGGCCAACCCAGTTAAAAAAGAGAAAGAGCAAGATGTTGGACATGTGGTCGGATGGGCCACTTTGCGGCAAGCTGTCCGACAAGAAGGTGCTGGCTTTGCAGGAGGCCAGGACACCTGAGAAGAAACTGTATTCTTAGAAACGGCCACGAGAGACCGAGAGAGGTCCGCCTGGGGTCACCCAGGTGCAGGGGCGCAGAACTCCACCTCATAAAAGAAATGAAGATGAATTATTATTACCGGCGCCTATGGCTGGGTTAACCCAAAGGTGGGGACCCAGGAAGAAGAAAGCCAGGTGTTCTCTTCGCTAACGCAAGAGAGAGAACTATCCTGTAAAGCAGAGATAGGTGGTAGAGAGATGAGGGCCTTAGTGGACACAGGAGCATCTGTGTCATTGATGAGAGAGGAGATATACAGGCGGGTGAAACGGAAGAGAAGGTTACGAGAAGCGGACATAGAGATCACGCAAGCAGACGGGGCCCCCCTGGAGATAAGGGGATGGTGAGGCTCCCCGGTGAGGATTGGGAGGTGAAAAGCACCCAAAATTTTTATGTAACCCCGACCTATGTACAGAGGCAATCTTGGGAGAAGATTGGCTCCGGAGCCAGAGGGCCCAGATTGAGTTTAATCCTACTGTGTTGGTGGTGAACGGCGAGAGAACGCCATTGGGATGCCCACCAGAGGAAGAGATAACCATAGTGGTGGAGGAAGATGTAAAGTTACCTCCCTAGGACCGCAGTGTCGGGAAAGGGTAGGCTAATGTCAGAAAAAAAAACGGTACGGAGAGGACCTCTGCAGTTGGTCCCTGTAGAAGGAAAGGGCCTAGAGGATAACGAGGTAACCCTGTGCGAAACGGTAGTGGAGGCAGCCGAGTTGGTGCCCATTATGATGGTGAACCAGGCCCAAAAAGACTATAAAAAAGGTTAGGAGAGGGGAGAAGATAGGGGGAGAGCGCTTCCCCACGAACTCTGAATCGGGTGAGATTCGAGGAGGAACGAAGGAAGCTAGTAGAGCAAACAAAGGAATCTTAGATGAGGATATATTAGCACCGGATCAATTTAGAACCAGAGTGGGGGGGTCTGTTAAGGAACAATCGAGATGTGGTAGCCCAGTCAGATAAGGAACTAGGTCAGACCCACACAGTCGAAATGAACATCGACACCGGAGACCACCCCCTGTGAAATTAAAACCCTACCGAACACCTATACATAAAAAGACCCCTTGTAGAAGAGGCAGTAGAGGAAATGTTGAAGCTGGGATGATCGAAAGATCGATCTCCTTGGAGCTTCCCAATAGTAATAGTAGGTAAGAAAGATGGCGGCCACCGTTTCTGTGTAGATTTTAGAAAGCTGAATTTATATCGAAGCCGTTGGCGGTGCCATTGCCATTGATAGACGACATTTTGGCATTATTAGGGAAGGCAAAGTACTTCTCTACGTTGGACTTGAGGTCCGGGTATTGGCAGGTAGCCCTGGATGAGGCTGACAAGGAGAAGGCCGCATTCGCGTGTCACCTGGGACTGTTTCAGTTCAGAGTGATGCCATTCGGTTTAGCTAATGCCCCGGGAGTCTTCCAACAGCTAATGTCAATAGTGTTAGGAGGATACGAGAGCTTTGCCATGGCGTATTTGGACGATATCTTGATATTTTCGGAGACAGTGGAACAACATTTTTTTCATTTAAGACAGGTGTTGGGAAGGTTGAGGAAACACGGATTAAAATTGAAATTGTCAAAGTGTCAGTTTCTGAGGGAAGAAACTAGGTATTTAGGCTTCGTCATAAACGGAGACGGTATTAAACCCGACATGGATAAGGTAAAGGTCATAAGGGAAATGCCAGAGCCTAAGACCGTGAGGCAGGTAAGAGGTTTCATAGGAGCCATAGGCTACTACCGGCGCTTCGTCCCGGCATTTTCAAGAATTGCCATACCGCTAGTGGCCCTGACGAAGAAATACGCTAGGTTCAAGTGGACAGAGGACTGTCAACGAGCATTTGACTCGCTAAAGGAACAGTTGACCACCGTTCCACTGCTGACGTACCCAGACCTCAGCAAGCCCATGATATTATACACGGATGCCAGTGAGCAGTGTGTGGGGGCAGTGCTTACCCAGCCGTGTCCTGATGGGGGAAGGACCAGTGCCAGGCATACCAGAGGAAGTACTGATATACTTCCTCTCCCATAAGCTCTCAGAGACACAACAGAGGTGGCCAGTAATAGAGAGGGAAGCATATGCTATCATGTATGCTCTCCAAAAACTGGACTACTATTTAAATGGTGCGGTCTTCACTATAAAGACAGACCACAAGCCTCTGCAGTACCTATTGCAGGCAGAGTGGACAAATAATAAGAAAATTCAACAGTGGGCACTTAAGTTAAGTGGCTACCACTGTAAGATAGAGTATTTGGCAGGAAGGGAAAACACGTGCGCAGATTTACTCTCAAGAATACCGAAGCAACTGGAAGAAAGATCTGTAAAGGTAGAACAGGGAGTAGATGATAAAGCCTATAGAATAGGAGTAATTAACTCTAATAAGCTAAAAGATCGCCCTATGTTAGAATCGGACGAAGAAGGGGACGCCCAGATAATAACCGATCCCTACTGGACGGAAGGAATCGAAAAGGAGCAAGCAGACAGTGAAATAGCTGCTCTAAGAGAGAAGGTGAAGGCAGGAGAGACCACCAAGTATGCCATAATAGAGGAAAGGCTGTATTATCTCTCAGGAAGGGATGAAGAAATCAAACCCAAGTTGTATGTGCCCAAAAGTTTAAGACCAGAGATATTGGAACAGTGCCACGAGAGGTTGGGTCACATGGGAATTGATAGGACATGTGATCTCATAGGAAGAAAGTACTATTGGCCCAAACTGTACGGAGAAGTCACTAACTATGTTCGGAGTTGTGTAGTGTGCCGGTCGCAGAGCAGAAGGCAGGAATTGGCACCCTTGGAGGAGACAGACGTACCAAGCTTTCCCTTCGAGAAAGTGAGTATGGATGTATCAGGACCATATGGGGAAACTGCACAAGGAAACAACTATATAGTGAGTTTTGTCGATTGGCTAACAAATTGGCCTGAGGCATTTGCAGTACCAGACAAGAAGGCCAGAACTGTGGCCGGGTTGATAATAAGCGAAATCTTCCCTAGGTATGGTGCCCTGTGCAATTGGTAACAGATAATGGCACGGAGAATGTGAACAGCATCATGAGAGGTTTTGACAGGTTTGAATGTAGAGCACATAAAAACATCCCCATATCACCCCAGGGAAATGCTAAAGTGGAAAGGTTTCATAGAACCTTGGGAGATGTATTGGCCAAGTTGGTCAGGGAAAACACTGGAAATTGGGAAATTTGACGCAGGCTCTGGCGGCCGTGAGGTTTACGATAAACGAAACCTCCGATTTTCTCCTTATTTTTTGTTGTTTGGCAGAGACGTGGTCCTGCCTGTAGATAACCTACTGAAGCCCCTGAAGAAGGTATATGGGAGAAGATCATCATCAACTATTGCTGGAACAGCAACATAAGATATTCGTACAGGCCAGAAGAAGAATAAAGAGGGCCCAGAAGAAAAGAAATGAAAGGGTGAATGCTGAAAGAAAGGTGGTAGAATTGAGGGTTGGAGACCCTGTCTACTATAAAATCCACCAGAGAGAAGGAAAACTAGACCAGAGATGGGAACCGTACTACCGGATAGTAGAGCAGACGGGCCCCGTATCATATGTAATATGGGATCAAGTGGCAGGACGAGCGAGGAGGGTTCATGCCAATGATCTGAAGAAGGCTGAAATAGCTAACCTGGAAATGAGCGAGCCGAGGCCTAAGAAGACAAGGAAAAGGAAGGTAACTCTGGTTGAACCGGAAGAAATGGAGACGGAAGAAGACTCCGAGGAAGATGAGGAGATAGGCCGACGTGGCCAGATAAACGAAGCAGTCCGAGTGACAGAGTTGGAACCCTCAGCGGGGATTAGCGATGTTCAGTCGTCGACTGAATCAGTGCAGAGAAGACCCCGTGAGATCGCCATCACACCCCCATGTCCGAAGGAAAGGAAGAAAAAGACGAAGAGGTCCAATCAAGCAGTCGAAGGCTCTAAAAGGAGGCACCCTGAACAAGACGAAGGGTCCAGCGAGTGGGAGGAGGAGGATCAAATACCCCTTTCCCAGCTTAAGGAAAGGATAAAGAACAGGAGAAGTTTACACATAGAGTCGAGATGTATCGAAGACATTCAAGGCGAAGACTCTAAACAGGAAGAAGAATCAGGGGATGAAGAAGAGGACAAAGAACCTCCTGGACGAGAATTAACCGCAGCAAGAAGGTTAGAGGTTGAACAGGAATCACCTCAGAAGATGAGATCAGGGAGGAGAAGAACCCCAAATCTCAGTAGAACAAAAGGGCTGTGCAGAATAGGAGCATTTAGTGTCGACAGATAGCGACACTGGCTCATCCAAAATCCTATTGGCTGACTATGGTAGATGTGAGTGGGAGGGAATGGAGTCATGGGCTGCACCTCACAAGGGACGGAAGAAGATCATTGGCATTGTTGATTGATCACCAGTAGTGTCTTAAAGGACGACCTTTAGAGTGGGCGCCACGCACACCTGACCGGACCATTCTGTCTGCTGGGGATTAGTTAGGGAGGAAGAGCCGAGCTTAGAAAAAAAAAAAAAAGTTATGAAATAATTGAGTGATGAATCGAGCAGGACTAAGTGATTGTGAAAAATAACAACAAGAGAATTTGTTACCTTTCAGGAATGATCAAGATGAAAGGGTTGGTGATGACGATGATGGTGATAGCCACGCTGGTGGTGACGATGGCGGAAGCCGGGAAACGCAGCCGAAACACCATTTTTAAAAACGAGCCAAGTGATAATAACCAGGTCTAAGTGGTTGGTCACATTCGTGATAGATTTGAACCCGTATGAGTCGCTATTAGATAAGTTAGGAAACGAGCTGACGCAGCTGGATGCAGCCCGATTGAAAGTAGGACAAGATTATCCCAAGCACAAGGGGTATCTTAGCTTATTGCACTCCCTAGAATCAGAAGCCACTATGATAGAAGCTCAATGGAAAGACATGCAAAGCTACCTGCAGAGAATAGAGTTACTGCAGACGCGGGAACGAAGATCCGTACTCCGATTGTGGGAAAGGCGTTGAGTGTCTTGTTTGGAACAGTAACTGAAGATGACGTTAAATTCATAAGAAGGAAACTGGGACAAGTAGAAGTAAATCAGAGGACGCTTGCCCAGGTGGCAAGAGAAAGTGTCACGATATTAAATGTGACAAGGTTAGAAGTATCCAAAAATAGAGCCAGGATCAATTGGTTAATAGACAACCTGGCGAAACTAAGACAAGAGGTAATTAATAATACAGAAACTGTAATGATTGAATTACAGGAAATAAGTGGATTCATGCAAAAATATTTCCAGCTAATGACGATTACGAATAAAGTACGACAAACTAGTCAGTCGTTGACGACCTTGCTGGAACACGTGAGAGCACAATTAGACATGCTGTCATTAGGACACCTCTCCCCAAGTATAGTAAACCCGGGTCACCTAAAGGAAGCATTACTGGGCATACAGGCCGAGTTACCCCGCCATTTAAGGCTACCAGTGGACCCCACTAAAGAATTGTGGAAGTACTATAATGCCCTTGGATGTGTGACCTTGTTAGAAAATAGACGATTATTGGTAGTAATATCTGTTCCGTTACTAGATAGCGAGAGTATATTCGAGATATACCAGGTTATAAACTTACCCATTCCCTACCCCAGAAGAGATCAAGGTTTGGGAATGATAGCAAAAGGTACAAGGTAGAAGCAGACTACATAGCATTAAATTCGGGGAGAACGAAATTCATGTTGCTATCAGCTGAAGAAGCTAGAAGATGTAGAGATGATACCCTGGGGACTTGTACCTCGTTGAGCCCTATCTATAAAACTGGTAACCGCAAACTGTGCATACTAGAATTGTTTGAAGGAAGGGAGAAGGAATCAAAAGAATCTGCCAAGTAGAGGTATTAACAAACTCGGCGTTACCACAAGCTATCAGTGTTTCAGACAGGGGTGTGGGCAGTAGCCACCCAGAAACATATCAGCCTGTCTAGGGTATGTGGGGAGAGTCCACAAGGACATTAAGAATAAGGCCACCGTTATCCCTGGTGTCGCTACCCATGGGATGTTCGGCGGTTGGGGTGTCCATCTCCTTTGCCCCTATTACCAGATGGAAGAAAGGTATGAAGAAAAAGATTCACTCATAGAGATGATTGGTAGAGGCTTAGTCAATTGTACAGAATTATGGGAGCCGATAGTGAAGAGATTCTCTAATGTTACCTTAAATAAGATGCCAGTATTAATGAAGCCAATAGAAAAGATCGATATGGATCACTTAAGAGATAAGTTAAGTGCGTTGGGAGACGAAGGTGTAGCTTGGGAAGACGATGAGCAGATCGCGATAAGTTGGTCAATAGTAATGGGTACATTCCTAGTTGTAGCCATCAGGGGGGTGTAATAATATGGAAGATTAAGAGTAGGGAGAAGATTAGCGAACGACAGTCTAGTGAGCATGCAACAACTCGAGAGGGAGATGCCGAGCGGTGTTCCTCACTCAGACAGAACTGGCGAAGAAATTGCTGGAAGACCAATGGAGGAGGCTGGCGTGAGACCACCACGTGCGGCGGAAAAACCTCCCACAGCAGAGAGGAAAACATTGACCAAGAAGAACAAACCCTAAGGAACACATCTGCACCTACAGACACACGCACACATTTCATTGCATGTAGAACAAAAGAAAATGAAAAGAACATTTCATTGCATGTAGATCAAAAGAAAATGAAAAGAACATTTCATTGCATGTAGAACAAAAGAAAATGAAAAGAACATTTCATTGCATGTAGAACAAAAGAAAATGAAAAGAACATTTCATTGCATGTAGATCAAAAGAAAATGAAAAGAACATTTCATTGCATGTAGATCAAAAAAAAAAAAAAAAAAAAATGAAAAGAACATTTCATTGCATGTAGAACAAAAGAAAATGAAAAGAACATTACATTGCATGTAGAACAAAAGAAAATGAAAAGAACATTTCATTGCATGTAGAACAGAAGAAAATGAAAAGAACATTTCATTGCATGTAGAACAAAAGAAAATGAAAAGAACATTTCATTGCATGTAGAACAAAAGAAAATGGAAAGAACATTACCCTTGCATGTTAGAAAGTAGAATAGAATTGCATGAGACGAATGCATGGTGCATGTTAAATGATGTAATTGGGTTTAGGTGTCATTTACGGGTAAATGACAAATCGGTTAGGGGAGGATTATGGCACCTTGCATTTATTGGAAATATTCATAGAAATATGAGTTAATTTTTCCTTATTCAGTTTTATTAAACAGGTTGTTAATTTTTTTTCTTTAAAACGGAAAATAACTGGGTTGAAAATAATTCACTAAGAATGTACTAAACGATCCTAAAGCAAGGAAAATAAAGAAAGGAAAAAGGAAGAAAGGAAAGATAATAACAAAAGGGGGAAAGAAAAGGAAAAGACATGATATCAAAACAGGCCGCTGGGTGTGGACCAGATGTCGGTCAGAGCCTCTGACTGACCTTAATTTTGTTGAAAGAATAGAATTGGAGATATCGGTCGCGAGCGCTGACCGACATTTTCGTAGAAGAATTCTTATCAAAATAACGAAAGGTAACTTTTAAATTAGAATAATAGAAATGAATTTTACTTTAGTCAGAGAGAAAGTGTCTTTGGGTTGGGGAAGTGACTGGTGAAAACGATATACGGAATTGACCTGTTAAGAATTGGACACCCACGTTAAGAAAGTAGAGATATTTCGACCTAGATAATTAAGATTCTCGGCTATCAGGAAAAACAAAGAGGTAAAAAGAAGAGCAATTGTTTTTGGACCACGGAGGGCGCCAGGAAGGCGGAAAAGATCCTTTCTAAAAGTCAAGACTAATTAGCAGCGGGCTGTTTGACAAAGTCCAGGTGAGAGAGGGCAAGGATTGTCATTTTGCGTACGTGCAAAAAAGGTGCGAAATCGGATTTTGTTTTTTTAAAACCAGCACGATGTAACCACACCCGCCAACAAAAGGGAGAGGGTGTTCGGTCAATAACAATTGGTCGAATACAATCACGTGACCGCGGAAGAAGAAGGAAAGAAAACCTCGATCAATAACTGTTGGACGAGGCGGTCACGTGGGCTGCGGAAAGAAGAGAAAGAAAGGTTCGATCGGGAACGATTGGTTGAGAGCGATCACCTGACATGAGAGAGACTAAGAGAAATAGATATGCGCCGCCCCCCAAGAGCACTGTGAGAAAGTAGGGGTGAAAACAATAACGATAATGGAAAGTCAAAATTAATACGGCTTTTGAAATTATCGAGAAACCCCTGACGCCGACCGACCCACCCCGGTTTGTTGCGGCGTCAATATAAGCAGGACCCCAGTCGGCAGAAATCAGTTGGAGCTGAAGTTGAGTTGAAGTTGGAGTTAGGTTGGGCGTGAGTTGCAGTTCACCCTCGGACGACAGAAGAATCCTCGAAACAAGAAATCCTTCCAGCCCAAGTTGAAGACAAGAAATCTTCCACCGAATTGAAGCAAGAAATCTTCCACTGAATCGAAGCAAGAAATCTTCCACTGAATCGAAGCAAGAAATCTTCCACTGGGTTGAAACAAGAAATCTACCAGTCTAAACAGAAGAAGAAGAAGAAATACAACTCAAGTCGGAGAGAAGAATCAACTGCGAATGATCGATAGAAATTAGCCCCAGTGTCGAACTGAACCACACTCCGACATACATACATGATTCTAGAAAGTAGGTAATTCGACATTTTCCTATTGTGTGATAGAAGCTTGGTGCCATAGTCCACAGAGCGGGTCGGGAATTGAGAACAATTTTGTTTTTATGTAACGGACTTTAAGATATAAAAGGTTGTTACCCTTTTATCAGCAATTTTGTTTGGTGTCGTGAGTTTTTATTTTATTTGTGTTTTGCCACCCCGTCGGACTCAACTTGTATCGGCCCCGATCCCTGCTGGTCCCGTCTGTCTAAGATCTAAACACAGCGTGGGTAGACAGACCGGAGATCGGTATAGTTGCTTTAGTGACCAGGTATTGGAAGCGAGTCGGGAAAGGCGAGGCTGGTGATCATCTGACCAAAGGGTTGGAGCGGCACGCTTGGACCCAGGAGGAACGACCAGGAGGAGCGACGTCACCGTTGGCGCCGTAACCAAAGGATCCGACACTGGGCCAGGTGTGTAACCGTCACAGCAAGCCTTCTCTGTCCTCTGCAAGTTTGCGAATTCGTTGCAGATCATCCTTGATTGTAAACCAATCCAAAGGAAATGTGGAATTTTTCTGCCTTGTTCTTTGAATCCGTTCAGCCTTGTGACTATTGTGTTTCTTGGTTTCATCAAGCTTCTCCATACTGACAATTGCTGTTTCTTTCTCATGATGCCTTGTGAGACTATAAAAACCTTTATTATCTACACATATAAAATATGCATACACTGACACAGCCGTACAGAAGTGATTTATTCTCATAAAAAGTTATAATCTCATCAAATTATTAAACACACTTGTGGTTGTGTCTTTTTAAAAAAAATATTCCTTAGATTAAAAGTAGTGAATGTGTTTTCTAGCCCCTTATTAACGTTGCAGGCGAATTCACTAAGAGAAACATTTGTTTTATTAATGGCCGACCTTCTGCTTCTCTCAGTTTTCTCTTCGCCATTTCCCGCCCTGTTTATCGCAGACTGCCAACGACGACAACGGCAACATCAAAGCGGACAAATTCCAGAAATTTCTAACGCAGAACATTCAAGCAAGGACTTAAAACCAAGATAAAAACGTCATAATAATCTCAAATGATCCAAAATGGCTAACATTCTCGGAATAAAAAAAAGAAAAGAAACAGTGGATTGTTTCGAGTAGGAAGAGATAACGCGAAAAGTGTCAGATCGAGGCTCATTTTTATTACGTTACAGAGAAACTCATAAGAAGACAACGCAATTATTTCAAAAATCACGCGAACAGAAGGTGCGTCCATTTGATTATGACTCAACGGATGTGTAAAACTTTTTCCTGTTCTTCTTTTATGCGCCGTGTCTCTTCAGGATATTGGCGATCGTCGCCCTCCACATCTTCTTGACTCTTGTAGTTTTGTCTTTTTATTATTTCTCTCAAACCTTGTTCTATCATCCATTTACTGAACATTAACTATGTTAGGTGTTGTTTTCCTCTGTTCCACTTTCCTTCTATCTGATCTGTGAGTATCAGATTTTCCAAGCCCTCTTTTCAACTGCCTCTGCCTGATGTTAAGTATGTTTCCTTTTTTTCCCCATTTTCTTCAAAACCTCGTCGTTGCACACAGTCTCATTCACTGTCATAGATGTTATGGTCCGGTTCCTTGTACCACGGTGATAGTCCAAGGTAGAACCAATAAAGAAGAACTCGAACACGTATATGGAATAAAACAGATATATTACAAACAGGAATATATACAGAAAAGTAGAAAGTGTTAGTACGAACAATCAGGTTTAGTAGTAATTGTCTGAACGCGACTCTGTTTCGGACTGCCTCTGACTCGACTGACTGACTCGCTCGCTCTGACTGGCTGACAAACTCCTGATGGACTACACTCCGGACTTCAGACTGAACAGTATTTAGTCACCCCCCCACGAAGGCATCATGTGGCAAAAGGCCGGTTTAACGTGGGGTCTCCGAACCCGTGGGCTCGGCCTAAAATATGCCCTTTGAACCCGTATAAACGGGTTCAGGGTCGGTTTACCTCGAAAGAGACTCCGCCCTTCGGCGTCGCCTCGTCCAGGTTCCTCCCGCCCGAAGGCAGAGAGTTCAACCTATCAGCCGATCAGCCGGTCGCCCGACTTCGGACTAAACTCCCTGCTTCCTCTTGAGGCGCAGTATTTATTACGTATGGAATAGTCCATTATGTTATTATGGGTAAGGTCCAATAACAATAGAGGAGGCCGGATACCCACAATTCCCTGCCCTTTTTAGCTCTTATTAATATTTCTCCTTTTTTTTCTATCTCCCAAATCCCCGTTTTGTCAACTATTTCCACAAGCTCGTTAGGTAGGTCATGTGCCTTTTATCTAATTTTTTTCCCCTCGTATATTTTTTGGGCGGGGGGGGGGGTTAGGTTAGAATACTTTTTATTTAACTACGATTTGAAATATTTTTACTTTTAATCGAACCTGTATCATATACGGAATCATCATATAGCCTGACGTGCTTTACCGATTGAGCCACAGAGGAGCGTTTCGGTTTATTTTAAACAGAGCATTTACTTAAATATTTGTATCTATAAAAATAACGTATGAACATAAAAAAATGTCTTAAAATAATTGTCGGACTTTGTCCTGTTCATAATGTGTGACGTCATTTGTTTACATTTGATATACACATCGAGCAGATATGAATGTACGAGAGAAAATCATGGAGATTTGTAGTTTTAAAACCGTAAAATCAACCTTGCTATCCGAAACGCTCCTCTGTGACTCAATCGGTAAAGAATGTCAGGCTATATGACGGTTCCGTATAGGATACATGTTCGATTCCTGCCGGAGGACGAATATTTTCTATGAAAATTTCTCGGACATTCAGGCCGGTAAATGTTGTTTAATACTGTTTATTATAAACAGAGCATTTACTTAAATATTTGTATCTATAAAAAGAACGTATAAACATAAAAAATATCTTTAAAAAAATTGTCGGCCTTTGTCCGTTTCATAATATATATATATATATATGTGTGTGTGTGTGCGTGTGTGTGATCAATTGCACGTACACTAATTTTTATTTATTTTTTTATTATATTCGTATATTGCTCCTTTTAGTTGAGCACTATTATAGGTGTAATATAGCCTTTATACTTTCTGTCTTAACTGTCACCGGAATATGGAAACTTTTAACCTGGACTACCCCACTAAGAACATCTTAGTCCCCGGTAAAAAATATTATGATCTGACCCTTCTCCACAAGATAGAATGTATCCTAAAAAGGTGGAAACTATTCTTCGACAAGTAGAAGTACGAACACATTAACCGGAATGAAACCAAATATTTTAGTTTCAAGTCACAAAAAAAAACAAAAGAAAAAAAAAAACGCCACCGTGTCATGAACATCTCTTGGGCTTCGGGAAGGATTTATTCTTTGTTAGAAATAAGATTAAATTCATAAATACCCCGAACGAAGTTCAGACGAAAAGGATTAAAGACATCGTCTCAATCAACAAATCTGATAAGATTATTATCAAGTCAGACAAAACGGGAAACCACTTTCATATCGATATCGACACATATCTTAAAACCATTAACAGAGAGATTAATAAGATTTTTCAAAATGGCGCCTGACCATTCGAAAAACAGGGAGGCCAGAAAAAAAAACAGTCACTGAGCTAAAAATCGACATAAACAACAAGCATTTATCACAATGATTGATCATAAAAGGGATTTTCCACAAACGAGAATACCGACTACTGAATCCATCCCAAAATAATATCGGTAAAATTAGCAAAATTAGCAAAATAAGCAAAATCCTACAGATACACGACAAATGCTTTAGAAATCAACCAGTGACGTAACACAGCCAACGCCATTGGTTGGTTCAACTAAAATAAAAATAAAAATGAAAAGTGAATGCTCTTTTATACAATTTGACATATGTAATTTCTACCCGTCTATCACCAAGAAGCTTGTGATCGCCGCGATAAATCTGGCTAAAAAATTAATGCCTCATAAGAATTCGTTAATATTATAAAACATGCTCAAAAAACCTATTCTATTCCATGATGGTTGCCTGTGGACTAATCGAAACAACCCAGATTTTTGCATTGCTATTGATGCGTTTGACGGCGGAAGCTTGTGAAGTAGTTGGAGTTCTACTCTAAGGTTCATCATATAGAGACGACGATATGCACAAAAAGCAGACCGACTAAGAAAAAGCCTGATTAACTTCTTTAAAGAAGTCTGAGTATCACCACCACCAAAGCTAAAGTGCTCAGCTTCGTGGATGTAACCTTAGACCTGCCTAATGAAATTTATAAACCATATACAAAAAGCATATACAACCATATATACGTCAATAAACAATCTAACCATCACATAAGAATTCTAAAAGATTCATATAATCGGTTCAATTTAGGCTTTCTACTAACTCTAGTAATAAGGAAATTTTGACTAGTATAAAAGGAAATATGTAGAAGCTTTAGAATGTAAGTAATCATGAAGTAAACCTATAGTACATTATTTACATTATTCGGACTATTGTCCTCATCTTTGTCGCCATATTTATTACAACGTTTCGCCCGTTGTACGCTCCGGCCTTCTTCAGGTGGTTGGAATGTCGAACTGAACCCTTTATTTTCGCTCACTGGGGTAGACTGTCCTAGTTCCACGTGCCATGTTTGATGGATGTCAGTTATCAGTTATCTCCTGTTAATTTCTCTCTGAAAGTTCTCTACTGCCTTAACCGGGTATTGAACTCACACTCTCTGGGTCCTGTCACTGGATCTAACCAACGCCTCTATCCACTGTGCCTACATGCAATTTCATTTGGTTTAACCCATCCTTTAGCAACAATGTCAAAACTATTATCAGAAGATTTTTCTGAATTTATTATTATTATTATTACTATTATTATTATTATATTTTCGTCATTTCCCAACGCTAAAAAAGATTTTCAATAAAAACAACGTTATAGTTAGCTTCTTATACAAGTTATACTTTGTATTAAAAACATTAACCAATATATATCACAGTACAACAATGTTATACTAAACAAGTATTTAACAAACCTACAAGATAAATTAACCCCAGAATTAAAGAAAGCAACTGCCGAAAAAACAAGACCTGTCCGCTGAACGGCAACTGCATGGATAAACGTATAACTCATAGAGCTAACATCAAATATGATGTCGAGGTCAAATTTTATTTTGGTTCAACTGAAAACCATTAGAAATCACGTTTCTACCATTACCAAATGATATTAGGCTATTTTAAATATAGTAACAGCATTGCTCTCTCTATTTTTTCTCGAAAATAAAAAGCAGCAATAGAAACCCAACGATCACTTGAGATTACGTAGCAAAAGCCAAACTTTCCAGCGGGAAGAGCAATAAATATAATTTATGTTTTTTAAAAAATTAATCATTCTAAAATATATAGAAAACCCTAATTTGTTAAACAAAAGAAGTGAGTTAATGACTGCATGCATACCTAGAAAAATACCTTCTCAAGCAGGTTGACCCACATTAATATAGTTTTTCTCATTCGGACCACACATATACTATTGTTGATGTTACTATTTTTATTACATTATTAGTATTAATATTAATATTGTTAATATTATTATAATTATATTATTAATGTTATCATATTATTAATATTACTTTTACTTGTCATTAATGTTTCTATTACCTGTTATTATTACTATTGCTATTACTTATGATTATTATTTTATCATTGCTTACATATTGTTTTTTATTATCGATACAGCCTTCCAACTGGTTTTCTCCAGGAACAGAGACTTATACCCCTTGATACATAACGTATTTAACTAAAGGTTCTAAGCTATTTAAATTTTAAATTGAAATTGGAATTTTGGTTTTTTTAACTTTTAGTCTAAATTTGAACCTAAATTTGAATTTAAATTTAAATTTAGATTATACAACAATTAAATATTTAATAATAGTAATAATTTTGTCCAACAAACACCGCGAGATACAGAAATTTTAACCCAGTAAGGATCAGTTTTTTTTTTTATATCTGATGATTGCATAGAGCATGGAACTCTGAGTTGTACTGTCGGTGTAGGGTATTATGTAAATTTATTAATTTATACATTATATCTCTATTATTTTGCATTGAGCACTGTTTTATTTTCACCAAAGGATATATATATATATATATATATATATATATATATATATATATATATATATATGTGTGTGTGTGTGTGTGTGTGTGTGTGAACACTTGCACGTGTATTTATTTTTTTGATTATACATACATACAGATAGATAA
>CAHIKZ030000184.1:22500-55000 GCA_903632075.3 Acanthosepion pharaonis
GAAAGGAAGAGGCAAAGGAAAAGAAGAAGCAAAGGAAAAGAAGAAGCAAAGCGAAAGGAAGAGGCAAAGCGAAAGGAAGAAGCAAAGCGAAAAGAAGAAGCAAAGCGAAAAGAAGAAGCAAAGCGAAAGGAAGAAGCAAAGCGAAAGGTAGAAGCAAAGCGAAAGGAAGAGGCAAAGCGAAAAGAAGAAGCAAAGCGAAAAGAAGAAGCAAAGCGAAAGGAAGAGGCAAAGCGAAAGGAAGAAGCAAAGCGAAAGGAAGAAGCAAAGCGAAAGGTAGAAGCAAAGCGAAAAGAAGAAGCAAAGCGAAAGGTAGAAGCAAAGCGAAAGGAAGAGGCAAAGCGAAAAGAAGAAGCAAAGCGAAAAGAAGAAGCAAAGCAAAAAAAAAAAGATATTGCATGAAGATTAAACAAAGCCAAAGGAAAAGAAAGTAATGAAAGGAAAAAGGAAAAGCACGGCGAGAAAAAAAAAGCCGAAAGAAACAAAGCGAAAGAGAGAATAAAATAAAAGAAACAAAGGCAAAAGAAGGAAAAGGAAAAGAAAGAAGAATCGAGCAAATTGAAAAGAAAGAAAGTGAAAGGAAGAAAATGAAGAAGAATAAAGTAAATGGTTGAAGGAAAAAAGCCAAGTGCATATAGAAAATAAATGGAAGAGTAAAAAAAAGAACAACGTCAAAAGAAGAGGGAAAACGAAAAGAAGAAATAGAAAAGTAAACAAGATCAAAAAAGGCAAACTGAAAAGTAAAGAAAAAAGGTTAAAGAAAGAAATGATAATGGCAATATTAGACGTTTTCCTATAAGGAAACATTCGGTATTGACCGAGCAGCCAATTTGGTTGGAATTTATAAAGTCATTCTTTTAAAACGTTTTTAGGAAAATAAGTTTCTCAAATCCAGTAGATGTTATCGATCTTTCCAGTAGTGATAGGACACTTTTATTTGAATTTGTGTGGAACGTCAAGATCTTCATCATCTTATTTACTCTTCGAGTTACATGGAACATCTATTTTAGCTGGTTCTGTTGTCAAAAAACCTCAAGTGATGTAGTCTCTGATATCTGGTACAGTTCTTTGTTCGAGATTCTATATAAACCAGCCCACAAGGTTCGAAGGAGGATGGTCTTTGCCAAGACCCACATAAATGTCCTCGCTCAAAGCCGTTTTTAAGCCTCGATCTGAGAAAGTGGTTCTATACAGCTGACAATTTTGAGATTTCTGAACGGGTTTGGGCCATGCATGACAAAGTCTCAATCTGACGAGACTATTTCGGAATATGACTCGAGAGATGTTTTGGTTATATAACAATTTGCGGTGTTGGGCGAAATTATCTCTAGCGCAACCTATTCTATGTTCAGTTTCCTTATCCCCGATGTTAAATTTGCTATAATTGAAGGTACTTGAAGTGTTTAGTATTTACTAATTCGGCATCCTGAATTTTGCTCTGTACCCTTATACAGAGTATTGACACTAATGCTTTCATTCCATTTGCTAATCATGGTTTCTTTTTTTTATTTTTTTGGAAAGTTAGAAGAAAGCAGACAAAAAAGAAACAAAATCAAAAGAATCAAACTATAAAGATTAAAAAAGTAACAATTTGAAAAAATGAGAAAAAGTAACAATTTGAAAAAATGAGAAAAAGTAACAATTTGAAAAAGTAACAATTTGAAAAAGTAACAATTTGAAAAAGTAACAATTTGAAAAAGTAACAATTTGAAAAAGTGACAATTTGGAAAAGCGACAAATTGGAAAAGTAACAATTTGAAAAAAGTAACAGTTTGAAAAAAATGACAATGTGAGTAAAATAAAAATTTGAAAAAGCAATATTTTGAAAAAAATAACAATTTGAAAAAGTGACAATTTGAAAAAGTAAAAATTTGAAAAGGTAACAATTTGAAAAAGTGACAATTTGAAAAAGCGACAATTTGGAAAAGCAACAATTTGAAAAAGTAACAATTTGAAAAAGTAACAATTTGAAAAAATTACAATGTGATAAAAAATAAAAATTTGTAAATGCAATAATTTGAAAAAAGTAACAATTTGAAAAAATGACAATTTGAAAAAAAAGCGACAATTTGAAAAAAGTAACAATTTGAAAAAGGAACAATTTGAAAAAGTAACAATTTGAAAAAATGACAATGTAAAAAAAGGAACAATTCGAAAAAAGGAACAACCTCTAAGAAAAGACAAGATGATGATGATGGTCAGATTCAGAAAAAGCAACGCCATTAACGTACGAGAGAGTGAATCTAGAAAGAAATGATCAAAGAGTGGATCAGACAGTCAGGAAAATCCCAACGCGAAATTATTATACATTGATTTTTCATGGGCTAGTTTACCTTGTATTTGTTTCGTCGTCGCAACCTTTCGGTGCGACCGGACGTAAGTGCCATTCTTGGTGCGGCAGTTTCGACATCATAAGAAAGAAATGATGGTAACGAGGTTTGAAATTGCCGAGGAAGGACACCGGCGGTGTTAGCTAAATAGAGAGGGAGCAATGTGGTTCAGTGAATAACTTTAAAAGATTCTATTTGACATTGCTCTAAGTTTATCGAATAGGACTGACATCCGAGGAAATACTGATGTTTATAGCATCCGAAGTAGGATAAAAACAACAAAGATGTGGACACTGGATGGAATGAATCAGTGCCATACAAAAACAGCGGAGTATAGCGGCTGAAATATTAGGATAAAAAAGCAAAAATGAGGAGAGTGTTTTTAATGATTCATTCTATAATAGTAATTTGTATTTTCAGAAATTATTAGGTTGGTGCAAAAATAATGACGTAATAATGTCGTTTTTGACATATTTTTAGCGTCAAAAAACGACATTATTACGTCATTATTTTTGCACCAACCTAATAAAACCAAACTTCAAGTTTGTATTGTAGCTAAAATATTTAGATAAAAACAGTCAGTTATGTGCCATGGGTGATACACGCTTAGGCGATCATGTATCTTTCGATACATGACTAACGAGACAGATTTTTTTCCTCGCAGTAGGTTACAATTTCTTTCTGTGGTGGAACAGTTGCCATCCAAGGCTATAGAAACCGGTCTTGTCCTGCTGTTTAGCTGTGGTGGGGAGTGATTCATATCTTTCCCAAGGGTAAAAAAAAGCGACAATTTGGAAATAGTATCACGTAAGGGAATGTAATGGATTCGACTGGAATTCGAACTCGGCTCACCGATTCCTCAAACCGAGCCGCTATCCATTACTCTACTCCAACAATAACAACAACAAATGTATTATGACATTAGCAATCTATAATAGTGACAGATCGTCATCTGACAAATTCAGACGAAAAAGATAGCGATGTGTAGTGACCGAAATATTAGAATAAAAAACAATAAAGATGGGGACAATTGTCAGAATGAATCATTGTATAATAGTAACAGCTTGTCATCTGAGAAATCCTGTCGAAAAAAGATAGCGAGGTCTAGCGGCTGAAATATTAGGATAAAACTGCAAAGATGAAGACAGTGCTATGAATGCATCAATGTATAATCGTAACATTTCGCATACTCAAGTAGTCAGACAAAAATACAACAGGGGTATCGTAGTCGAAATATTAGGATAAAAACAAAAAAGATGAGGACAAATGGCAGAATGAATCAATATATAATAGTAACAGTTTTGTATTTTCAAAATTGAAGACAAAAATGCAAGAAGGTATGTATATCGCCATCTTTTTTGTATGAATTTCTCAGATGATAATCTGTGACTATTTTATACTTGTAAAATGTACTCATCTGTGTTGTTTTCATCCTAATACCTCGTTATCTTTTTTTATCTGATTTTCTCAAATGACAATCTGTTACTAAAGGGTATTCCAATAACTTGGACTGATTTTTAAATGAGAATTAAGTTTAAGCATCTAATGGTATTTTTTTTTTCTTTCAGCTTTAACAACTTAAGTCTTTGGCAATTTCAACCATGGAAAGATTAACAATCAAACAACGTGTTAAAGTTATCGAAGCCTATTACGAAAATGGACGTTCAAACAGAAATGCATTTCCCGCACTTCGCGATATTTTTGGTCAACATAATCGACCAGCCGAGAGTGCAATTGGAAACGATGTAACGTTGTTGGGGGAGGTTCAATTCCTGCACGCGGGACGATTAGAGGGGTCTGGATTTTCGGCAACATTCTCGTGCACTGCAGCAATATTTTCAGCCCGAAACGAGCCCGCCTGGTATTTTCACATCGGCCACCGACCCAGGTTCTTTGAATTTACGAACAATTTTTCCAGGTGCACTCTTGAAGTTTTAACACGTTGTTTGATTGTTAATCTTTCCAGGGTTGAAATTGCCAAAGACTTAACTTGTTAAATATGAAAGAAAAATTAAAAAAAAGTCTCAGGGAGACCGGCCCTGTGTCTATTGAAGGTCTATTGGGGCTTAAACACAAACAAAAAACAAACTTTTGTGTGGATACACATGTTGTAGTAGAAACACAGTGTCTACAGATGAATTGAATCTACCGAGAAAATACGGGGTGTATACACAAGCATGTGCATACACTAAAATATAACCTTTAAGTTATAATATATATATATATATATATATATATATATATATATATATATATATGCACATTTCATTGAATACGACAGGCAAGGTGCTTTGATTTAGTTTTTTATAAAATTTCTCATGTGATCTAATATATTTTTTTGATGATAAATTATATAAAAACTGTCCGAATGTTCTTTTTATCCGAGCGCTTTCGGCTATACATTTAGCCATTTTCAAGGTTGAAATATTTTAACTGTTAAATAAGAAATAGTTTATTGCATGTATGTATTTATATAATGTTTTCATTTATCTAAACACAGTCAACATATTGTGTTCATGTTCATAGCTGATAGTATTAAATGTCTTTTTTTTCTTTTTTTATTAATAAGGCTTCCATTATTTTTAGCTTTTTTGGCATATAGATGATGCTATTATATTTTTATTGTCAACAAGTATGTTACGAATAGAGTCCGGTAGGTCTCCATGAATATTTAAATGGGATCTAATTGAGCTATGGTCAGAAAGGTGTACAGTGAGTCTGCGTGTCAAACATGTTGTAGTGTGGCCTATATAATTATTTACGAATTTTGATTGATCAGGAACACAATTATTTAATGGGCATTTAAATTCGTAAATAATATTTGTCCTATTTAATTTTGTTTTATTTTTAACTATAAGATTAGAGGTTTAAAAATGTTTGTAATAAATAATTAATCTAATTTTTTTTTGCTATTGTCAACTGGTGTTGTGCATTTTTTTTTAATATTCTTAATTCTAGTTTCGTCTTGTTTGTAATTTTCGTTCATTTGATTTTTATAAAAAAAACTAAATCAAAGCACCTTGTCTGTCGTATTCAATGAAATCTTCATGAAAGAAGGACTGCTGCGTAAATCCACAAATATATATATATATATATATATATATATATATATATATATAGTAACAAAATAGATCCAACACTACATCGGATACCAAGATTTATGAATAAAATTCCTGCCATGTAGGAAGTTCCATTGGTGAAACATCCAGAAATATAAAAGCTCGCATAATAAAGACCTGCGTCTGGACAACCCTTTAAACTCGCTCGTAATACGTAGAAACAAAACAGATTTTAACT
This sequence comes from Acanthosepion pharaonis, assembly GCA_903632075.3. Classification (NCBI taxonomy): domain Eukaryota; kingdom Metazoa; phylum Mollusca; class Cephalopoda; order Sepiida; family Sepiidae; genus Acanthosepion; species Acanthosepion pharaonis. Next base: position 28,125 of record CAHIKZ030000184.1, read on the forward strand.
TCGATTTTATAAAAGCCACCCTAATTAGAAACGAACGTAATTCATTAAGCAGGCAATACTTAGAGGGAGTTCTGATGAATAATTTGCCATCTACAAACACACTTTATTATGTCACTAACTTTTATCAAGTCCATAGTTAAAGTATCTAAGATATGTCTACCTCCAGCTACAGTTAAACCGGTGTAACTTAAATTCTTTCACACGCATACAAAACGTCCCCGGATCAAAATGTGGGCAATCATCAAACATGGATAAAACTGTCGACTAGACGCACTCACGCTCATAAACGAATATCCATTATTGTTGTGGTAGGATCCACCTAATTTGCATAGTGGAGTACCGAGCATATAAATATGGGTGGTACCGGGAAGACGAGGGGAGGAATCAAGGGATTCAATCCAGAGACTCTGCCAGACTGCGACTAAGTCAACCCATTCTCCAGGAACGGTCTTCCCAAGAATATACAAAAGACTATATGTAAATATTGTGTACACTTTCTTGTTTCAATACATTTTGTGTTGTATTATTATTCCATGCATTAGTCAAGTTTCAACAATTATCATCCGAATCCTGCATTGACAAACTGGAATTTTGATACACATTTACACTTAAATTATGCGAAGGACGCTGCGTGACAGGACAGATGTATGTGAGGTCTGTTTAAACAATGAAAAACAAATAACACCAAACGAAAATGTTTGAATGTTTTTTCCTTCATATTTAATTTTCAGATGATTTAATAAAAATGAAAAATGTTAAATTTATACATATATTCTGTTTGTTCCTTATCCTATCGTTTGGTAGGATTCCAATCCATATTTGAGTATATTTGATCCCAGTACGTATGTATGTATGTATGTAGGTATGTATGCTTCTTAGTAGGATATACAATACGAATAAAAATGAGAAATGAGACGAAAATGGTTAAAATGAAAAACAAAATAAAGTGTTTTGACTTTAATCCTGACCTGAAGACACAAACACACGAGGGCGAAACGCGTCGTTGTTGCAAAGCTTCACCACTTTGTTTCAATATGGCTGGTCGTATAAAAGCGTATGTATATATATTATCGATATGAAATATATGTACATATTTATTAATTATATGCATATAAATACGTACGCATATGTATACCAGTGTATATATATATATATATATATATATATATATATATATATATATATATATATAAAAAAAACCCTGCCATGTAGGAAGTTCCATTGGTGAAACATCCAGAAATATAAAAGCTCGCATAATAAAGACCTGCGTCTGGACAACCCTTTAAACTCGCTCGTAATACGTAGAAACAAAACAGATTTTAACTTCGATTTTATAAAAGCCACGCTAATTAGAAATTGTCCCTATCCTCATGTCCACGGGTGGACATGAGGATAGGGACAAATACGTGTGTAGATATATGTAAGTGCAAATTAACGCATATGTGGGTATGTAGATATGCTGCATATTGCGTATGCATATGCATGTGTGTATGTATATGTATGTGTGTATGTATGTATGCATATATGTGTGTGTGTATGTATGTGTATGTGTGTATACATATAGGTGTGTAAATATATATATGTGCGTATGAATATATATATGGATATACAGATGTCCTTGTATGTATATGTATATATGTAAGTATAAGTATATATGGAGATAGGTATGGAGACATGTGGATGTGCGTCTTCTCTGCAGGTGTATATGTGTAAAGATAGAAATATACATATGGTCGTTTCGTGTGAATATGTGTGTGTAGGTGTATATAGGAACTCATAAGCATATAAGAAGATATAGGTATGTGGTTACAAATAGGGGTTTAAGACATGTGTAGATAAAAATTGTAAAAGAAGGACCTAATTTTCTGCTAATGACATCTCTTCCAAATATCTCCTCTAATATTCTCCAATTGGAAGTGAATTTTAAATAGCACGAAGGGAAAGTTTAGATTGGTATTTTAATTGAGATTGAAAGATACTACCCCAGTATGGAGAATAAAATTATTTAAATGGGAATAACCGTTGATAATTGTGTACAAAAAAAATATATATATTACGAGTTTACTTAATGAACAAAAATCAAAAACAATCACGAGTTTACTTAATGAACAAAAATCAAACAAATAGATGTCAACCTAACAAGCTATAAGATAAAAGTTTTAGGAAAAAAAAAAAATACTAAATATAAAATGGATTGCTCTTTCAATGTTCTGTCTATGGATTTTTCCAATCGATTGTTTCATAGAAAATACCCAAAACTCCACCGAATTTCAAATTAATTTCTTCGTAGATTGTTTTAACATTTAGATAATTATCAAACCTTAACCTCCCAAATATGCACGTTAAAGTAACGCGAACTGACAGCGTCTAAGAATTTGAATGAAACCTGTCGTGTAATTTATTGGGGTTGTTGTAACTTCTTCCTTTAATGTCGTTCTTATCATTCACCCCTTAGCCATCTATATCTAGAGACGAGACGCGTTAAATTTGAGCAACATCTAGCCGACACACTGGGGTTAAAATAGGAAACTAAAATGATACATATGACACACTCATATCCTCTCTCCCACCTCACTTACTCACTTCGTTAACTTTGCGTATACTTGATGAGGTCCGTAAAAAACGTGTGAATTTCTTTTCATTTTTCATTTCAGCTTTTGGAAGTAAAGTCTGATGATCCAGAACCCTGTTAAAGGAGTTATGGTGAAATAGCTTATTACATGGAATCTTAACGTGGTCTGTCTTTTATTCAAACATATCTGCTCTGAATTTTACATTGAGCTCTCTGGATATCATCCTCCTCAGGTCTACCCATACGGATTACCTAAACTATTATATATATATATATATATATATATATATATATATATATATATATATATATATTGACACAGGTTTCATTAAAAATTATAGACAACTGTTGTCTATTTATTTTATGTAAATTTTTTTCATATCGTCTGATAAGCTTAATAATATTATCACTAAACGAAGAAAGAAAATCACAATATTGATACATATTTTTTAATCCTATCTAAGCTTTCGGCTTACATAAGCCATTATCAAAGATGACAATTACATTACAATATATTAAGCAATACACGGAGAAGTCAGTGATGATAGTCTGTTTCTATTTACATGAAGATTTCCAAGCAACGACAATGAAAAAATGCTGCCTAAACACACACACACACACACACACACACACACACACACACACACACACATATATATACATATATATATATATATATATATATATATATATATATATATATATATATGATAGTGCATGGATGGAGACGAGCCCAAATATAAGATACGTCGTATACTTTTTCCAAATCTTTACAAATATTAAGCAAAATGCTCCTTTCGCAATCCAATATAGTTATGCTAAACCATAAAGGAATTTAGAGCAACGGCTGTCATGGCTTAAAAATAAATTTTAAAAAAATAGCAATAATTATAATAATAGCAACATATTAATTCATTTTCGTTTATATAACAAGCCAGGGATTTATGTCACTTAGGGTACTCCATAGTATTCAATTCCTTTCCTTGACGTTGAATGTTTCGGAGCGTTCGCTAATTCAAATTTGAACGCATAGCGTTATTTTTCTCGGCATTACTGTACAAATACAGGTTCCAAAATGGGATTTATGGATTTGTCTTGATAAAGGCTTATAATATTGTATTTCGGCTTCGGATTTATTCCGGTATACTCACACATACACTTCGTAGATATGAATAAATTGAACAGGTTATATATATATATATATATATGGGAGAGACGGGCAGAAAGACAGAGTGTGATATGTGGGTAGAAAGATAGGGGGATAGAACGATATGTATAGAGAGAGACATAGGAAATGAGAGAGACAGACAAACAGACAGGGATAAAGAGAGCGTGGGTTTCGAATGATAGAGAGATATGAACAAATTGGTCAAGATGGATCGAATTATATCAACACAATAGATAGATAGATAGACTAAGCTGGCATTGTATAAATATAGATAGATATGATTTGATAGTAATAGAGACTTAACTGAGACAGATAATACTAGATAGATATATATATATATATATATATATATATATATAATATATATATATATATATATATATATATATATATATATATATATATATATATATATATATATATATATATATATATATATATATATATATATATATATCGCAGTGTACATTATATATCTATCTGGTATTATATATATATATATTACTATCAAATCATATATCTATATTTATACAATGCCAGCTCAGTTCATTATATTATCTATATATCTATTCATCATCTATCTATCTCCAGTTCAGTCTATCTATACAGATAGATAGATAGATAGATAGATAGATAGATAGATAGATAGATAGATAGATAGACTGACCCAGCTTTGCCTGAACAGAGATGGATGAGTAGTAATAGATTTATCTTAAATGAGATGGCTAAAACGATAGATAGATAGATAGATAGATAGATAGATAGATAGATAGATAGATAGATAGATGGCAATGATGATTATTATGGTAGCAACCTGGAGATTGGGCAAAAAGAAATTATTGGTGTGGTGGAAAGGGTTGGGGGAGGAAAGGAAAGCAATCGAAATAGCGATAGCAATGTAGATGAAACGGAAGAAACGAGGTTGAAAGAACAGAGGATAGAACTGCCGAAGGGATTTTGTTCTGAGTCTCTCAGATGTGCAGAACACAGGACAGAAGAGATGCAAAGAGACAGCAAGGGGGCGCTGCTGACAATAACGCTAGGCCAGCACAGACGCCGCCATAATAGACATGTAACATATATATATAACGGAGTGTGTATATGTGCGTCTACAGAATGCTGGTGCGTGTATATATACATATATATTGAGATAGATATATGTGTGTGTATATAAAAGAAATTATCATATATGTATGAAAACATAAATGTCCACATATATATATATGTGTATTTTCAATAGTGTATATACATATATATATATATGTGTGTGTGTGTGCGTGTATGTATACTTTCTGATATACGAATATGAATATGAATAGTTGAATATAGATACTACATTTATTTATTGAGCAAATTCATACATATATTCGTATATATAGATATAGATAGATAAATAGATATATGCATATTTATAAACATATATTTATATATATATATATATATATATATATATATATATAAATAATGTGACCTGAAACCCTGAATTTTATTATATATTTAATAATGTACGCTTTCGCAATTCTTTTTGAGATTTATAAATATATATTTATGCATGTATGTATGGATATATATATATGTGTGTGTGTGTGTGTGTGTGTGTGTGTGTGTGTGTGTGTGTGTGTGTGTGTGTGTATGTATGTGAGTGTGTGTGTGTGTATACATATATATAAATTGTGGTAAATTATATAAATACATCTATACATATATACATGCATATATATATATGTGTGTGTGTTTGTATGTGTGCGTGCGCGCGCGTGTGTGTGTAGATAGATAGATACATAGATAGACAGAGCTTTGTTAACATTTTATACCCAATAATGTATGTTCAATGAATTGGTTTATACATATAAACATTCTAAAATACACATTGTTTTATAAGTGTGCTTATTGTCAGTTCAGGTGAAGTATACACTGCACACCCACCCTCACATACCCGCATACACACACACACACACACACACATATATATATATATATATATATATATATATATATATATGCATGTGTGCCTGTGTGTATAAACCAGAGTTCTTTAGTATTCCCTTTTTTTATTTTTAAAAAACAGTGCTCGATACAAAGTAGAGTATAATATAATAATTTTAAAAAAATATGTCTCCATCACGACACAGAAATGACTATTTCAAAACGGAAATTTAGGTCCTAAAAATTAACTTAAAATTCGTTGTTCGGTTTCATTTTCAAGCGATGTTAAGAATAACTTACGAAAAAATTGATTTACTCTATAAGTTGGTGTTAAGAGAATTGCCATTTTTTATTCAGGGGTTATTATCTGTTTTTCGAATGAAGGAAGCGATTGTATCTTTGTGTGGCAAAATTTAAAGTCCATTAAGTCTGGGCGGGGCTTTAAGATTTCTGTCTGGCTTCACTGCCATTATTTCAAGCTGTCAAGTTATTAATGTCTAGCTTATTTTATCCTATTTAAGGTTTACGTTACAATATATTTGGCATTTTTATTATTTTTATTTTTTCAAACTCCATCGAGATTTTCTTAAAGGGGTATTCAAATATAATTAAGTAATATTATTTAATATAAAATCCTATATTTATTTTAGTAATAGACTATATATGTTAATGTAAAATTAATATATATAAGAATTTAATTACGCATTTATAAATTACTAGCAGTAGAGCCCGGCGTTGCCCGGGGATGTAACAGTAAGAGATAGATCAAGTATCGACCATTATAAAGACTGAATAATAAAATTGACAAAGATTATTGTTTAAGGTTGACGGACAAGCATGTCTCAATTACTTTTTTGTTTTTGTTTTGTTTTTGTTTTGTTTTTTTAAGAATTTGTCAAACCCAAACTCAAACAAAAACATTGTTTTCAATCGTTATGAGTCTATCGATTGAATAGAATTTTATTATAAACAATTGTCTTGTAAATGGAATTTTTAAAGAATTCTGAATGTAAAAATAAAGAAAAAAAGTGTGCAAGACAATAAGAAACACTACCTGCCAAAAACAAAAGTGAAGTTTTGTTGAAATCGGTTGAAAAATGTAGGAAATCTGGTCCCATATATAAACGAACACACACACACAAACAACCTGGGTTTATAATAAGTATAACTCGATATGAGTTGTCCCCCTTTCATTCTGGCGGCAGAATCGTGTTTTATCGTGCTTTCAAATTGATTTCGTGCAAAAACAATTGTGTTTTTCCAAATTTTGGCACTGTCAGAACCACCGCAAGATAATTTTACGTAGTCTTGTGAAGTTTTGTTGAAATCGGTTGAAAAATGTAGGAAATCCGATCCAATATATAAACGTACAGACACACACACACACACACACACACACACACAATCTGCGTTTTATAATAAGTAAGATGTAATTAATTCATGATCAAATAATAGATATAAATATGTGAATTATTTTTTAGATTTTATAAATTATTTTTTATAATTATTTTTAAGGAATATATAAGACAATGTCTACAGAAAATTGCTATTTCATTTCTTTGATTTAATAAATATTTATTTTTCGGAAACTTAATAATATATTACTTTTCATGTATACTTAAAGGGCATGGGTCATCCAAAGATCTACAATTTCCTCTTTTTTTATTAGTTTCCATTTTACTGTTGGTGTTTTATTTGTTTCTCTTAATTGCCAAAAAATATTTTGATAGGGATGTTTGGTTACGATACTTAATATTATTGAAAGAAGTCAGGCACTGTCTCCATCAAAGTTTAAATTCATTCTTTCTAGTTCCTACGTAGAATTTCTCAATATTAAGATTCTCAGTGGATAAGATAGTACATTGGTAAACTATGTATTCTATGTGGCATTCAAAGGACAATTTTCAGAATTTCTACAATTATATAATTTTTCTTTACTATTGTTTATTCTTATTTCAGGATCTCTATTTCTTTGATTCTGGTATAAGTATTTATTCAAGATTTATTATTATGTTTTTATAATTCTTTGTAAATTTTCGGTACAGCTGTAACTTAATTTTAGGGTATTTTTATTAAAAATTGTCCTAACTTAAGCATTTGGTTGAAAGTTTACCAAATGATTTTTCTATTCCTATTTTTTTTTTCCTCTGGTTTTTATTTTCATTTTTTATATAATTAATGTTATATTCTTTGTGGCTGAATTCTGACTTAGCTAATAAGACGCTTCTTTGTGACTGAATGGTTAACAGTTCATCAGAACAAATGATCGTTCCTATTGGGGTTACAGGTTCGATACCTGGCGGAGTAGCACATATGTTCTACGAAATTTCTCGAACATTCAGACCGGTAAATATAATTAATATGGTTTGTTTTAAAAAACAAAGTATTTACCTAAATAAATTGTATCTATTAAAATAACATATAAACTTAAAATATATTAAAGTATTGGACTTAATCCTATTCCACACACACACACACACATATATATATATATATATATATATATATATATATATATATATATATATATATAGTCATCCACAAATAGGCTGTTTCGCTGTATCACAACTCATCAGTGTAGCTGGATATCCGATTGCTTCAAGCCGGGATCTAAACCCGACCGATTTGGCATCAGTCAGTAATTGTACCCCCAAGTTATCATCGCACAGCATAGAGTAAGGGAAATTTTAACGTTTTTCATATGCAAAAGATGTCAGTAGCTAGGAGAGCTCGATTTTAGTTGAAATTGAAGTTGAAGCAGCCATAGGTTATAAAATTACCCCTCCCTCCCCGAGAGCTCAATCGAATGATTTCGAGGGCGTAAAGAGTCATCCACAGACAGACTGTTTGGCTGTATCACAGCTCATCAGTGTGACTAGGCATCCGATTGTTTCAACCCGGGATCGTATCGTAACCCGGCCGATTTGGCATCAGTCAGGGATTCTAGTCCCAAGGTATGGTCACAAGGCAGGTAGTAAATTTAACGTTTTTACTATACGAAACACGTCAGTGGCTTGGGGAGCTCGATTCTAGTTTAAGAGCATTATATATATATATATATATATATATAAGTGAACATTGAAGTCAACACTTAGAGGCGACAGGCTGTTTCATGCTAGACGCAATCGTCAGGCCACCGATTGCGTATAGCATGAAACAGCCTGTCGCCCTAAGTGTTGACTTCAATGTTTACTTTTATAATTACACACGCTCTATCTCTGATATTGAGCAGTTTATCCCATAAATATAGCACACCTTAAGAGTATATTTCTTCATATATATATATATATATATGTGTGTGTGTGTGTGTGTGTGTGTGTGTGTGTCTGTTCTGTGTGTGTGTGTAAGCAAATATATGGATATAGATCCGACAGTATGAAGAAAAATATACGGAAAAAACAAACAAATATCTTAATATTAACATTAAAACAGCATAATTGCATATTAGGATTTTTGTTTGTTTTTTTCCGTATATTTTTCTTCATATATATATATATATATATATGTGTGTGTGTGTGTGTGTGTGTGTGTGTGTGTGATTGGTGTGGGTGTGGTTGCGTGATTGTATGTAAAGTTTTCCATAATCTAATGAAAATAATTACGAACCCTAACTCGCTTTGCCATTTAGTTACTCTAAGACTGTATATTAGTCAACAGAAAGGCTGTATTAATCTGCCAATCACAACAGAATTGATCACGCAATCAATGATTTTACCTATTTATCATATATTTATGCTATGATTTCTCTATTTCTCTTTATAAATATGAGGATATGTGGGTGTATGTGTCTCTGTATGGACACATAGTCACGTATTTGCTTATGTGCGCGCGTGTGTGTGTGTATAAGAGAGGGAAATAACGAGTGAGAGAGATAGAATGAATGCTTGCGTGATTTCGTGACATCGTATCAGCATTTTATATATCATCGGCGTAAACCAATGGCGGATGTTGCCACAACTCTCCAATGTATTGTCTTCCCCCAAGTGCAGCAATTCCCCAGACTTCCGCAAATCAAATGGTTGGAAAATCGGCAAAAGAAAGAATAAAAGGCATTAATACATTGGAAGAAGGGAGCATCCAATTTCTCTCAACCTCAGCTCAAATGCGCATGCGTTGTTCTCAGTGAACTTTCGCGCGTGTAGAGCCGTATTCTATATTTGTATCGATCTATGACGGAATCAGTACGATACATACGTATATACGTGAACACTAATGTTATGATGTTTTGTAAAATAATTTATTTCCTGTATGATAATTCGCTGAACTTTTGTTAAAAAATAAAGAAGAAGGGTTTAATTCAGGTTATTTTTTTTAAAATGCCACCCCAACACGAAATCTCTAAAATCGTATATAAGTATAGTAGTACGATGACATTGTGGAATCTTCTAGAAATTTCTGGAAACTTTTAGAGCTTTACGGAACATTCTAGAACTTGTTTTTGTTATTTTTATGTTTGTATGTCAGGATATAGCTATAAACTGTTAAATGCGTTTAAAAGTACATAAGTACTATCCAATTAAATCATTAGCAAATTGGAGATTTTTCACGTCAGTTTATTGAAAGTTTCGTTGGATATTCTGTGAAGTAAGTGTCATTTTGTTTGCCATTTTCCTTTGTGTCCATTGTTATATTTTTTGTCTAAATTCCGCGTTTAGTTTACCTTTTTTGAATTGTGTGTGGTGACGAGAAAACGCCAACATCATGGCGGAGCCGGAATCTCCCACTGTAACGATCCCTTCGGCATGGGCAATGGATAGGCCCCCCAAAAAAGTGCCACAGTATTACAAAAAAAACTCAAGGACAAATTTGAATCATTTGTTAGATGAGTTGCTACTAGTGCCGGCTCTGTTGGATACAGTAAACATTCGTACTATTTCTTTATTAACAACGGACCCAAAAACTCGGAAAATAATTACAGTGGATAGAGCCGTTATAGAAAAGGCCTTGAAAAGCCTTCAAATATCGGCGAAAATCTTGACAAGAAGGAGTAAGGCGATGTGGGACATTCTGCTAGCTACATAAGATGCAACTAAAGCGCTGGCAGGCTGTGTTCTGACTACTAATTCAGTCGGACTACACACCGGATACTTGGGAACAAGAAAAGCGAAGGTGACTCTACATAGAGTCCCCCTATTCATATGCGAAGATCATCTAGGCTTTGTCTTTTCGCAGTTTGGGAACGTCTCGCCCATTAAAAGTAAGACAGGAATAGCCACGCGCGGTTTTTGAAATTGCAAGTACACTAAAGGGGAAAATTGAATGCCTTTGGCTAGATGCGAAAGTATTTCGTCAGTATTCTCATGATTTAGTGGCCGACTTGATAAAATTTCTTGGAATTGTTTTCGCCACCATTCTTTCTCCAGTTGTTCTTAATTTTTATTGAAAGCATGCCTCCCAAGCCCACTATTTGGTGAGGGCGGTGGATTGGCCGCTCCCCCCGCCCCACCGGGTCGATGCTTGGACTTAAGGTAAGCTGTACATTCACTTGTTATCATGAGGAAGAAAGCGGACAAACACTCGCTGCCCTGTGTGAGTATAATTTCGCTCTACCGAAAACTCATTTTAATCTTTTTTTCGATTTTCTTTAATTCTTTATTCTTCTATTTTTTTCTCCCCATACTCGTCAGTGTGTTTGCCCATAGTTACACATTTTGTCCTAATCATTCTAACCGATCTGATGGTCCCGTTTCGAAAGAAAAATCAGAAAAAATGGAAAATTGAATGTCTTTGGCTCGATGCGAATGTGTCTCGTCAGTATTCTCATGATTTAGTGGCCGACTATTCTTGCTTGATAAAATTTCTGAACTTGGGGGAGATCACCGGCCAATCCACCGCCCTCACCAAATAGTGGGCTTGGGAGGCATTCTTTCAATAAAAATTAAGAACAACAGGAGAAAGAATGGTGGCGAAAACAATTCAGAAATTTTATCAAGCAAGAATAGTCGGCCACTAAATCATGAGAATACTGACGAGACACTTTCGAATCTAGCCAAAGATATTCAATTTTCCCCTTTTTCTGATTTTTCTTTCGAAACGGGACCATCAGATAGGTTAGAATGATTAGGACAAAATGTGTAACTATGAGCAAACACAGTGGCTTTCCGCCTTGCTTGGGGTGAAACGTTTAAAAAAAAAAATTAGAAAACGAGCATCTCGAAGTTGTGTAATGGTTAGCAAGCTTGTCTCGCTAGAACAATTACGTCTGGGTAGTGAGTTCGATCATCACTGGGTGCTCCATACTTTCGGCCCTGTGCCACATCTAAGCTACGCTTGGAAAATAACTACATTAATTAGAAAGCAGTTTATGGAAATACCTAACACATTAATATGTGAAGGAGTCTAATTTAGATCGTTGTTGAGGCCGTTGACCACTTTGTTGTGGGCCGCGGGGCATTTGTCGAAAGCTTGTCCGGGACAAAATCCAGAACCACGACCCAAAAAGAACAGTGAGGAAAAATCGACAACAGCACAGACAATAACAAAAGCTTTAAAGAAAACCGGAGAGTGGACGGAGATAGTGAAGGACCATCACTTCCCTTTTAACAGCAGCAAAATGAGAAACCCCAACTTGAGCAGGAGGACCAGCAAGGGGACCAAAATAGAGTAGAGGAGTAAATGGAGGAGATGCTCCCATCTCTGTTTTCATCACTGAAAAGGGGGGGGGAAGTGGAAGAAAAAAGAGGAAAAAAATCACTAAAAAGGATAAGGTACCTGGCAAAAAGTAGGCGTCGAAGAAGCAAAGAAAGAAGCAGTCAAAAACCAAGGCTCAATCGGTGCCAGCCTTCGCCAGTCAGGAAACAAGAGAAAATTACCCCCAAAGAGCCTCTCTTCTTCCCCCTCTGAATGAATCAATACCCCTTCTACCATTACAGCCGACGATATTTCCACTCCTTCCAACATCTCCCTTTCCACCAGCACAACGCACAGCGACTCCCAGCAGAGCTCTTTTCGTAAGAAGAATTTCCCAGGGGGAGTAAGATCGTGTCAAAAAGACAAGCGGGCAATAGAATGGGACATTTCAACAAAATAGAGTGCTGTTAAAACCCTTACTCAAAACATCGTCAGTAGACGTGCGCTCTATAGAAGACCTCCGAAATTTCCCCAGGGCTGCTGGGGTAATAACTTGGGTAACTTGAACCGAAACCTTACAGTGTGGGATCATCTACACGAGGCAAACGATGCCTTTCCGGAGATCCGTATGGTGGAAATGGGAACCCCGGACCTGAAAAAAGCTTAAAAAATATTATGCGGGGAGAGCCCTAGTAATCCACTATCCTTCATTATATAGGTCCTTAAAAATGACTTATTCCTCCGACGTCGGCGGCATTATCCTGGATGTTCGCGCAACGACAGAGATGGGGACAAGCAACCTGGGACAATCCGTCGGGGTCCTTTCATCCTCAGATTTCCGTCCAATCTGTTAGTAGGGGAATCAACTTGAAAAATGTCTCTCAAGATAGCTAGTTTGAATGCAAGGGGCTTGAGGGATTGGACTAAGGCCGCCCACCTGCTTCGTGATCTCCTGTCCTTCGACGTAGATGTAGCTGTGATCCAGGAAACACTCTTTGCGAGGTTGATGCTTGTATGCTGTCTAGCGACTATGTTGTCTATCCAGCATACGTGGACCAACCGGCTATAGACGTTTCCTTCCTGGCTAAACTTACCCTAGGAAGGTGGATCTTGTTCATGTCGATTTGGGGAGCGGGGGAGTTGATCGTGGCCGATATTGTAGTTCGTTTCGGGTCGTTGCGGTTTATGCGCCAAAGATCAAGGCGGGCTTGTCTCGTTTTTCCGGTAGTTGGGGCTGTTCCTGGTTGATTCTTCGCGCTTAGTCTTAGTGGGGGACTGGAATGCAATCCTGGACCCCAATATAGACATGGCGAGGGGAGCTAGCCTGGTTGATCTGATCGCTGAGTTTGGTCTCCCTGGACGGGACATGTGGACGCGGACTCGTAAGTGACCGTCTACCCTGGTAGCCATCTACCTGAACAGAATGCCAGTGAGAAGGGACGATATAAACTTACTAGATTGTCCCACGTCCCACTGGTTAGGCTATTCGGACCATAGACACGTCTGTGCCCGGATAGCGCTAGATGCTAGGCCGAGAATGGCTGGATACTGGAAGTTCAATCTGTTTTTACTAGATAGGCGGGATTTCTTGCAACAGCTAATTAGACGAGTGCAGGGGGAACTAGTGGGGCGGTTATTGGAAATAAGTGATGGGAGAGGCTTAAGGATAGGATTAGGTCCTTCCCTACCGAATATAGCCAGTGGCTCGCACTAAATAAAGCTAAAAAGGTGAAGAGAGTCTATCCCGAGTTAGAGAAAGGTTTAGCAGGCAGGCTCTGGAGCGTGCGGTTAGCGAGCGCTACCAAGGTCAAGTAGTTAGACATAGGTTAAACAAGATGTCTAACGAAGCCATAAACATGGACGCACAATTGCGCAAGGAAGAGATCCGTCGAGGTTCCGATCGTTACATACGTGAAGTTAAAACCCAGAATGGCCTACTCTGAAATCGACTAACGACATGTGCAAGACATTTCGGTGGCATTTCGAGAGCCGGTTTACTAAGTGACGATGAGTTTCGCAGCTCTTTGACTGACTTTCTTCGGCTTTCGCCGACTGAACCAACTAGCTGCGTGGGTGAGATCACGGAGGGTGAAGTCTACCTGGCAGTGAAGAGTGTCAGCAGTGGCAAGTCTACCCTATGAATTGTACTTGCGGCTGTCGCACATCTTTTTGCAGATTTTGATTGTCCTGTTCAACAACTGATTACGGGAGGGTCCCATCACCAATCGGATCACCAGGGTTTTGATCACCCTGTTGAAAAAGGACAAGAGTGGTGGGCGGGATTTAGATGATTACAGGACCATAACTATGCTAAACACAGTTAAAGATTTGGGCCAAGATCTTGATGGAGCATTTGCAGTCATTTAACAAGAGTCTGTTGGGACCCGATCAGACTGTGAAGGTTCGAACAATTCAGAGCAGCCTGATTCTAGAGATTTTAAAAGACAACGAGCAAGTCGCGTTAATCAATTTGGATCAGTCCAAGGCATTTGAGTGGGTTGATCATCGGTATCTGGCTGATGTCCTGCAGCCCGCCGGATCCAAACCCAACTTCTGCAGGTGGATTAGCCTCCTGTATTGCTCCCACAGTACTGTGGTACAGGTGAAAGCGGTCGCGTGCTTTTGTGCTGTCTCAGTCGGTTCGTCAGTGTTGCCCACTCTCGCCCATACTTTACGCTTTTGCGCTGGAGCCTCTCCTTCGCCGGCTAAGTGACGGGGCGATCAGCCCGGCCCCATGTGGTATCGCTGTCCCTGGTGTGGCTCGAGCCAGGTTTCCGTGTACACCGAACATCTATGCATTTTCGTTTCGTGCCGCAGCGACATTGAGGTGGTACAGAACGGTACGAAATGGTTACAGGGGCCAAGATTAACCGTAACAAGTTTTCCAGCTTGCGGTTAGGTACCTGGAAGGGGGCCTCTCTTCAAGGTCCCTTTGTTTGGACGGACGGTTCTGTCCGCATTCTTCGAGTGTGGTTTGGACCGGACCTCCAGCTGGAGAAAAATTGGTCAGAAGTACAGACAAACGTCGTAGCGTCCGTCCCAACTTGGCTCCGAAGGAGGTTGTCCTTGAAGGGTAGAGCTGAGGCTTGTGTCACTTACGACTTTCCTCTCATCCTTTACCGGTTGGCTGTACTTCCTCTTTGGAAGGGCCATAGGAAGGCGATCGAGCACTTGTTGTCAACCATCTTGTGGGGTGAGCGCAAGCAAAAAGTCTGTAATGAAGCCTGTGTCCAACGTCTGTGTCAGGGTGGGTGGCTAGGATTGCCACACTTGGTGAGTCATCGACACACCTCGAGGATGACTTTCCTACGCCGCGTTTTGACAAAAGATTCGATTTTGGTGGGAGTGTCAGGAACGCCTTCCCTAGCCTTACTCTCGCTCCTTCCATTTCCTGGGCTAAGTGCCGTCGTAGGTCCGGGAAATTGTCGACTTTTCTCTACGAGTGTCGATCGTCTTTGAGGGCCTTTCCTCGGTCTAGTGACCTTTTACGGCCTCGAAACGTCTTGTATCGTGAATCAGTGGAAGGGGTCGCGAAGGACCGTCTCTGTGAGCGGTTTGGCATGTTACGCTCTTTCTGGTCTTGGGCGCCAGCGGTGAATTAGGTCAGCAACCCTAAGTTTTCGCTTAACTGGCGATTGATTTGAAACGTATATGTCTCAATAACATGGCCTTCAGATGGGGATGGGTGGATTTGCCCGACTGTTACCGGTGTGGCCATGGCTTAGAAGTAAGGGATTTGCACGCCTTCTACCATCGTCCTCAGATACGCCTTTTCTGGGGGGTTATGTCGGCGAGTTGACGGTTCGTATTGCTCGAGATCAGCTTGTGCTCACTAATGTCGCATACGCGTGCGACAATGTGTTGCCTCCGTATTCTGTAGGAGAAACGAATGGCTAGAATGGTAATCCGGATGACGCGAAAGGTGGGAATCTTGCAACACGAAGCCCATTCTCATCGGATTCTTTGAGCATCAGCTGAAAGTGAAGATCAGAATTGATAGAAAGCGTTTGGTGTCGACAGATTCCAACGAATCGTAGGTGAAAGTAGCGAGTTTTGTTCGTGTGAAAGGAGTTATCCTTGAGTTACGTTTTTAATTCCTCTTCATCTGAACGGGGCGGTTTACTGTGAACCCTCCCCTGGTTAAGTTAGACTCTCTTTTGTGTACCGAGTTAATTTGAGTGAGTGTTGTTCCTGGCCTGTTCCAGGCTTCTTCTTTTAGTTAAGATCCAAGTTGAGATTCCCACCCACCCCTAGTTTGTTTTTGGTCTCCCTTTTTCATTTCGATTGGTTCAGTCTTTGATTTCCCAACGCCCACATTTATTTTATCCTCCCCATTCCGTTAGAGAGTTAGCTTCTTGATTCTGTCTGATGACAGAATACAGCGGCAACTCTTATTTTTGTGGGATGGACGGGTTCTACAAACATCTGTTATTTTTTTTTACATTTGGTATATTTTCTTTATAATTGGGATTAAGACCCTACCCCTCATTCAATATCTTCTTCAGATATATATATATATATATATATATATATATATATATATATATAATGTTCGTCTTCTGACAGGAATCGAACCTGTATCCTATACAGAACCGTCATATAGCCTGACGTGCTTTTACCGATTTCGCCACAAAGGATCGATCGGTTGAAAATCGATCGATCGATGAAAATTTCTCGGACATTCAGTCCGGTAAATGTTATTTAATACTATTTATTATAAACAGAGCATTTACCTAAATGTTTGTATCTATAAAAAGAATGTTAAACATAAAAATATCTTAAAATAATTCTCGGACATTGTTCATTTTTTATATATATATATATATATATATATATATATATATATATATATATATATATATATATATAATTAAAAGAAAAACAGACCACTTTAAGGTACCATTATAATAATTTATTTCACCAGAGCCCTTTTAAAGGACGCCGGGTCATTAGATAGCACTTCAAAAAATGAAATGAAACGAAAAATAAAATTAAAATTGATGGGTAGAGTAAGTTTTTGTAATTTAACAGAGAGTGTAAAAGGGATAGTTAAAGAGACATGGTAGAGTATAGGGAGGGATTAATTTCATATCTCTCTCACGCATACTTTGTATTGGGGGAGGAGGAGTGACCAGACCTTGACCTATTTAGACGGTTAACTTAACGGAAGTGATATATTGAAATGGAAGGGAGTAGGGTGAAAAAGGATTACCCATACGGTTTACCAAGTTCTTCATAATTTCACTATATATATATATATATATATATATATATATATATATATATATTACGAACATTTGTACATAGGAAATTTTAAATCATGGTGTTTATTTTGTGGGTTCTCTTTGTGTATGTGGTGTATGTGGTATTGTGGATATGTAGGAGTTTAAAGACGAATGGCATCTTCTTTTGGTATGTGTTATTTGTAATGAATGAATGGGTGGTGAATGGGATTAGCTAGATATAGGATAGTTAATGTAGTTCTGCCTGATCCCACTCCCCACTTTTTGGGTCATGTACCACTATTATTGTATTTCACAATAATAAATATTTACATCATTAACAAATTGAAAAATATAGCTTCTGAAATATTTTGATTTTTTTACTCTCATTGCTTATATGGTAAAATCGAAGTTAGATTTCTAATCAGAGGACAATTGTCTGCTTATTTACTTCTGGTTCATCTTGTCCGGGAACCGTCAATACACAGTATTGATCTAAATGGCCCTATCACAACCGCCCTCATAGGAAGTCATATTAAGTAATAAAGGAAAAAAGGAGATTTGTTTCAAAGGATATATGTATACAATTCAGATTATAAGATCAACTATTATCAGATGGAGAAATGTTAAGAGAACATCTTTTTGCAAAGATACCATGACCATCAACTTTGTTATGACTGATCCTGAACCAGTGAATGGCCACAACCGAGAGCATTTCGGGGCTCATCCTTTTACTGATGACCATGCATTCTGTCTTCTTGGAATTTGTGCTTAGTCCCTTCATCTCGCTCTCCTTCGCTACCTTCTTGTAGGAAGTTTTGTAATTTCTTTTTCGTGTCTGTTATCAGTACTGTATCATCTGCATATCTTATGTTGTTAAGATTGTGGTCGCCATTGCTAAATCCCGGTAGGATTTCCAATTCGCAGTATAGGTTGAGTCCAAGGACCATTGGTTAATATAATAATATTTTTTAATAAATTAATATTTTATTCATTTACAAAATACTCAATTTATTTTATTATTCACTATATTACAGAATAATAAAACACATTAATTATTAATGATACATGTGGTTTATACGCATTTATTGTCATGTGTTGTTTGTATATTAATACCACCGACACTAAATCATAATTCTCTAAATGAATATTTTTATTACATTAATACATTATTCTTGTAGAAAATACTCAATTTTGTTGATATTCACGCTATTGCAAAATAATATTTAAGACATAGCAACATTGATTATTGATGATACATGTTTGTAACCATTTATTGGAATGCATTCTTTGTTTATTAATACAACCCACATTAGACCATAATTCTCTAGATGAATATTTCTTAGACGTATATTCTTAAGATCAATATTCTTCAACCCAATATTCCTCAGACCATTGTTCCTTAGATGAATCTTCTGGATCCGACTCCACACCAATGCGGAACTTTTTCGCCCGAAATTATTAATTTCTACGAAAATATTAATTCAGCCCCAAATACTAATTGACCCTAAATTATTAATTGACCCCAAAATATTAATTCATCCCAAAATACTAATTGACACCAAATTATTAATTGACCAAAAAATTATTAATTCATCCCAAAATACTAATTGACACCAAATAATTAATTGACCAAAAAATATTAATTCACCCCAAAATATTAATTCATCAAAAAATATTAATTCACCCGAAATTATTAATTGACCCCAAAACATTAATTCATCACAAAATATTAATTCATGACACCAATTATTAATTCACCCCAAAATATTAATTCATCCCAAATTATTAATTCATCCCAAAATATTAATTCATCCCAAAATACTAATTGACACCAAATTATTAATTGCCCACAAAATATTAATTCATCAAAAATATTAATTGCCCACAAAATATTATTTCATCCCAAAATACTAATTGACCCCAAATTATTAATTGAGCCTAAAATATTAATTCATCAAAAATATTAGTTGACCTTAAAATATTAATTCATCCCCAAATATTAATTCATCCCAAAATAAAGAGAATTACTAAAATTCACACCAAAATTCAGAAAAGTTCTTCACAATTTTTTTAAAAAAAAGCATTAATTTTTTTTTTGTCTTACGTCTCCAAAGGAACACACATAAATCAGAGACTATCATTTTGTGGTGAGACCCGAACAAGGACTTATTCTTCATTTTGACGATCCTCCAGGAACTTTCGATCGTTTGCGTGTGAGTTGATGTTTCTGGGTCAACGAACTTCTTAGTTTGATGAATATAATTGGGATCATCCTTTAAAGATATATATCCTTTCTAATAATCCGACATAATCGTAGTCCCATGTAAAATCCAGTATCAGATTGTGTCCACAAATGTGGAGGCTCTTCTCTCTGACACACAGTACATGAAAAACTTTGATTTAAAATTTTATAATTTCTCGGGGTGAATTAATATTTGTGATTAGTAACTTTACATATCGTTTGGAATAAATTGACAGAAAAGATCTTTTTACCTTACAAAAGATTATAAACGTACTTTGCAAAAATGTCTAGGTCGCTTTTTTTTTTTAATTTTAAAAGAAAAGAATTTGATAACTCACATAAGAGAAAGATGAAATATGGATCGAAATTTTTACATATCATTTTTTTGATAAGAATATTAGTGAAGTGATGGTGACTTGTTTCTGGGGGTAGTTTATTGGAGGTTTAGGGGGTTTTGCTCGAGGTGGAGAGAAAATTGAAATGAGATAAAACTAACCCAGACATGAGGAAATGAGCATTTTCGTGTGAGGATGGATAAATTGGGCTATTCAGTTTGATGTAAGAATGTAGCTGAAATGACAAATATTCGACTCACGCAACAGAAAATTACGATTTTTTCCATGATATATATATATATATATATATATATATATATATATATATATATATATATATATATCAAAGAAATAATCACACATAGAATCAATCAGAAGTATTAATGCGATTATTGGCGACATCCATCGCTAGAAACATAATATATGCATTAAAATACTGTTAATCCATAGTGCGAAGTGATCCTTGTCGATAAACTTGTTGTCTGTAGTTTTCAGTTTATTTGATGTTAAAATGCTAGTACTTACGAATAGTCCTCTGTACATCATCAGGCATGTGTTTTTTCCTTATAAAATAAAAAAACTTGGAGACGAAATACTTGTATGTCGACCGAAAGATGTTTTTTGAATATCTGCTATTATTGACTGTTGTGTACGATCTCGGAACGTGCAAAGACACAACGCTAAGTTTTTCAAAAATTTAAGTGAAAATTTTATTTAAATATTTCTTGTGATGTGTTAAATCCACGTATTCTATTTTTACAAGTGTATTCAGTTTTTATGTCATGAACTAAGTATATATATATATATATATATATATATATATATATATATATAAAGATATTTTTATGTTTAACATTCTTTTTTATAGATACAAGTATTTAAGTAAATGCTAGGTTTATAATAAACAGTATTAAATAACATTTACCGGCCTGAATGTCCGAGAAATTTTCATAGAAAATATTCGTCCTCCGACAGGAATCGAACCTGTATCCTATACGAAACCGTCATATAGCCTGACGTGCTTTTACCGATTTCGCCACAGAGGATCGATCAGTATATAGATATAGATTTGATAACAGATTCGGATGGAGAATGTGTTCAGGAGCTGACAGATAACCACCCCCCTACACAACAGAAAATGAGGATTTATTTCATAACAAAAAGAGGAATATTTTTTTAAATCGAATTCACCCCATGCAAGGCAGTAAAACCACCAAGACACAAGGTGTTACTGAGTGTAAAAGAATAAGAAAAAAGAGAAAACATTACTAAGGAGTGAGAACAATAAAAGAATAATCAAGAAGATAGTCGATAACAATCTACATTGCATTTAAATTTTTGAAGTTGGCTAGGAAGCATCGAAAAAAAAAAGTCTTGTTAAGAATATTAAAGAAAAAATTATAATTTGTTTCAGTGGCTTCTTGGAGATGGAAGGGTGACTGAAATGTGATACAACTAACTTTAACATGAAGAAATGGAAAGTTTTTTTTTATTGTTTCTTATAAGGTGAAAAAGGGATGAATTTAGCAACTCGTATTGGCGTGGGAGTGTAGCTGAGATGACTGACAACACACACACACAACAGAAAATTATTTTTTATAGCAAGAGAAAAAATAGATTTGATAACAGATTCGGATGGAGAATGTGTTCAGGAGCTGACAGATAACCCTTCTAAACAACAGAAAATGAGGATTCATTTCATAACAAAAATAGGAATAGATTCGATCTTATATTGCGGACGATGGGGTACGTAAAATACAACAGATACAGGATGAAAAGCGTGTTCGAAAGAGTTTTGAGAGAAGATTGTTAAATAAGCTGAAATTTCAAGGAAGAAAGATTTTCTTGGTCAACTTCATAATTGAAACAAAACGATATCAAATAAAGTCGGGTATTATGGAAGTCTAGGACTCCCTTTAGTCATCTCCAATAATTCGCTGAAAAAAAAGCATACCATAATAGAAAAAATGTCCCCAAACTTGATAAAAACAAACTTTTATCGTCAAAATCTAGATGTTATTAAGAGAAAAGAGCAAAGTATGTTTTTTTATTCATTTATTAAATTTTTTAATCTTTTCTAGCACGTTCGAAATGTTGATTAAAAATCTTGTTTTACTTGCGTCAATATGGGGAGGAATATTAGTATAGGAAATTTAGCGTCTTTTCTGCTGTAAAAAACAAAACAAAAAAAACAAAAGAAACATTAATTTGGAAATTCTTGCAAAAATCATATAATTGTCGGATCTTCATGAAATTTTAAAAAAACTTATTCATAAATGAATGAATTTATTTTTAATTTTTTAAAAAATCTTGGTAAAAATATTTTTACATCTGTAACACCCCCCCCCCGTCCACTTAATTTTATAAGATTTCGTGAAATTAAAAATTCACCCTCTTCATAGTTATATTAGTTAGTAGCAGAACTCCCTGAAGAATTTAAATCATCAATTTGTAAAACAGAAACACAGTTTACGGAAAATCTGCTCTGAAACGTAAAATAAAAAAATGAAATAAAACTATGACATTATTTAATTAGGAAAGCTTTTAATTACTTTTATAAATAAAATATATTAAAGGACACTTACTATTTTCTTAAGAAAATTTTTTCAATGAATAATGAATTTTTTTATTAAAATATCAGGTCATCCCATAAGTTCTGTACGAATTTTAACTTTTTGGTAAAATGAACGAAATTTAAAGAGTATTTTATAATGTCTAATGGAGCTGAACATTATTTTTATGTTTAGATGCATTTAAACTGATCAAATTTATTTCAGAGAACAATAAAATTAAATTTTGTTTGATTAAAACTCTGCTAACATGGAAGTACCCAAGGATCATTTGAGGCACATAATGCTTTATGAGTTCAAGAAAGGAAACTCAGCAGCCGAAGCGGCTAGAAACATTCACTCAGTTTATGGAGAGGAATGTGTGAATGAAAGAACTTGCAGAAGATGGTTTGCAAAATTCAGAGGTGGAGATTTCACCCTTAAAGATAAAGATCGAACTGGACGTCCAGTTGAGTTTGATGAAAAGCTTCTTGAAGCATCCCTTGAAGAAAATTCTGCTTTATCAGTTGTGGAATTGGCAGTGGTTCTCAGTTCAAACCATACAACTGTTCATCATCATCTTCAACAACTTGGAAAAGTTCCTAAACTTGGAAAATGGGTGCCTCATGAATTGTCTGAAAACAACCTCAAATCCCGAGTTGACATCTGCTCTTCTCTCCATTCTCGCCAACTTGTTTCACCTTTTTTGGATAGACTTGTGACTGGCGACGAAAAATGGATCTTTTATCGAAATGTTAAGCGTCGTAGACAGTGGCTTGGTAAAGGGGAAGGACCCCAGCGACAGCTGAGAAGGGAACTTCATAGGCAAAAGGTTCTTCTTTCAATCTGGTGGGATCGCCAAGTAATAATCCACTTTGAATTCTTACCACCTAACGCAACAATTAATATACTGTCAGCAATTAGAGCATTTGAACCAAGCTTTGAGGAAAAAAAGACATGCTCTAGTGAATCGAAAAGAGGTGATGTTTCATCAGGACAATGCGTGACCAGACACAGCAAGAATCATGTCACAAAAGATCGAATAACTTGGTTGGGAGAAAATTCCTCATCCACCTTATTCTCCTGATCTTGCTCCTTCAGACTACTATTTGTTTCGTAGCTTACAGAATCATTTGGAAGAAACAGATTTTGTAACACAGGAAGAGGTTAAAACTGACATTTGTGAGTTCTACGAATCAAAGCCAAAAGCATTTTACAGTAATAGAATTAGTAAGCTTGTTAATAGATGGAAGGAAGTCATAGATAATCAGGGAAAATACATTGTTGATTGAATCTGTAATTAAATGTAACATTTGGTCACTTGTTTTCTTTATTCAAAATTCGGACAGAACTTATGGGATGACCTGATAGATTGAATGGAAGTCATAGATAATCAGGGGAAATACATTGTTGATTGAATCTGTAATTAAATATAACATTTGGTCACTTGTTTTTTTTTATTCAAAATTCGGACAGAACTTATGGGATGACTTGATAATTTAAAATTTTTCAAATCATTTTAAATTATGTATTTATTTTACCCTTTTTAATATTAAGTAAAAACTGGAGTTACTAATTATAAATGGAAAAGCTTAGTACAAATCTTCAAACACAAATATTTTTAAGAATATTTTTAATATTTTTTGTGTGTATAAGCGTACAATTTTTGTAGATACGTGCATTCATACACGACATTATCAGAAAATGATAAAAAAGAACGATAACTAGTAAATTTAAATCCAAGTACACCTAAAATTCAATAAAACATTAGATTAGAGATAATATTTTCCTATTTTTTTAAGATTACTATGGGTACTTAAAAGTTGTATAAAAAAGGCGCTCACGTTATATTTTTCAAGAATTTTTACAGCTATATTCCCGCCTCTCCGTAGAACAAAATTAGATAAGCTTCCATTTGTCAGTCAAACTGCCAAGCTGTCAACGCCTTAAATAAACAGCTACTTCCTTGACAAAAATGAATTTCTGTGATATTTTAAACATTAAGTAAATAATATTTGTTTCATATCAGATTGGCTGGACTTTAAACCAACTAATATTTTCAAATAAACTTTCAGAAAAGTATATTTTATTTTTCGAAGATTATTTTTTAATAAAGAAAATAACATTGGGATGAAAGACTATCGCTCAACTATGTTAGAAAAAAGAAATCCTTTTAAATAATAAAAAATAAAGATTCTTCTTAAAATATTGACAGTGGTTGCTGAATTGTATTAAGCTTTTCATTGATTAGTAAATATAATTTTCACTTAATAACAATACCACCTAACTGGTACAAATTAATACAGAAATTTAAAAGATTTAAAAATTTATATAGTATTCTAATTAAAATGAAAAAAAATGAAAACATTTTTTGTAAAAATTCATTATTCCTCAAAAAAAAAAAGTTTCTTAAGACAATAGTGCCCATAATATATCTTATTCATAAAAACAATTAAGAGCGTTTTTAATTAAATAATATCTTAGTTTTATTCCATTTTTACTTTAAAAATGATGATTTAAATTCTTCAAAGTCTTATGCGTATTACTAATGTAAACATTAATCCGTGCAAAAATGAATTTCTCGAAGTTTCATAAAATTCAAGAAGTGGGGGGAGGTAATAGATGTAAAAAAACTATTTTTACCAAGATTTTTTGAAGAAAAGACATTTCGCAATAATATTATTCATTCCTGAATAAGTCCTGAAAGTTTTATTAAAATCCGACAATTATTTGATTTTTGCAAGAATTTCCAAATAAATCGATGCGTTTTTCACCGCAAAAAGGCGCTAACAGTTGCTATATTAATGTTTGGTCTCCAATTGACACAAGAAAAACAAAATTTTTAACTAAAATTTCAAACAGTCTAAAATGATCAAAAAATATAATTTAATAATTAAAACATCCTTTGGTCTTTCTTCTTAATAATAACATAAAGATTTTGATTATAAACTTTGTTTCTATTAAGTTTGTGGCATTTTTTCGTCATGGAATATCCATTTCTTAGCGATTCTATGGAGCTGTTTTCGGAATAACATCTAAAAGAGAAATGGTATATAGGGTGCTATAAAATCTTCAAACACCCTGGTATTTTCTCCAAAACAGGAGAAACATGGATTAGTGTCTTTTCCGAGGACATTAGCGTTGTTTGACTGATTCTATTTTACGGCTTATCAACCCTTTATGGGTTATTTACAGTCAGGAAATATTTTTAGATTTTAAGAATTTTTTAAGAATTTTTAAATTTTACTAATTAATCCATAGCTGGGGGAGAAAATGGGAGATTCATATCCTTTCCCAAGGGTATTTGTGCCTAAGGGGATATAACGAACCCAACGGGAATTGGAACTCGGCTCTCCGTTTAACAATTCCGAGCCAATATCCATTGCACCACCCGCAAATCCAACCTTACAGCAGCTGCTATTCCCAAGTAGTCACTCATCTAGGGACTGACCAGTCTCGACGTTGCTTAACTACAGTGAACCAAACGAAAGAGAGTCCACGGGAATTTGAACACGTATCACCTAATCCTCTTTTCTCACCGAAAACCATTGCACCACCGGCACATACACAAGTAAACATTAGATAAATATATCTACTTTGTATGTAAATGTTTTCATTGTTTTTTATGGTTTATCAACCCTTTATGTGTTATTTAAAGCCGAAACACATTTTTGAATGAAATAACATTTTTCTTCTTTTTAAGCAAAAATTGCATTACGAATTTTTTGAGCAGAGCAATGATTTATTTTCAGATGCAAGTCCTACTATTTAATCAACATATGGGGGGAGAGGAGATTGATTCATAGGTTTCTCGATGTTATTCGCACTTAAGTGAATGCAACGAACTTCACGTGAATTCGAACTCGTCTCTCCGTATTTTCTGGAGCAGCTATCCACCACCCGCACATGCATGTAGATATCCATCCAAATGCAGATATAGATAAATTTATTTATATATAGATGTATACTCACTTTAAATGCATACGGAAGAATGTAAATAAGATATATAATACCACAATCGTTTTATAAAATATATATATATATATATATATATATATAATGAATGACAAAACGACGAAATCTCCCCACCACTTCCACAATAACACCAATACACGCAATCTACATAAACCCAAATTTTTAAAACAGTAATCAGTTTGTCTGACGATCGCTAAAAGCGTGAAACCCAGGGTCACAAACTCACATCTATCCAACAAATATATATATATATATATATATATATATATATATATATACTTACTAACAGATAATTATATATATGTGTGTGTGTG
>CAHIKZ030000184.1:57500-82500 GCA_903632075.3 Acanthosepion pharaonis
AAAGAAAAAAGAATGAATGAATGAAAGAAGGCATGAATGTTGGAAGGAAGGAAGAAAGGAAGGAAGGAAGGAAGACTGAATGTAGGAATGAAGAAAGGAAAGAAGGAAGGTAGGAAGGAAGACTGAATGAATGAAGAAAGGAAGGAAGGAAGGAAGGAAGGAAGACTGAATGAATGAAGGAAGGAAGGAAGGAAGGAAGGAAGGAAGGAAGGAAGGAAGGAAGGAAGACTGAATGTAGGAAGGAAGGAAGGAAGGAAGGAAGGAAGAAAGGGAGACTGAATGTAGGAAGGAAGGAAGGAAGGAAGGAAGGAAGGAAGGAAGGAAGGAAGACTGAATGAATGAATGTAAGAAGGAAGGAAGGAAGGAAGGAAGACTGAATGTAAGAAGGAAGGAAGGAAGGAAAGAAGACTGAATGTAGGAAGGAAGGAAGGAAGGAAGGAAGGCTGAATGTAAGAAGGAAGGAAGGAATGAATGAATGAAGGAAGGAAGGAAGGAAGGAAGGAAGGAAGGAAGACTGAATGTTAGAAGGAAGGAAGGAAGGAAGGAAGGAAGGAAGGAAGACTGAATGTAAGAAGGAAGGAAGGAAGGAAGAATAAATGTAGGAAGGAAGCTAGGAAGGAAGAAAGGAAGGAAATCTGGATGTAAGAAGGAAAGAAAGGAAGGAAGAATGAACATCGGGAGGAAGATCGGAGGGAAGGATGGAAGAAAGAAAGGAAGAAAGGAAGGAAGAAAAAATGAATGTAAGAAAGGAGGAACAATAAATTAACGAAGGAGTAAGGAAAGAAAAAAAATGAATGAATGAAAGAAGGCATGAATGTAGGAAGGAAGGAAGGAAGGAAGGAAGGAAGGAAGACTGAATGTAGGAATGAAGAAAGGAAGGAAGAAAGGAAGGAAGACTGAATGAATGAATGAAGAAAGGAAGGAAGGAAGGAAGGAAGGAAGGAAGACTGAATGTAGGAAGGAAGGAAGGAAGTAAGGAAGGAAGGAAGAAAGGGAGACTGAATGTAGGAAGGAAGGAAGGAAGGAAGGAAGGAAGGAAGGAAGACTGAATGTAGGATGTAGGAAGGAAGGAAGGAAGGTAGGAAGGAAGACTGAATGAATGAAGGAAGGAAGGAAGGAAGGAAGGAAGGAAGGAAGGAAGGAAGACTGAATGTAAGAAGGAAGGAAGGAAGGAAGACTGAATGTAAGAAGGAAGGAAGGAAGGAAGGAAGACTGAATGTAGGAAGGAAGGAAGGAAGGAAGGAAGGAAGGAAGGAAGGAAGGAAGGAAGACTGAATGTAAGAAGGAAGGAAGGAATGAATGAAGGAAGGAAGGAAGGAAGGCTGAATATAAGAAGGAAGGAAGGAAGGAAGACTGAATGTAAGAAGGAAGGAAGGAATGAATGAATGAAGGAAGGAAGGAAGGGAGACTGAATGTAAGAAGGAAGGAAGGAAGGAAGGAAGGAAGGAAGGAAGGAAGGAAGGAAGACTGAATGTAGGAAGGAAGGAAGGAAGGAAGGAAGACTGAATGTAAGAAGGAAGGAAGGAATGAATGAAGGAAGGAAGGAAGACTGAATGTAAGAAGGAAGGAAGGAAGGAAGGAAGGAAGGAAGACTGAATGTAAGAAGGAAGGAAGGAAGGAAGGAAGGAAGGAAGGAAGGAAGGAAGGAAGGAAGGAAGGAAGACTGAATGTAGGAAGGAAGGAAGGAAGGAAGGAAGGGAGACTGAATGAATGTAAGAAGGAAGGAAGGAAGGAAGGAAGACTGAATGTAAGAAGGAAGGAAGGAAGGAAGGAAGGAAGGAAGGAAGGAAGGAAGGAAGGAAGGAAGACTGAATGTAGGAAGCAAGGAAGGAAGGAAGAATTAATGTAAGAAATGTGGAACAATGAATGAACGAAGGAGTAAGGAAAGAAAAAAGAATGAATGAAAGAAGGAATGAATGTAGGAAGTTTAAGCATAACGGGAAAATAAAAGTAACTGGGTAGACATAGCTGTGGAGTTAGGAAGGAAGGAAGGAAAGTTAGAGAGAGAGAGAGATAGAGAGAGTGTGTGAGAGAGAGAAAGAAAAAGGAATATAAAAGAAGAAGACGGGGGAAACGATATACACTAAAAGAAAAAAGAAAGAAATAGAAAAGGGAAGAAAGGAAAGACAGAAGAAAGCAAAAATGAAGTATAAAAGAAGGAAGGAAGGAAGGAAGGAAGGAAGGAAGGAAGGAAGGAAGGATGCAAGAAAGAAAAAATTGATGGACAAAACGAGACGAAAACGATGCCAGAAACGAGAAAGAAACAAATGGAGGGATGAGGACAAGAAAGAGGAGAATAAGAAAGAGATATGAGTCTAAAGAGGGGGGGAGAGTGAAAGAGAAGGATAAGTAAAATAAGCTTAGGTGTCAAGAAGAAGGTTTGAAAAAAGAATTTATATATATATATATATATATATATAGAGAGAGAGAGAGAGAGAGACAGACAGACAGACAGACAGAGAGAAAGAGAGAGGAGAAAGGTCATTGGAATGACCCATGATGCATTCCAAAAGCTAAGAAGAGTATTAAAAAACAGAAGAAAAAAAATTAGTTCGAAATAAACGATGAATACTGAATTGTTACAGGATATATGAACTGCTATATGCCAGTGAACGATGGGCAGTTTCCTCAAAGATAAGAAAGAGACTTGAAGCAGCAGGGATATATGTCCTCCTGTATGGCAGTAAATGCTGAACAATCTCTTCAAAAATGAGAAAGAGACTTGAAGCAGCAGAAATGTGGTTCTACAGAAAGATGCTGAGGATACCATGGACTGAACATGGGAGCCACAACGAAGTTTTAGAGAAAATAGAAGCTTATAAAGGAAATTTATACTTAAAATCAGGAAGAGACAAATGACATTTCTAAGGCCCATAATGAAGAAAGAAGACTTGGAAAATTTGATACTCACGTGACATTCAAGGTAAGAGGGACAAAGGAAAACAAAGCATAACCTACATAGAGAGTTTGAATAAATGTATGACAGATCATGGTTTGTCAGAAATAACAAAAAGAGAAAATTTACTCCCCCCAATAGACTATGTGTGTGTGTATGTGTGTATGCGCGCGTGTGTGTGTATGTATTTATGCGTGTGCGTGTATATGTACATATAAGTAGAAAAAGTTTGCCCGCGTATGTTCGTTACAAAATGCAGGTACAGTAGGCTGATGAAAATAAATAATACGAATGCTGCTAATACTACTACTATCACGGCCACCATTATTACTATTACTAAGACTACTACTACAATTACTAACAATAATAATAATAAATAAATAAATAAATATTCATCAATTTCTTTCGTTATATATAAAGAGACATGAAGAAAAACTTATACGCTGAGAAAGGCGAAACATTTTTCTCAATATAGTTGTTTTGTCTATTGGCTTAATAATAATAATATTATTTGTGACACTATTTAGGTCGCTAGAAAGAAAGAAGAAAAAAAGAAAGGCGAGAATTAAATTTAGGTGATAAGAAGCCATCACGAAAAGGACACTAAACGATGTTATTCTTTTTAACAAAGAAAAATGCTAAAGGTTTTATTCTCATTAGCGAGGAAAGTAAGGTCGCGGATGTTTCGGATTTAATCTGATTTATGTTACGGGGCGGCGAGTAAGAAGTATCCAATCTGCCCATGGCAATGGTAAAAATTTCAAGTTGGACAAGCGACCTCCCGCAGAATTCTAAAGAGATAAAAATTAAATAGGTCATGCGCTGACCTAAAAACAAAAATGTCCGCAGGACCACCATGAAGGAAAGATTAAGCCTTTGACTATATGCAGAATATCATTGACAGGAGCATCTGTTTATTGTCAGGGCTGGCTATGATAGCAAAATTATGTTATCAGAACGAATAATTGGCACCAAGGTGCGATACGTCCAATTGCCCACCCACTTGATAATTGGCGAAAATCTCGTTGATGAATTCCATATGAAATTCGGGTAAGATAAGAGTCTAAGGACTTGTGGTCGAGAAGAAGAAAGAAAAGAAAGAAAAGAAAAAGAAAAAAAGGAGATAATTTTTTTTCTTTGAGCAAGATTTTTTAAACCGAGGCTAGTCTAGCCACACTCACGCCGCTGAGCGCCCATTGGCTGAATGGTGACGTGAGCGTTAGGCGAAGGTAAACTATGAAGAAAGAGGGGGGACCCTTAACGCCTCCTGAAGAGATCGGTATGAGATGCCACCGTGAGAGAGAGGGGAAACCTGTTGACGCCCCATGAAGGGATTGGATGAGATACCCATATGAAAAAGGAAGAATCTGGAAGGGCTTCCAAAAATGGAAAATAATAAATTTTCCTGACCGAAAACAAAGAAGTGGATTGTGGATTTAGAATTATCAAGGAACCTCAAATCCCGACAAGCCCACCCCGGTTTTGGTTGGCGTCCATATAAGCAGAGTCTCAGCGAGTGAAAAGCAGTTCCAGTTGGGGTTGGAGACAGACAGGCAAGCAGTTGCAGTGAGCTGAGAGCTCTGAGGACCCACCTCGCAGAAGCTGACTAAGATTCTCGCAATTCCGAACTCAACTTCTAACCAAGAACAATTTATTTTTGAAGAACGACTTAGACTCACACTACCAAAACAAGTTTTACGAATATCGCCTGAAGATACACCAACACCAGTTTCTTAAAAGAACAATTTAAGATGTTAAGACTCGCCTAACAAAACAGAAAGTGTCACGAATCCATATTAACGGGTTGGGAGAAAGATGCAGTCCTGTATTCAGCAACCAGATATAAGATATTGTTATCCTTTTTTAACACATTTGAACTTTTCGAGTTATTATTTTATTTTCTTTTACATATACTTGTGCGATATCGCCCTTGCATTACGGCCCGGCGACTGATTGATTTCGTCTACCTAAAATCAAATCACAACGTGGGTAGGTTAGACTAGAGATCAAAGCAGTTACTTCGGTAACCAGACGTTGGAGGCGAGCTGGGAACGACAAGGCTGATACCGAACCTAACCAGATTCCCATCCGAATCAGCAAAAGGTTAGAACGTCACATTTGGTGTCGCGACCAATACCAAGTCACATTGGTCGTCGCAGGACAGGATAGGACGGCGACGGCGCGGAGACAGACGGGGTGACGTCACAACTATTATTTCCTTTGGTTTCTGTTGTATACGCATTTCCTTCCGGGTCCCAACCAGAGACGTAAGGTCAGAAAAAGATTCATGATATTTTCCACTGATCATTTTTTGTAAAAAAAACCCCCAAAGATCACACACGTTTTACATAGATAAATCTCTTTGTAATGATTTTGAGTACAATTTTTTGTATTTCTTTAAGGCATGAGCTACCAGGAACTTTTTCCAATCAATCCGAGTGCTCCAAATACAACTGGAATTATTGATGTCCTCGTGTGTCACATTTTTAAGATTTCCCCTTCAAGATCCTTGTATTTTGATAGTTTTTTGAAGATCTTCAAAGATACATTACAGTCTGCAAGGGAAATCCATGTCAATAAGAAAGTTAATTCTGTTCTTGTGGTCTTTGATCATGATGCCTGGGAGATTAACTTTTATTGTTCTGTCTGTGTCTATTACAAAGTCCCATAAAATGATTATAATTATTGTTCTTCTTCTTTTAGTATATATGTAAAATGACCCTATATTTTAATACAAAAAAACAGAATATTTATTATTTTAGGGTACCCTCCGAGTGCCGCCTTGTCGGTCCGTTTGCGATTAAACTGGTTTTCCCACCAGAATTTTCTGGCGAGAATTAAAATCAAGACCAAAATACGCATGCATCTTCTTGTAGAATTAATTAACATCTAGCAAAATAGGCAAGTGTAGGCTTCATAACAATGTCTGCAGCCAGCGAGGCGGGGGCACGCCATTGCTGGAAGAAGGGCTTCTTAGAATCAGGTCAATGGTCAGGACGTAGGTACCCACCAATCTCGATGGAATTAACAGCCAACTGTTCGTGGCCAGGCCAAGGCAAGCATTAAAGAAAGAAAGAAAGAAAGGAAGAATGAAAGAAAGAAAAAAGAAAAGAAAAGAAAGAAAGAAAAGAAAGAAAGAAAAGAAAAGAAAGAAAGAAAGAAAGAAAGGAAGAAAGAAAGAAAGAAAGAAGAAAGAAAAGAAAAGAAAGAAAGAATACAAAGATAGAAAAGAAAAGAAAGAAATAAAGAAACGAAAAGAAAGAAAGAAAGAAAAGAAAGAAAAGAAAGAAAGGAAGAAAGAAAGAAAAGAAAAGAAAGAAAGAAAGAATAGAAAGATAGAAAAGAAAAGAAAGAAAGAAAAGAAAGAAATAAAGAAACGAAAAGAAAGAAAGAAAAGAAAGAAAAGAAAGGAAGGAAGAAAGAAAGAAAAGAAAAGAAAGAAAGAATAGAAAGATAGAAAAGAAAAGAAAGAAAGAAAGAAACGAAAAGAAAAAAAGAAAGATAAGAAAAAAGAAAGAAAGAAAGAAAAGAAAAGAAAGAAAGAAAGTCAAAGAGATGAATTTGATACATTAAAATATGGCTGTAACCTGTAGGATTTCTTAAAAACTACATAAGTGGAGGTGGGGAAGACGGATGAAGACAAACTTAAAAGCGAATAAAAAATGAAAAAATAAATGACTAAAAAAAGAATAATGAGTAAAAAAAACGATTGATAATGAAAGAGAAAATAAAGAATGTCTAAATATGAAAAGAAAGACATGATAGCGCTGTCATTTGTCCAAATGTTGGCACAGTGCCATTCGTCTCTGTGCTTCTTGGAACCGATTTTCTGCCTGCGCAGCCAACGAAGATGAATTCAGTCATCATTTGGCAGAGGGTTTCTAATTTGAGTTTTTTTTAATATCTTTGGAATGATTGATTTGATTTGTTTTTTTTTAACGGCATTTCAACACCTCATGGGTCATTTAATGTCGAAATTTAACTTTCTTCATAGCTTTGAAGTAATAAAAATAGGTTATTATTTTCTCTTCTAGTTACATCTGCTATCCATTTTAATTGTTGCTAATGTTGGTAGTCCTCACGTGATGCGGTTTCTCTTATTTGGTACAATCCTTTGTTTGTGTTTCTGTAGAGTCAGTTCACAATGTTCCAAGAAGGGTAGTCTTTGCCAAGACCTTCAGGCTTCACTCGCTCAAAGCCATTTTTAAACATTGATCTTAGAAAGCGGTTTTATACAGCTGATAGTTTTAGTTTTTGAGCGGTGGATTGATTGATGACTGAATTTTTTTGTTTATCGGCATATCGACATTTTATGAGCAATTTAATGAATAAATTTAATTTTCTTGAGAGTGTTGAGGTAATAAAAAATAATGTATATGTTATTCTACTTTCACAATTGAATACATGGTAGATAATACTCAGCTTTTGCGCATATACATGTTTGTATGGATATAATTATTAGAGGCGGTGATATGTGTATTTTATGTTGTTTTGTTATATTTTGAAATATAGTTTGATTTCTTTAAGAATTTATAGGATATTTTATGGATTAATGTCATGAAAGAGTTCTTTCGCGTTGGTTGTTTGGTTGATTTCATTTTATTTAGCGGAATATCAACATCTCCATGGGTTATTTAATCCTGGGATATAAATTTTTTGAACACAATTTTATGACTTCAATTAATATATATTTTGAACGCAATTTGATGGCTTCAACTACCGATAAAATGTATTGTTGGTCATTTTTGCTATAAAATGTATTGTTGGTAATTTTACTATAAAATGTATTGTTGGTAATTTTACTATAAAATGTATTGTAGGTCATTTGACTATAAAATGTATTGTTCATTTTGCTATAAAAATGTATTGTCGGTAATTTGACTATAAAAATGTATTGTTGGTCAATTTATTATAAAATTAATTTTTGGTAATTTTTCTATAAAAATGTATTGTTGGTAATTTTACTATAAAATGACTGGAACGTCTGCATCTCGACTCCAACCGACGACACGACCGGAACGTCTGCATCTCGACTCCAACCGACGACACGACCGGAACGTCTGCATCTCGACTCAACCGACGACACGACCGGAACGTCTGCATCTCGACTCCAAGCGACGACACGACCGGAACGTCTGCATCTCGACTCAACCAACGACATGACCGGAACGTCTGCATCTCGACTCCAACCGACGACACGACCGGAACGTCTGCATCTCGACTCCAACCGACGACACGACCGGAACGTCTGCATCTCGACTCCAACCGACGACACGACCGGAACGTCTGCATCTCGACTCCAACCGACGACACGACCGGAACGTCTGCATCTCGACTCCAACCGACGACACGACCGGAACGTCTGCATCTCGACTCCAACCGACGACACGACCGGAACGTCTGCATCTCGACTCCAACCGACGACACGACCGGAACGTCTGCATCTCGACTCCAACCGTCGACACGACCGGAACGTCTGCATCTCGACTCCAACCGACGACACGACCGGAACGTCTGCATCTCGACTCCAACCGACGACACGACCGGAACGTCTGCATCTCGACTCCAACCGTCGACACGACCGGAACGTCTGCATCTCGACTCCAACCGACGACACGACCAGTCCGACCACCATTACCATATAGAGACCAATATCTCCCCCCTATCTATTCTTTATCTAATAAACTTAACATTAATCATACATATCCTCGTTCTGTTGTCCATTTTGTTTCACCTTGTCAGATTTAACGTCTTTAATACGAAAAACGTTAGCGGGCCTCTTGTGAACTCATCGCCTACGATACGGGTGTGCTCGGGCTGTGGTTTCATATCACGCACCCCCCTCACCTCCAGTGGGTCCGCTACAATCATATTGGAAGATTTGCAAATGGGGACTTTTTTCCATTGATACCGCTATTATTTTAAGTATCTTCACTCCCTGGCAATATTTATTCTTTTAAAAAGTGATGATTAGAATTGTAATAAAAACTAAACAAATGATAAAAGTGAATTTATACATTTTCTTTGTTTTTGAGAATTGGCAACAAAAATAATAAACTATTTATTTATTAGATTGTTTATTAAAAATATTTCTTTATTACACTGTCTTTAATTGTTTGTAAAACATCGGCTAATTACAAATTTATCCGAACTTTATTAAATTGTAAATAACAAGGAAAATGAAAACAAAATACCAATAAACAGGAAAATTTCATTATAAACACAGAAAAGAAGGCGGAAATAATATGTAATAGTAAACTTTCAGAAAAGCGGTAATTTTCTCGCAATAAAACAGACTGTCAAGACGGTTTTTCCACTGACAGCGTTATTATCTTAACAGCCAATAGAAAACTAGGAAACATTTAAAAACAAAATTCAAATAATCTTCAATTCTCAGAAACAAATTCTCTTACGGACCTTTTCGCGAGCCGACGCGGAGTTTGTTTGTCGTCCAATGGAAAGGCCCGAATCATATCCGGGAGTAAATTCCCAAATGACCTTTTCAAGCCTCGCAAACAAAATAAAAGACAGGCAAGTTCGCCTGTCACCAGAGAGAAAGAGACGAGCGTATTAACACGTCAAGCGATCGTTATTATTATCTCTACCTTTTTCCCTCACCTCTTTTATACTTGATAAACGAACGGAACATTTTAAGACTGAGCGATTACTTCAAAAATATTTCTACCTTACGATAACGCTCATACATACATACATACATACATACATACATACGTTCCTGCCTGCGTACACATAAACTCATTCTTGCAAGGACTACTACGAACATTTTGACGACCTTGTAT
Organism: Acanthosepion pharaonis; assembly: GCA_903632075.3. NCBI lineage: Eukaryota > Metazoa > Mollusca > Cephalopoda > Sepiida > Sepiidae > Acanthosepion > Acanthosepion pharaonis. The sequence continues at coordinate 67,197 of CAHIKZ030000184.1, forward strand.
CAACCAAAATACATTAATTTTATTTGTAGAGACCTTAATTGATTTATATGTATATAAATTTGTTCACTTTACAATTTGATTTTCTTGTTTTATACCGCTCTTATGGTGAGCTATCTAACTAACAAGGCCAAATCAAGCTAATCTTTTTTAACACCCATACACTTCATTATAACTGATAACCCACTATATAATGAAACATAAAAATATAATGGAAGTAATCTAATACTTAATAAGCTTGTCTCGCTAGAACAATTACGACTGAGTAGTGAGTTCGATCCTCACTGGGTACTTCATACTTTCTGCCACATCTAAACTACGCTTAGAAAATCACCATTTGAGGAAAATGAATTTATCCCCTTTTTTTGTTCGTGAGAATTTACAACAAAAATATTTAACACTATTTCTTACATTGTTTATTTACAGGAATAATGTTATGTTTACAACATTCTAAAAACTAATACAATTAAAACTAATGTAATATTATTTCATTTATTAATTTATAAACAAATAAATATGAAAACTATTTTTTAACCATACATTTATAAACATTTAATAAATAATTAAAATATGTGAACCAACTTTAAGGAAATCCTTATTATTTACCATTTTATAAAGTTCGAATTAATGTGCTTTATTCCAATAAAAAATCTAATAAATAAATAATAATAATAATAAATCTATTCTAATAAAAATATTAAAAAATGTTTCAATTAATTCCAGTATTAAATAAATCTTAGAACCATTATTATAATACTGGTATAATACTTACTGTATATCTACTTTGGCATCCCCCCAGTATATCTATATTATTGAAAATCTTTATTTTTTTCCATATTAGTATATATATATATATTTACATGGATTATTTTTATAGACGAGTTTTTGGTAAACGTGGACCTTAGTAGCCACAATAAAAAAAAACGGATTGTCAAAAGGACGATTTTTCCCTTGACACCGCTATTATTTTAACTACCTTCATTTCTCGGAGATGTTTGTTGTAAAAAGAGACCATTAATGTTGAAATAAAACCTAAATATATGCTGAAAGTGAGTTTATACATATTTTGTTGCTAAGAATTTCCTATAAAAGTATTAAACACTAGTTGTTTATTAGATTGCTTATTTACAAGAATAATTTTATATTTACAACATTCTAAAAACTAATACAATTATAACAAATGAAATATTTATCATTTACCAATTTACAAAGAAATAAATATATATTTTTACCCGTAAATTTATAAACATTTACTAAGTTATTAAAATATGTGAACTCTAAGGAAATCTTTATTATTTAACATTTTATAAATTGGAATCAATTGGTAATTAACCGATGTTTTGCCAACAATTCCAGACTCACTTTAAATCTTTCAATATTTAATACGAAGTCAGATAAGCAATGTTCATGAACACACACCCAATCACGCAGATTTCCACTTGAAAAAACGTAAATACATTGAGATAACCACAATCATATATTCATGATTTGGGTAATGTGCTGTAAGTGGCGTATGATCTACGCAAAAAAATCAATTGGTCTATATTTGTCATCTATCCGAATATGTTCATTTCTATCTCAGATAGATATGAACAGTGAGATACTTAGCTAGCTAGCTAGATACGAGCAGACTGATATATATATATATATATATATATATATATATATATATATATATAGAGAGAGAGAGAGAGAGAGAGATAGACAGACAGACAGAGATAAACGGACTGAGATAGAAGTAAAAAGTGAGGTATGAACAAAATGGGATAGATATGAACAGACTAAGATAGATAGATAGATAGATAGATAGATAGATAGATAGATAGATAGATTGACGGCAATGTAAATGCAATGTCAATAGTTATCCACTGTCTTAATTCTTGTTCGATCTCCCTCCTTAATAGCGTTTCTTTCTCATATTCTCTAACATTCAGTACCCCACCTTGCGTCTTAGTGACTTTATTGCCTTACTTGGTGTGAAAGGATAAAAAACAATCTTTTATAAGCATTAACCTTTACCAGTAAAATTCCACAGGTTTAATACAAAAATATTTTCGATGAACTTTTGAATCTGGTTTTCCTTTGATAAACTTTTTCCTCTTCACCGCGTTTCGCAGCGATCGATAAAGGTAATAATCGCTTGATGCAAGATCAGGTAAATATGGCGAATGGGGCAGAACAAACTAACCGAATTTCACTTTGTTTCACTGTGTTATTTTTTTCTGTATGGGAATATCATTTTTCTACATGTGTAAATGACTTGTTGACCAAAATCATATAGACACGTTGCAGCTGCTGGACGTATGAGTGTGCATTTATAGTTTCATGGCGCCTTCGGAACTTTAAATGAATATGGATGGATGGCTAGTCGTATACGCGGATGGCCATCTCCTCGGACTGCTAACTAATCCCTGTTGCAGACGCCTGCTCAGGCACGTTTGTGTTTGTTCAAAACTCAAAGAGCCCAGCTGTGGGTTATACTGAGCGGACCTTAGTTACAGTGTCTGGGAAAGATCGCGTTATTTAAAGTGATCAACAGTCTGAACAAGAACAACACGCTCAAACCCTCAGTCACGATGACTTGTGACTTTGTGCTAGCAAAACCATCGATAGCTCCCAAACGGTCCAATTTCATTCACAGGGCTTGGGTCAACCCACGGCAATGGATTTCAGTCCCTTTCCAAAGGAGCCGCACGCTGAGACCGCCTCTTCCAGACCGATCACATAAATAAAGTCACCTTCCTGGCAAATCGGCACTGGAGAGATTCGAACCCGCGGCTCATGGTCAGGAAGTAAACGTTCTAACCACTTGGTCATGTGCCCACGAATGCCCGTCTAAATGAATACCCCAACGATCACGCCACTTGAATGATATTACCTTTATTTCATGGAGCTTGGTTTTGGAGACAGTTCTAGAGATTTATTCTAGTCAATCGATTGCCCTTTGCCTTGAATCTGTCTCCTTTGTAACCCATTTTTCATCACCTGCTATGAGATAGAGGGTGCGATGGATAAATTGTCGTCTAAATGACGCGAAAATGAAAATAACACTGGCATCCTATTTTGACAGATATACACGGTGCGATGGATAAATTGTCGTCTAAATGACGCAGAAATGAAAGAAACTGGCATTTCGTTTTGATATGCACGGTGCGATGGATAAATTGTCGTCTAAATGACGCAAAAATGAAAATAACACTGGCATCCCATTTTAACAGATATATTCACAAACATTACACAAAGATATCTCAAAATACTGAAGAGTAAATTTATTCAATAAAATCGAGATTGGCTTCCTCGACGGCCTCCAGACGACTTTGAAATCTCCTGCATCTAGTTGGTGAATGCCACCATCATTCTTGCCCAAGGGGGTGCAGTCTGGGGGTTAGGTGGACATGACTATATTCTCCTGCTTGTGTGGCATGGTGTAGAGTCCTGTTGCCAGACATAGGGTTGTCTAGAAGCCACTGTCTTGACCTAGGGCAGCACTCCCTCCTCAATACACTTGATGTAGGCCTCCGTGTTGAGTCTGAAAACCTGTAATAGAGTTACAAGTTCTCCACTGCCTTAGGACACATTGCACAGTGGATAAAGGCGATCAGTGACAGGATCCAAAGACAGGACCAATACTCGGCTAAGGCAGTGGAAAACTCGGAGAGGGGAAATTAACAGGGATAACTGATATCCATTAAAACAACGTGGAACTAGAACAGTCTACCCCAGTAAGCTAAATAAAGGGTTCAGTTCGACATTCCAACTACCTGAAGAAGTCCGGAGCGTACAACGGCCGAAACGTTGTAATAAATATGGTGAGAAAGATGCGGACAATAGTCCGAATAAGGTATATAGTGAAGATAAGTTATATTGTATATCTTATTGCTGCGTGTTCAAGTAGAACTTATATACGATCCATCGCTAAAGATGCAGGTAAAATGATCGACTGCCTGTATGTAAGTACAAGGAGCCGATCACCAGTAAGTACCTGGCTCCTCATTCTGTTCTCTACCTAGATCAGGCTGAAAATAGAATACTTTTGCCGAATTTGGACGGGAGCTGCCTAGTCCTCACTCTCCGGTCTTAATAGAGTTCAAAAGGGTCTCCGAGTCCTTGTGGGAGAAGAATTATTTTCCATCCTCCAACCTCTCTCTCTCTCTCTCTCTCTCACACACACACACACACACACACAAGCGGGATGCGGCGAATCTCTCACTACTCTATCGCTACTACCATAGAAACTGCTCGGACGAACTATATTTCCGCCTAGTCTGATCTTCTGGTCTAGGCCTCATCATGCCACTTACATAGTAGCAAACCACACACATTCCTTCCATCTTCCATTGGTGAGAAGTAAGTTCCACTCAAACAGCTTCTTCCCGTGAACCACTTCCCTGTGGAAAATACTCCCATGAGGGTGTTTCCCTGACCACTGCAATCTTAACCTGTTCAAGTCTAGAGTAAAACTCCTCCCATCCATATAAACTACCCTTTAACATAACCCCCCTCGAGGTGTGTACAGGCTGAACTTTACTGTGAAAAATAAAAATTCGTACATGCCTACCACACAACATTATACGTTTCTATATCGTACATTAACTGTATTCCATTCTTATATGTCCATTCCGAAATTCTCCATTCCTATAATTTAGAATGTTACATGTTTATATTAGACATTATTTATTCCTCTATTCTATATTCCTATATTCTACTTTTAAATTCTACATTCCTATAATTAAGAATGTTACAAATTTATATTAGACATTATTTATTCCTATATTTTATATTCTACTTTTAAATTGTACATTGCTATAATTATGAATATTACATATTTATAATAGTCATTATTTATTCCTATATTCTATATTCTACTTTTAAATTCTACATTCCTATAATAAAGAATGTTGCATATTTTTATTAGGCATTAGTTATTCCTATATTCTATATTCGACTTTTAAATTCTACATTCCTATAATTAAGAATGTTACAAATTTATATTAGACATTATTTATTCCTATATTCTATATTCAATTTTTAAATTCTACATTCCTATAATTAAGAATGTTACATATTTTTATTAGACATTATTTATTCCTATATTCTATATTCGACTTTTAAATTCTACATTCCTATAATGTTACATATTTATATTAGACTCTATTTATTCCTATATTCTATATTCTACTTTTAAATTCTACATTCCTATAATTAAGAATGTTACATATTTATATTAGACATTATTTATTCCTATATTCTATATTCCTATATTCTACCTTTAAATCCTACATTTTTATAATATAATTACTTCAATTTTGAATGTTAGATTCTTATAATAATATACTTTCCGATACGTACCTAAATCGTACATTATACGTTATGTATTCCTACATTCTATATTCCTATATTCTACTTTCTTATGAAATATAATTCCAATAAATTGAATGTTATATTCTGATATTATAAAGTTTGCATTATTATTTCCTACATTCTACATTCCTAAATTCTACATTCTTACGTTATTTAATATAATTCCTTTATTCCAGCATTTTACATATTTGCATTATATATTATACATTCCGACATTCTCATATTCGATAATAAAAAAATATGACGGAAAAAGCAAGATCACAACAGGAGGGAATATTAATTATTTGTTTCTTAATCAGCGTTTTCCTGTTTTCAACAAAGCAGTATGTTGTTTTTTTCTCTCTTTCTCTCACAGTTCTGATGTTTCCTTCTCTTTTTTATTTCTTTCGTTTTCATCTTCTCTTTTCTCTCACTTTTCTCTCTATTCCTTTCTCTTCCTGTAATTTTTACTTTCTTTCTCTCTTCGTTCACATCTTCTGATGTTTCTCTATTCTTTCTATTTCCTTATATTATTTACTTTCTTTCTCTCTTCCGTTCATCTTCTCTCTTTCTCTCACTATTTCTCTCTATTCCTTTCTCTTCCTCCCTAATATTATTTACTTTCTTTCTCTCTTCCGTTCATCTTCTCTCTTTCTCTCACTATTTCTCTCTATTCCTTTCTCTTCCTCCCTAATATTATTTACTTTCTTTCTCTCTTTCGTTCTCTCTTTTTCTCTATTCCTTTCTCTTCCTCCCTATTTTCTTTCTTTTCTCTTCCGTTCATCTTCTCTCTTTTTCTCTTATTTTCTCTATTCCTTTCTCTTCCTCCCTAATATTATTTCTTCCGTTCATGCGTTCATTTTCTCTATTTCTCTCACTATTTCTCTCTATTCCTTTCTCTTCCTCCCTTGTATTATTTACTTTCTTTCTCTCTTCCGTTCATCTTCTCTACTTTCTCTCACTATTTCTCTCTATTCCTTTCTCTTCCTCCCTAATCTATTTTCTATTCCTTTTTTCTTTTTTCTCTTCCGTTCATTTTCTCTCTTTTCTCTCACTATTTCTCTCTATTCCTTTCTCTTCCTCCCTAATATTATTTACTTTCTTTCTCTCTTCCGTTCATCTTCTCTCTCTTTTCTCTATTTCTCCCTATTCCTTTCTCTTCCTCCCTAATATTATTTACTTTCTTTCTCTCTTCCGTTCATCTTCTCTCTTTCTCTCCTATTTCTCTCTTTCCTTTCTTTCCTCCCTTATTTTTATTTTCTTTTCTATTCCGTTCATCTTCTCTCTTTTCTCTCACTATTTCTCTATTCCTTTCTCTTCCTCCCTTGTATTATTTACTTTCTTTCTCTCTTCCGTTCATCTTCTCTTTTTCTCTACTATTTCTCTCATTCCTTTCTCTTCCTCCCTAATATTATTTTCTTTTTTTTCTCTTCCGTTCATTTCTCTTTTTCTCTATTATTTCTCTCTATTCCTTTTCTTCCTCCCTTGTATTTTTTTCTTTCTTTCTTCCGTTCATTTTCTCTATTTCTCTCACTATTTCTCTCTATTCCTTTCTCTTCCTCCCTTGTATTATTTACTTTTCTTCTCTCTTCCGTTCATCTTCTCTCTTTCTCTCACTATTTCTCTCTATTCCTTTCTCTTCCTCCCTAATATTATTTACTTTCTTTTCTCTTCCGTTCATCTTCTCTCTTTTCTCTCACTATTTTCTCTATTCCTTTCTCTTCCTCCCTTGTATTATTTACTTTCTTTCTCTCTTCCGTTCATCTTCTCTCTTTCTCTCACTATTTCTCTCTATTCCTTTCTCTTCCTCCCTTGTATTATTTTTTTCTTTTCTCTCTTCCGTTCATCTCTCTTTCTCTTTTTCTCACTTTTCTTCCTCCCTTTGTATTATTTCTTTCTTTTCTCTTCCGTTCATCTTCTCCTTTTCTCATTATTTCTCTCTATTCCTTTCTCTTCCTCCCGTTTATTTTCTTTCTTTTCTCTTCGTTCATCTTCTCTCTTTCTCTCACTATTTCTCTCTATTCCTTTCTCTTCCTCCCTAATATTATTTACTTTCTTTCTCTCTTGCGTTCATTTTCTCTATTTCTCTCACTATTTCTCTCTATTCCTTTCTCTTCCTCCCTTGTATTATTTACTTTCTTTCTCTCTTCCGTTCATCTTCTCTCTTTCTCTCACTATTTCTCTCTATTCCTTTCTCTTCCTCCCTTGTATTATTTACTTTCTTTCTCTCTTCCGTTCATCTTCTCTCTTTCTCTCACTATTTCTCTCTATTCCTTTTCTCTTCCTCCCTTGTATTATTTACTTTCTTTCTCTCTTCCGTTCATCTTCTCTCTTTCTCTCACTATTTCTCTCTATTCCTTTCTCTTCCTCCCTTGTATTATTTACTTTCTTTCTCTCTTCCGTTCATCTTCTCTCTTTCTCTCACTATTTCTCTCTATTCCTTTCTCTTCCTCCCTTGTATTATTTACTTTCTTTCTCTCTTCCGTTCATCTTCTCTCTTTCTCTCACTATTTCTCTCTATTCCTTTCTCTTCCTCCCTTGTATTATTTTCTTTTCTCTTCCGTTCATCTTCTCTCTTTTCTCACTATTTCTCTCTATTCCTTTCTCTTCCTCCTTGTATTATTTACTTTCTCTCTCTTCGTTCATCTAATACTATTTCTCTATCTTTCTTTCTATATTTCCTTTTCTTCCTCCCTATTTTTTTCTCTCTTCTCGTTTTCTTTCTCCTTCGTCTATTATTTCTCTCTATTCCTTTCTCTTCCTCCTTGTATTATTTACTTTCTTTCTCTCTTCCGTTCATCTTCTCTCTTTCTCTCACTTTTCTCTTTCCTTTCTCTTCCTCCTTGTATTATTTACTTTTTTCTCTCTGTTCATCTTCTCTCTTTCTTTCACTATTTCTCTCTATTCCTTTCCCTTCCTCCCCTTGTATTATTTACTTTCTTTCTCTCTTCCGTTCATCTTTCTCTTTCTCTTTATTTCTCTCTATTCCTTTCTCTTCCTTTCTTTCTTTTTCTCTCTTTTTCATCTTCTCTCTTTTTTATTTTCTCTATTCCTTTCTCTTCCTCCCTTATATTATTTCTTTCTTTTCTCTTCCGTTCATCTTCTCTCTTTCTTCACTATTTCTCTCTATTCCTTTCTCTTCCTCCCTTGTATTATTTCTTTCTTTCTCTCTTCCGTTCATCTTCTCTCTTCTTCTATTTTCTCTATTCTTTCTCTTCCCCTTGTATTATTTTCTTTCTTCCTCTCTTTCTTTCGTCTTCTCTCTTTCTCACAGTTTCTCCGTTCCTCTCCCTCCCTTATATATTTTATATTTGTATCTTTCTTTCAATCTTTCTTTCTCTCCCCTATTTTATATATTTCTCTCTCTCCTTTCGTATATTATTTCTTTCTCTTTCTTTCATTTTCATATTCCCTCCTTTTGTTCCGTTATATTATTTTTCTTTCTTTCTCTTTTTCATTTATTTTCTCTCTTTCCCGCATTCTTTGTCTATTTCTTTCTCGTCCCCCAACTTATATTCTATTCTTTTCTTTCTTTCTTTCTTTTTTTCTTTCTTTCTTTCTTTCTTTCTTTCTTTCTTTACTCTTTTTTTCTAACTATTTTCTCCCTCCCTTATATTATTTCTTTTCTTTTCTTTCTTTCTTTCTTTCTCTCTTTCTCTCACTATTTCTCTCTATTCCTTTCTCTCCCTCCTTTATATTATTTACCTTCTTTCTCTCTTTCTCTCCCCTCTTATATTATTTCCTTTCTCTTTCTTCCATATTCATTCTGTCTCTCACTATTTTTGTATTCCCTCCTTTTGTTCAGTTTCTCCGTTACCTTCTCTCTCTCACATATTAATATATTTGTATCTTTCTTTCAACATTTCTCTTTCTCTCACTATTTATATATCTCTTTCTCTCCCCTCTTATATTATTTCCTCACTCTTTCTTTCATATTCATTCTTTCCCTCCTTTTGTTTCGTTATATTATTTTCTTTCTTTCTCTCTTTCATTTATTTTCTCTCTTTTCCTCATTCTTTGTCTATTTCTTTCTCGACCCCCCAACGTATATTATTTTCTTTCTTTCTTTCTTTCTTTCTTTCTTTCTTTCTTTCTTTCTTTCTTTCTTTCAAACTATTTTCCCTCTCCCTTATATTATTTCTTTCTTTCATTCTTTCTTCTTCTTCTTCTTCTTCTTCTTCTTCTTCTTCTTCTTCTTCTTCTTCTCTCTCTCTCTCCCTCTCCGTATTTCTGTATTCTTTTCTCTATTCCTTTCTCTCCCTCCCTTATATTATTTACTTTTTTTCTCTCTTTCTCTCCCCTCTTATATTATTTCCTTTCTCTTTCTTTCATATTCATTCTTTCTCTCACTATTTTTGTATTCCCTCCTTTTGTTCCGTTATATTATTTTCTTTCTTTCTCTCTCTCATTTATTTTCTCTCTTTCCCGCATTCTTTGTCTATTTCTTTCTCGTCTGCCCACTTATATTATTTTCTTTTTTCTTTCTTTCTTTCTTTCTTTCTTTCTTTCTTTCTTTCTTTCTTTCTTTACTCTTTTTCTAACTATTTTCTCCCTCCCTTATATTATTTCTTTCTTTCTTCTTCTTCTTCTTCTTCTTCTTCTTCTTCTTCTTCTTCTTCTTCTTCTTCTTCTTCTTCTTCTCTCTCTCCGTATTTCTCTATTCCTTTCTCTCCCTCCCTTATATTATTTATATTTTCTTTGCCGTTCTCTCTCTTTCTCTAGTTTCACTTTTCTTATAATTCTTCTCACTCCTTCTCGCAATATACATTTAATTTTAATATAGACCGGACGATTATTTTATTTTTTATTTATTCATTTTTGGTGAAAGATCTACCCCCAAAACATCTTTATTCCAACCACGCCTCAATTCTAAGTTAAGGCGTGCAGTGTTTCCAACCTGGGCGATATCGTTTACCGGTCAAATGTTGGGTGGGCAATGATAACTGAACAATCTGCAGCACAAATCAATGTTATTTGTTATCTCCCTTTGGTATATTTGCTACATCATAAAGTCAGTTTATGAAACAATAACAAACTTTAACCAAACCGTTTTGGTATGATTTTGTATATTTTCAAGACAGGTAGTATTCGGTGGATAGGCGGTCATGGCGACGTTCTCTACGCGGGAACATGTCAGCAACCTAATGCAAGCTGTCATCCTATCAAAACCAGGTTTATGCGGATGGTGTCAGCTGAAGTGTGTGGAGTGACGACCCATGGCCCACCTCAAACAATTCGCAGCCAGGACTTTCATGCTCAAAGACTTTTCACGTCTAAAGAACCAATTAGAGGTGAGCAGTGTATGAAAAAACAACATCCTTCGAAAATACGAGAAGACAAAGAGACAGAGTTCAGAGAAAAGCCAGAGTTGGCTATCTCCTGAACCCTACGATACGGTAGGCTGCGGACATCTCCTCAGACCCAGCATGAGACTCATGTCACACAGAAGAAAATGTCGATGAACTCGCCAATATTCATCAACGAATTTTGCCAGCGACGACGATACAGTTGGGCGATGGAATTTTTTTCCTGGTGGAAGTGGCGATAACGCAAAAACTCTGGCTCCGAGGATTATAGAAGAATGTGTTGCATTACTGAAAATTACACGAAAATATTCCTTTAATTAAAAAATAATTCTAACCTACTCTTTTATTCCAACCAAACCCTCTATTTGCAACTCAAGTATAAGAGATTTTTCTTTTTCCTTCTATTTGAATTTTCTCAGAGTATGGGGACAATTTATCTATCTATCTATCTATCTATCTATCTATCTATTTCAGTCTTTTTTATCTATCTATCTCAGTCCTTTCATTATCTATCTATCTATCTATCTATCTATCTATCTATCTATCTATCTATCTATCTATCTATCTGTCTGTTCACACTGCCATGTGCGCGCAACCAATTGCCCTATAAAACAATAACCGATAAAGTAAGCCCCTGCCTGATTTTGAGGCCTGGTTGAACTTATATCAGCTCTGGAAATGGTGGTCAGCTTCAAAGGAATTGGTAGAGATTTATTGGACGTTATTTCAAGTCTTTCGATATTTAATACGAAGTCAGATACGCAATGTAAATCAACACAGTCCCAAGCACGCAGATTTCCACTTGAACAAACGTAAATACATTGAGATAACCACAATCATATATTCATGATTTGGGTAATGTACTGTGAGTAAGTGCAGTATGATCTAAGCAAAAAAATCAATTGATCTATATTTATTATCTATCTAAATACGTTCTTTTCTATCTCAGATAGAGATAGATAGATAGATAGATAGATAGATAGATAGATAGATAGATAGATAGATAGATAGATAGATACATTCAGTGATGGATAGATACAGAGATAATTATAAGCAAACTGAGATAGACAGAAACAAACACACACACACACACACACACATATATATATATATATACATAGCGATAGTTGAATAGACTGAAATAAATAGATAGATAATGAGCAGACTGAGATAGATAGATAGATAGATAGATAGATAGATAGATAGATAGATAGATGTGAAAAATTAGATATATATGAACAAAATGAGATAGATAGATAGATAGATAGATAGATAGATACATACATACATACATACATACATCGATAGATATGAGCAAACTGAGATAGATAAAAAGATATATATATATATAGGGAGAGGGAGATGAATAAAATGAGAAAGAAAGAAAGAAAGAAAGCATGAAAGAAAGAAAGAAAGAAAGAAAGAAAGAAATCTGAAATAGAATGTGCAACTATAAACTTATCTGGAAAGGAGAAGAAGCAGTAGTCGCTTCGTTTTTCATTTTGTTTGTTATACTCACAAGGTTTCGGCTCTTACAGATTTTTCGATTCACGTCAAAATATTTGAGATGAGTAATTACTATTATAATATGCCTAATTATTGGGGTCCGCCATCTCATTTTCCCTTTTATACTCATAACGTTTTGACTCTCTCTTACATGATAATGGACGTCAGAATATTTGAGATGTGTAATTATCTTCATTATATGACCCATTAATGGGACCAGCATTTTCATGTTGGTTCTTACACTAATAAATTTTCTACATTTGCTGATTTTATAATTTACGTACGAATATTTGAGATAAGTAATTATCAATATTATATACCCAATTTTGAGATTAACGCATCTCATGTTGGTTATTGCAATAGCAATGTTTTGGCACATAAGGATTTGTTAAATTATGTTGGAATTTTGGAGCTGAGTAATAATAATTACTACATGCCTAATTATTGGGGCCAGCACTCTCATGTTGGTTGTTATTGTTGTAGAATACCTACGGACGATAATGGGTAAAACTCTCTGCCTCTGGGCAGAGAGGATCCCCAGATATGGTTATGTCGAAGTGCAGAGACTCGTCTCGGGAAACAGCTACCCAACCCCTTTTTATACGGGGATTTTTTGGCTAAGCCTACGGGCTCGGAGACCCCACATTAAATTCGGTCTTGTGTCGCATCTGAACGCGTGGGGCGGTTGGTAGATATCCTGCAGTTGGCGTTTCGTCTCCAGCTTTGCTGGTAAAACTCTCTGCGTCTGGGCAGAGAGGATCCCCAGACGAGGATTTGTCGAAGGGCAGTGTCTCGTCTCGGGAAACAGCTACCTAACCCCGTTTTATACAGGGTCTACTGGGAATTTTGGGCCGAGTATACGGGCTCAGATATCCTACATTAAATTCAGCCTTGTGCCACATCTCACCGCGTGGGGCGGTTAGTAGATAGCATGCAGTAGGAGATTTATTGTGGAATTCACTGGACTCACTTCTAGCAGTTGACTATTTCTTCTACGCGCCACTGGCGAATCTTATATGTGTTGTTCTTGTTCTAAGTATTATCGTTCATTACCAACTTTCGTTTGATTATTCTATTTAGTAACCTTTCCTAGATTAAATCCGTTACACTAATAATGTTTCGACTCTAGCAATTTTATAATTTATGCAGGAACTTTTGAGATGAGGAATTATCATCATTATATGACTTATTCATTCGGCTCCCACCGCGTTGATATAAACCTGATTTCCTTCCTGTGATAGTGTTGAAAATTCATATACTTTAGTTCAGTAGAAGGAATGGCCAATCGACACTGAGTTGAAAATGAATTCTAAGTGTGTTATGCCAGGAAATGTCCCCTAAGATTTGCAAGCGAAATAAGAATTTGGTATCCATGTTGGTTGTATAAAGTATCCAGTTCGAAATTCCGATTAAGACGGACACCAGAAGATATGATATTATGGCCATCGAAATGGTGTAAGTATATCAACTAAGATGAGAATGCTATTCCATATAATGAGTCCGAACAAACCAAAAAATAAATAAATAAATAAAAAGGGGCAGAATCAACAATTTTGCGAAAGATATTTTCGGACCACTGAAATCGGTCTTTGTGCTGTTAACGTTTTTTTTGCACATTATTTTGCCTAATTCATTCGGAAACCATTTTCAGATTTAGAATCCTTTAGGCAAAGAGATGTCTGCGTGACACGCATTGCTGGCAATGAGCCCAGTCCGTCGGTATAAGCGTAAGAAGACAGCGCTTTTCCCAGACGTATGGTGCACTTGAAGATGAAGATCGTAGAATTAAAAAGAAACGAAACAATATTTCAGAATATCAAATGCTGTTGATATCAATTGCCGATAAACAGGCAAGGTGAAAGAGAATTCGACCTGGAACATTTCGAAAAGCAAGGATCCTTAAAATAAATCGCGCGTAGATCATTCTCTCTCCACACACACACACACACACACACACACACACACACACACATATATATATATATATATATATATATATATATATATATATATACAAGTATATAATTGGTTAGCATTTGTTTAATGACACTTTCAGTCTTAAATATTTCTTGGATGTGGTATCTGATTGTCTTAGTCAATATCTGTGGATGTACAGTATTTACATTAGCCGGACTATTGTCCTCATCTTTGTCGCCATATTTGTCACAACGTTTCGGCCGTTGTACGCTCCGGCCTTCTTCGGGTGGTTGGAATTTCGAACTGAACCCTTTATTTCGATCACTGGGGTAGACTATTCTAGTTCCACGTGCCATGTTTGATGGATGTCAGTTATCAGTTATCTCCTGCTAATTTTCCCTCTGAAAGTTCTCCACTGCCTTAACCGAGTATTGAACTCATATTTTTTTGGTCTGTCACTGGATCTAACCAACGCCTTTATCCACTGTGCCAGTCTATCCCAGTGATCGAAATAAAGGCTTCAGTTCGAAATTCCAACCACCTGAAGAAGGCCGGAGCGTACAACGGTCAAAACGTTGTGATAAATATGGCGACAGATGAGGATAATAGTCCGAATAATGTAAATAATGTACATAATACCTCATCTCAGAAATATAGACAGAGTCTGTGGATGTGTGTACATGTATTTATCGGTGTCTATGTGTATGGAAAGTGCATTCACTTTTAATTGTGTATGTATGCATATGTTTGTTGCCCTTCTTTTTTTTTATAAAGGGCCATGGAGATGTTCCCTGTCTCGTCACTTTTTGTGTGTATATATATCTTAATATGTCTGGGTGCTTATGTATTATAATCTAAGTGTGTTTGGGTTGTTTTACGCGTGAGTTTAGGACCCCATTCACACACTTGGGATTAAAATGTATACATATATGTTGTCAGAGGACCGGATGACAGATAAGCTTCTATTCTAACGTAATTTCAATGAAGAAATAAATTGAATATCATATGTATTTCTTCTTTTCTCCTCAGTAATTTTATAATTTTAAACTTAATAGTGATTAAATTTGGATTTTAAAATTAGTAATTTTTACTTTTAATTTTAATATCAAATTTTATCATATAATTTAATAATTATTGGTTAGAATAAATTCTTTTTTAATATTACCCCTATTTTAAAGATCTGAATAGCTATTATAACATGACTTCGTTATCAAGCTTTTTTAATTTTCCTCTACTTG
>CAHIKZ030000184.1:87500-122500 GCA_903632075.3 Acanthosepion pharaonis
TGGTTTTATCAATAAATACTGTTTCTTGTCACTTCCTCTTTAGCCAGATTGAAGATCCGTTTAGGTGCTTGACTCTTTAGGATTTATTTCATTTACGTTATTCCAAAAAAAAATTCGCTTGAAGATGGAACAGAGCTTACTTTAACTTAATTTAATTCAAATAATTATATTGAAGTTTTCGGCTCTTGTTTTGAAACATGAGACCTCTTATGTCGCGAGTTGGAATCATATTTTTAAATAAATAATTATTTTTATGCTCTACTTTTGTATCGAGCACTATTTTAAAAAAATAATAACTGAAATACTAAGGAACTTTGGATTATTTACCTAACCAGTTCTGATACAATGATACTGACATAAGGATAATCTAGACATCCCTTGTTCAATTTAAGTAGAATATTCTGTAACCATGGAAACGTGATTTTAGCTGTGTCTTTAAAACCCGGTAATTTTTAAAAGTTACTCCAAAATTCGCTTGAAGATGAAATGGAACTAATGCTTTTAATTTAATTGCAAAATTGAATTCGGGGTTTTTAGCTTCTATTTTTGAAACATGGTTGGAACTGTGTAGCGAAAAAAAAACATATTTTAAATCAATTAATTTATAATATTTATGCTCTGTAAATTTACATTGAGCACTATTTTGTAAAAATAAAAATATCTATAAGAACACCGGATTTTATATCTTACTGTTCTTTATATATATATATATATATATATATATATATATATATATATATATATATATATATATATATATATATATATATATCGATATCGACAACGGGTTAGTCGTAGAATCTCCGACTGACGCCGATTAAGTCGTGTTTCGATCCTAGCTAGAGGCAACCGGACGTCTAGCCACACTGATGAGCTGTGATACAGCGAAACTGTCTGTGGATGACAATATATATGCTCCTGAAAAATTTATTTCGGTTGAGATCTCTGGGGAGGAAGTGTTGGTTTGTAAACAGAGACTATTACGGCTAATAATGCAAGACTCTTCGGTAAATCGAATCGAGTTCTCAGTCACTGTGTGTTTATCTCAAAATAAATACGCTTAAATTCACCTTCATCACAACGGCTTAGTGGTAGAATCCCCGACTGACGCCAATTCAGTCGAGTTTCGATCCTAGTTAGAGGCAACCGGACGTCTAGTGACACTGATGAGCTGTGATACAACGAAACAGTCTATCTGTGCATGACAATATATATATATATATATATATATAGGATGTATTTATGTCTATGAGTGTGTGTCCTTCAACCAGTGAATAGATGCTTTTTAATCCTACAATATTTTAACTAATGAAAAACGGTATTTTAGTGGGTACATATATTTGAGGAGAGATCCTCAGTTTAAATGCAATTAATGTCTGTCGGCCTATATAATCGAAGGTCTTACTAAGGAAAATGCACTTCTCTGGAATAAAGGGGTGATTAAAAATATGAAAACTCTGTAATGGAAAAGAGCAGCAGGAAGTGTTTCTGTTTGAAAACAGCAAAAATAAAACGAAATGCAATGACAACTAATAACAAGAACTGTAGCAAGTTCGGCTCAGCGTGAATGGTCGTAATTAATATGAGACATTTTCGTCCTGTCTCTTTCTCCGCTTTCTCTCTGAATCGTCCCTCGGGGAAGGGCTCTGGCGGAAGATTTGGAAAGGGGCCATAGAAATTCAGCCACACAATTCCTGCTAATTCCTTACCATGTTTTCAATCCCATTCTTTCTCTTCCTCCCTGAGATATTCGGTCGATAACTGCGCAACTGACCGATAGACGCCAATAAATATGAACTGGCAACAGTTTATCACTTATTTACTTGCTGGGAAAATTCAAGATGGGGGTGGTAAATGGTTGTATTGTGTCACATGACGATGTAAGAAGGCTCGGGTGAAAGAGATGTTGATTAATCTACGGGTTAAGTGGGTGAACGTATTGTTGATTCGAGTGGAACAAGGTATGTATAAGTAACATTAGCGCATGCGTAAAATCGGACCGTCAACCTGAAGAACATCAGTGACAGTCCTGTTTGCATACAAGCGAAGACACACATATTTACGTCCAACATTAAAAGGATGGAATAACATATTGATTAGTTCTATTTATCTGAAGCAATCTATCTATCTATCTGTTTCACCTTTTTGCGATCTATCTATCAGTCTGGTCAAGTCAATCTATCTATCTATCTACTACGAAAAAAAAAACAACGAAAAAAAACAGCTTGAATAAATTAATTCGAAAAATCGCCATTCGCTTCAATCAAGGCCAACAGATGACTTGAGGATCATCTGCAATTCTTCTGAAAGGTCTCCTTGTTTAACTTATTGAATAATCCTTGGCTCCAGTTTATTTTTGGTGTTACAAGTTATTTTTTTTTGTCTTTTACTCAACTGCGCCCCCCCACATCATAATCAAAGTAGGGTGCAGTCTGGGGAGTTAGGCGGCCATATGTAAGGAGTGATGTGGTTGCAAAACCTGTCTGTCAGCCATGACTGGGTCCGCTTGGTTGTGTGTCATGATGCAGAGTCCTCTTGCCAGCTATAGTGCATTCCAGCAGCCACCCTCTTGACTTAGATCAGCATCTTTCAATTTGTTCATATCTATCTATCTATCTATCTATCTATCTATCTATCTATCTATCTATCCCAGTTTTTTTTTTCTTATCTGTTTATCTATGTATATCATGTCTGCTAACTTTGTGTCAGATGATATAAATATTTGTCTGGTTTAACTAGCCATATTATTTTAAGTCATCTTATCTTGTGATGGTCTGTGAGATGGCAACTATCATGTATGTATCTAATTAGTTTAGCAACTTATTAATTATATCTGCAATAAGAGGTGGCAAATTTTGCCACACCTGTTCTATCTCTGTCTCTTCCCTATCTATCTATCTATCTATCTATCTATCTATCTATCTATCTATCTATGTCAGTCTCTTCATTATCTATCTATTTATCTATCTAGGTTCATCATTTTCTATCTATCTATTTCATGATCTATATATGTCTATCTATCCACCTATTTCTGTCTCTTCACTATCTATCTATCTATCTATCTATCTATCTATCTATCTATCTATCTATCTATCTGTCTGTCTCTCTGCTCATGTCTGTCCAGCGATCTCTCAGTCTGTTCATATCTATCTATCTATCTATCCATCTATCTATCTATCTATCTATCTATCTCTCTTCATTATCTATCTATCTATCTATCTATCTATCTATCTATCTATCTATCTATCTCAGTTTTCTTTATTATCTATCTATCTATCTATCTATCTATCTATCTATCTATCTATCTATCTATCTCATCTATCTCAGTCTCTTCATTATCTATCTATCTATCTATCTATCTATCTATCTATCTATCTATCTAGGTTCATGATTATCTATGTATCTATCTATTTTCATGATCTATATATCTGTCTGTCTGTTTGTCAGTTTATCTATCCACCTATTTCTGTCTCTTCACTATCTCTCTCTCTCTCTCTCTCTCTCTCTCTCTCTATCTATCTATCTATCTATCTATCGAAATCCCTCCATATAGGATATAAATCGAAAAAAACAACTTCTTTTCCTTTTATTTTGCAGTTATTCTTCCCTAAATTTGCACAGTGCCAGTGGCAATATATTCACAAAAGCCCAAATGTGTAAATACTACACAATACACGGTTTACATGCTTCGAAAATGGTAGGAATTGGTTGAACCACCCAGAAAACGGATTTAAAATATGGGAAAGGCAGAAGTTGCAAAACTAAAAGAAGTTCTCAACTGCACGCCACAAACTACACTGAGAATAAACATGTAAACATATTTTTTTTATTTATACGCCGTCTCCTTTCAGGGCTTGGGCGATTATGGCTCTCTACAACTTCTCATCCTTTATAGAGTAATGTCTCTTTTTTTTTCTTTTTTTTTTTTTTTTTTTCTTTTTTTTTTTTTTTTTTTTTTTCTTTTTTTCCCAGTTAATCTCAATCCCTATTCTGTCCTCCATTTACACAAGTTCGTTTTGTGGGTAACTGCTTTCGTCTGTCCGTCTTGCCTTCAATGCCTTGTGAGTGTCAAATTCTCCACACCCATATTTCTTATTACGTGTCCCAGAAATTTCACCTGTCTCTTTCAGATTCTATGTATAAATGTCGTTTAGCTCATATTTTTCTAAAAAAAAAAAAACTTCTTCGTGACTCACATGTTCAGTCTATGGTATTCCCGTTCTTTTGAACGACATTTGCCTTGCCGCAACTTTCTTCCTCATCTGTGAGGAAATAGTCCATTATTCACTCCCATATGGGAGAACCGATATTACATAACAGGTCAGGCTTCTTTTCTTTGTTTAACGAATTTTTCATGTTTATTTATACTTTGCTTAGCTTTTAGAAGGCATTTTATCTATTCCAGTGCGCCTTTGGATTTCGGTATTTTGTGATGTCAATGAACACACGATGTCACTTTTGTGATCTCAACGAATACTCGTTGTCACTTTCGTAATGCTCGTTGTAGTAGAGACTTTGTAATCGCAGATACAACTATAGTAACCCCGTTGAACAATACTGGTGTCAGACGTCTTCGAATAACACTCGCACTAATAACACTTGCTCGAAATGTAACCACTGAATAGTGGTCCGAAAAGTAATCCGTATAATGAGATATTCACTAGCCGCCTGACGCGGCCGGATGTGGCACAAGGCCATGTTTATAGTGGAGTATTCAAGCCTGTAAGCCCGGGCAAAAATTCCCTGTAAACCCCATAAAAACAGGTTTGGGTAGCTGTCTACCACCCCAGATGAGACTCTGCCCTTCGGCACAGCCCCGTCTGTGTTCCTCTCTGCCTCCAGTCAGAGAGTTTGACCAGCACAGCTGGAGGCGAATCTCCAACTGCAGGATATCTACCAACCGCCCCACGCGGTCGGATGTGGCACAAGGCCGAGTTTATTGTGCGGTATCCGAGCCGGTAGGCTCTGCCAAAATTCCTCGTAGACCCCGTAAAAAAACGGGGTCGGGTAGCTGTCTCCCGAGACGAGCCTTTACCTTTCGACATAGCCTCGTCTGGGGACCCTCTCTGCCCGAAGGCAGGGAGTTTAACAAGCACACTTCCGAAGTAACCCGGCGTGATGCCTTAGACGCCACGGTAATTCCCATATAGACATTTCCTTTACCATCACGTGATCTACTTATTCAAAATGGGATCGCCTGTGTTTCCTCTCTGGTGATTTGTGTTCAATCTCCAGTCTCGGCAGTGTCACTTTATTCCTATATAAAACATCATATTTTCGGTCCACTCTTCGAACTCTTCCCAGATATTTAAATTTTCGTAATTGCTTGATCCTCAATTTATATTTCTCTTCTTTGACAGATTCTCTTGCTGACAACCATGTATACTGTCTTTTTATATTTGGTGTTTAGTCCTTTCTTCTTGCTTTCCTTTACTACCTCCCTCTGTGTCTGATACCAACATCGTATCATCTGCATGTATTATTTTGTTAAGATTTTGTCCGCTAATAACGTAAACACTACACAATAATAATACGTAAATTAATGCGTCGGAAATTTTCTATGTATCTATCTCATACAGTTCGTATCTATCGACCTACGTATCTATTTAACAGCTGTCTACCATCGCCAGCAACCTGTTGCTCGACTGGAAAATTAAAAAGTTCATTGATAATGTCACTTTATTGTGATAGCCAAACTACGCAAGAGTGGGTCGCGTCCTGAGTATGACGATAAACTACATCCGGCAGCAAGACCATTTGATTGTTGTTGTTCGCAGGTCCATCCAAACCCGGAGTGGTAGCACTTGTTAGGGTCTCAGCTCTGGTCACTTTATTGTGATAGCCAAACTACGCAAGAGTGGGTCGCGTCCTGAGTATGACGATAAACTACATCCGGCAGCAAGACCTCTGATCGGGAGGTTTTGATGTTCGTGGAACCACCATTTGATTGCTGTTGTTCGCAGGTCCATCCAAACCCGGAGTGGTAGGACTTGTTAGGGTCTCAGCTCTGGGTAAATAGCTACCCCCCAAACTGGGTTCAAAGCACCATGAAAGTATAAAAATAGATTTTTATAGTATAAATACCAGCAACACATTTTTGAAAAAAAAATATTACCAGTAATGCATTTTTTAAAAAAATATTACCCGCAATACATTTTTGAAAGAAAATATTACCAGCAATACATTTTTAAAAAAATGTTTTACCAGCAATACATTTTTTTAAAAGAAATTACCAGCAATGAATTTTAGAAAAAAAAAATTACCAGGAATACATTTTTGAAAAAAAATAACAATACATATTTTTTTTAAATAAAACAAAATATTACCAGCACTACATTTAAATAAAATATTGCCAGCAAAACATTTTTTGTGAAAAAATTAAATTTAAAATTTTACCAGCAGAAATCTTCGAAAAATCTTTAAAAAAATATTTCCAGCAATACATTTAAAAAAATGTTACCGGCAATAGATTTTTGAAAAAAAAATAATACTAGAAATATATTTATGAAAAAATAAACATTACCAGCAATACATTTTTGAAAAAAATATTAACAGTAATACACTTTTGAAAAAAAATTACCGGCAATACATTTTTGATAAAAAATACCAGCAATTCATTTTTGAAAAAACTGATACCAGCAACACATTTTTTTAAAAATTTTACCAGTTACACATTTTTGAAAAAAAAATATTACTAGCAATATATTTCTGAAAAAATATTAAAAGTAGTACATTTAAAAAAATCTCCTGCAATACATTTTTGAAAAAAAAATATTACCAGTAATACATTTGTGAAAAAATGTTTAAATTAATACATTAAAAACATCACTGGCAATAGATTTTTGAAAAAAAATATTACCAGCAGTACCTTTCTCCTCATCCTTTCCTCCAACATTCCTACCTGTTCCACTATCCTTTCTCCTCATTCTTTCCTCTATCATTCCTACCTGCTCCAGTATCCTTTCTCCTCATCCTTTCCTCTAGCATTCCTACCTGTTCCACTATCCTTTCTCCTCATCCTTTCCTCTATCATCCCTACCTGCTTTACTATCCTTACTCCTCATCCTTTCCTCTATCATTCCTACCTGTTCCACTATCCTTTCTCCTCATCCTTTCCTCTATCATTCCTACCTGCTCTACTATCCTTTCTCCTCATTTTTCCTCTAACATTCCTACCTGTTCCACTATCCTTTCTCCTCACCCTTCCCTCTATCATTTCTACCTGTTCCACTATCCTTTCTTCTCATCCTTTCCTCTATCATTCTTCCTGTTCCACTATCCTTTCTCCTCATCCTTTCCTCTATCATTCCTACCTGTTCCACTATCCTTTCTCCTCATCCTTTCCTCTATCATTCCTATCTGCTCTCGCTCCAAATCCTCTATAACCCCTTGCGTGCTAGTGGCTTCCCGCCTTTACTAGGGGTGAAATGTTTTAAAAAAATATTATATTTATCAGAACCTATCCTAAAAATTTTGTTGGCATTAAATAACCCATGGAGATGTTGATATGCCGTAAAGCAAAATAAACCAAGAGGATGTCAACAACCAGCTAACCTTGAATCCCAAATTCAGTTTTACTTTCTTTTTCGATATTGCGTTTGTTTTCCCTACTGCTGCAAATGCTAGACAACTTAAGCCAGGCATGAGAACTTGGAGAGAGTTCACTTTCGCTGCCTCCGACGTATCCTCGGCATGACATGGCGCGAACAAAATCACCGAAACTGCTGTGGCTGAAACAAGAAGGCATTTTGAACATAAACCTGTCAGCGTCGAATACAATGGTTGGGACATGTGTACCGAATGAAAGACGCTCACGTACCAAAGTATGTCATTTATGAAGAGCTGGCCAGAGGACATCTACCAGCAGGCCGCCAACATGATACTTCAAGGATGTCTTCAAGAGCGAGCTGGAACGCCGAACTTTTTGCAGACGACTGCAGCGACTGGCTCCATGCTTATTAAAAAGCGAAGAAAAGCGTAACACATAGCTGGAGAGCAAAAGACAATGCAGGAAGCAGAGTCAAAGAATTCAGGCCTTTGATTTACGCTCCAGCTTTGTCTTCAATACTCGCAGAAGAGACTGTCTTGCGGCGATCGTGTTGCCAAGTCATTCCAGACGATGCTCCCAGCAGGATTGATCGTGGCCGACTAAAGCTCGACCAGCAATTTCCGAGGTAGACAGATGCTTATCGCTATTCCTACTTCACACTATTTCCCTGTCCATTTTCAGCTTCAGTTTTTACTTACTTTAAGCAGGCAAGAATCCTATTACAATTTGTATTTAACCGCTAAACAGCTGACATGATCTCTCAGAGGTTCCACAATACCGCCATCGTAGGTGCAATATCTAGCAAGAACCTTCAGATATGGGTATTCTGTCGCATCTAATGCCAAGAAAATTAGTATGCATATTCTTGTCTTTACCTTGGTTCTAATAAGGAAATCTCTTCTGGGACGTATTTTACAAGTATCTCAATCACAAGGCTCGTTCTAATTATTGAAGATTTGTGTGGTTCGTGTATAAATGACTGTTAGAGTCTGTCTATATTTCTGAGATGAGGTATTATGTACAGTATTTACATTAGTCGGACTATTGTCCTCATCTTTGTCGCCATATTTGTCACAACGTTTTGGCCGTTGTTGAGGAATTGAACTCACCTTCTTTGGGTCTGTCACTGGATCTAACCAACATGACTAAAGACTGTGTGTACGCTATCCCGTTCAGCTGCGGAAAGGAATATAAAGGAGAGACAGGCCTCCCCCCTCAAGGTAAGGCTTCAAGAACACCAGAAAGCTGTAACGCGAGGGGAAGTGGAAAAATCAGGCGTGGATGACCACATATGGAGAGAGAAGGGAGATCACCACCCTCTGTGGGATCATGTTGAGATCATAGACAGGGAACACCATTGGAAAATTCGTAAACTTAAGGAATCAGCACATATGCTAGACCACAAAAACTCCTGAGCCGACCAAGCATAGAAATAAATACAATATGGGAACCAGTAATAAGGAGTGCCAGAGAAAAGCAATGATAACAATGTTGCAATATGAACTCTGGTAAAGACATGCAATGATAACAGCAAAAAATTGCAATATGAGCACTGGTAAAAATGATGCTGAAAACATTAGATTTATAATACTCAGAAGTTCATACCCAGATGTCCTCAAGGACACATGGCACAGTGGATAAAGGCGTTGGTTAGATCCAGTGACAGACCCAAAGAAGGTGAGTTCAATTCCTCAACAACGGCCAAAACGTTGTGACAAATATGGCGACAAAGATGAGGACAATAGTCCGACTAATGTAAATACTGTAAATGACTGTTACTCTTTCCAAACTGGACTGAATTCAATCACTGTTGTTTAACCAAAATCACATAAGTGTTTTTCACAGTGTTTTTGTTTTGATATTGTCACTCTTTCTTTCTGTCTTTTTTCGTTATATCTCCGGAGTTTTCTTTCATGGTATTTGCTCACACTTTATTTATTTTGTTTGTTTCTTTCTTTCTTTCTTTCTTAATATCTATGTACTCTTTCATACCTACGTTTTTTCTTTCTTTCTTTCTTTCTTCGTTCTTTATATAAGCCGAGTATTTCTTTTTATTTCTCCATATTTCGCTATTCTTTATTTGTTCGTCTGTTTCTTTCGTAATATCTCCCAACTCTTCTTTCTATCTTTTTTTCTTTTTTTTCCTTCTTTCTTTCTTACATTCTTTCTTTCTTCGCAGTATCTACCGATTATTTTTCTTTCTCCATAATTCCCAATTCTTTATATAATTGTTTCTTTCTTTCTTAATATCTCTCCGCTCTTTCTTTCTTTCTTTCTTCTTCCCGAGTTTTCGCATTCTCCATATTTCGCTATTATTTATTTGTTTGTCTGTTTATTTGATTTCTTGTTTGTTTGTTTGTTTTTTGTTTGTTTGTTTGTTTGTTTGTTTGTTTCTTTCTTTCTTTCTATTCCAAATTGATTCTTTCTGACTTTCGTTTTTATTTCGCAGTATCTACCGACTTTTTCGTTTTCTTTCTCCATAATTCCCAATTCTTTCTTTATTTGTTTCTTTCTTAATTAATATTTCCCCACTGTTTCTTTCTTTTATTCTTACTATCTCCCGAATTTTTCATTTTATCTTTCCATGTTTCACCATTCTTTGTTTCTTTGTTTCTTTCTTAAGATCCCCCCACACTTTCGTTCTTTTTTCCTTTCTTTCTTTTTTCTTTCTTTCTTTCTTTCTTTCTTTATTTATTTATTTATTTATTTATTTATTCTTAATATCTACCGACTTTTTTTCTTTCTTCATGTTTCCCTATTGATTGATTCTTTCTTTCTTTCTTTCTTTCTTTCTTTCTTTCTTGTTCAGCTTATTTATTTTATGTATTTATTTTATTAATTTTATATATACAAATTATTTTATTAATTTTATATATGCAAATTTATACATAATAAACTTCCTCTTTCCGTAATTACAGAAAAATATTTACTAGAATAATGATATTATATTCCACATTGTTCAAGCACTTGAACTTATTTTTGTGTAGTTGCTCTTGTTAAAATTTGGGCCGATATATTCCTCGGACCTCGCCATAGAAAAAAGTTGACAATCCGAACAAATTTGGAAATATTAATGACACTTCAAGTAGATATAGACAATTATATGACAGATGTCAACTCCCGTGAAATTTACGTTGTCCAGCTAGTAACTATAAATTTTTTTAAAATTTATAAATTTATAAATTTAAAAAAAAAAGACATTGAAAATTTGGCATGTACATAAGATTTCATAATTTTCAATCATTTTCACCTCCCCCCATAACAAAATATGCATTTCAAATACAACATTCTACGGGTTAACATTTCTTCTCGTATATTCCTTATTGTATGATTTTGGTGTTTTTTGATTGCACCTCATTATATACGAAACACATACTTGATTAAAATTAAAAGTGAAAGTAAAAGTAACTTTTTAATGCTTAGCACTGATAAAAATAGTTTTGTAATGTAATGTATTTTTTTTTCGATAATCAGCATAATATCAGCTGATCTTTAGAAGATCAGAAATATTCACGACATTTTTTTACATAATCTACCCGAGCACTCCCTTGAAGAGTAAGTATACATACGCATTGTTTTTTTTCTATTACCCCTTCACATGAATTTACTCTCTTGCTTTTTTGTCGTTTGACATCTCTCTCTCTCTATCTATCTATCTATCTATCTATCTATCTATCTATCTATCTATCTATTCATATCTATCTATCTATCTATCTATCTATCTATCTATTCAGTCTCTATCTATCTATCTATCAGTCTGTCTATCTATCTATCTATCTATCTATCTATCTATCTATCTATCTATCTATCTCAGTCTGTTCATATCTATCTATCTATCTATCTCAGTCTGTTCATATCTATCTATCTATCTATTTATCTATCTATCTATCTATCTCAGTCTGTTCATATCTATCTATCTATCTATCTATCTATCTATCTATCTATCTATCTATCTCAGTCTGTTCATATCTATCTATCTATCTATCTATCTATCTATCTATCTATCTATCTATCTCAGTCTGTTCATATCTATCTATCTATCTATCTATCTATCTATCTATCTATCTCAGTCTGTTCATATCTATCTATCTATCTATCCATCTATCTATCTATCTATCTATCTATCTATCTATCTATCTATCTATCTCAGTCTGTTCATATCTATCTATCTATCTTAACCTCTTCAGATCTATCTCAATCTGTTCATATATATGTAGCTAGCTAGCTATCCGTCAATGTATCTGGGTTTGTTCATATCTATCTATCTATCTATCTATCTATCTATCTATCTATCTATCTATCTATCTATTTTAGTCTGCCCATATCTATCTTAATCTGTTCATATCTATCTATCTATCTATCTATCTATCTATCTATCTATCTATCTATCTATCTATGTTCACCTCCATATAGATCAATCGGATCTATCTATCTATCTATGTATCTATCTCAGTCTGTTCAGATCTTTTTTTTTCTTTTTTTTAAGCATTCCCCCCCCCCAAAAAAAAAGAAAAGCCGGAGTGTCAATAGCACGCAAGCGGTTACAGAGAGTGGGAGTAAGAGTAAAGAAACGTGATAGAAGAAAAGATACAAAGAAGGACAGGGAATTAGGTCAAGGCATCAGAAGATGTCGATTGACATTATATTTCAATATTTGATGACTATAAGTGTCACGGAATCAAGTAAGAGGAAGGGAGTTCCACAGATGGGAAGTGCGAGCTGTTGGAGTAGAAGAGACGGCTACATTTAACCCTTTCGACAGTGAAAGGGTGAGACTGAGATACCAACTTAGTAACAGGCTTAAATTCATGCAGTTTGGAAACCAGTGAAAGTAGGTCGTCGGAGCAATTATCGTGAAAGTATTTGTAGAAAAGACAGCAAGCGACGGTTCGTTTGTGAGAAAGTGACTGTAGGAGATGTGCCAGACCAGCACTAATCACGTTGCATATCCGTCTCTGGATTTTGTTTTTATCACAGTCCATATCTATCTATCTATCTATCTATCTATCTATCTATCTATCTATCTAGTCTGTTCAGATCTATCTCATCTGTTCATATTTATCTATTCATCTATCTATCTCAGTCTATCTTCTATCTATCTTTCAGTCTGTTCAGATCTATCTATCTGTTCATATCTATCTATCTATCTATCTATCTATCTATCTATCTATCTATCTATCTCAGTCTGTTCAGATCTATCTCAGTCTGTTCATATCTATCTATCGATCTAGCTAGCTAGCTAGCTAGCTATCTAGCTAGCTAGCTAGCTAGCTATCTAGCTAGCTGTCACAGTCTGTTCAGATCTATCTCTGTTCATAACTCTCTATCTATCTCTCTATCTATCTATATATCTATCTTTCTATCTATCTCAGTCTGTTCTGATCTATCTCTGTTCATAACTATCTATCTATCTATCTATCTATCTCAGTCTGTTCAGATCTATCTATCTATGTGCATATCTATCTATCTATCTATCTATCTATCTTAGTCTTTTCAGATCTATCCGTCTAACATTAGAGTTTTACATTGTGCGTCCTTGACTTGTGTATTTGTTCAGAAATGAAGTTTAGATTTCACTTTAAGTATTAAAAAAAGCTTTATTACAGATCTTGTAGGAAAAAGGGCGCTTTAATTTCCTATCGAGGAATAAGTCACTTCGTACCTTCACAACTTTGTCTACTTGCTACCCACTCCTTGTTTTTCGCCTTTTTATTTCTCCCTTCCCAACCCGGGGCCAATTATCCAAATCATATCGCACTTCTCTGCGACTTCTATTGGGTCTCTTAATCAAATGCAAATATTGAACATAAATTGATGAAATTCAAAAAGCGAATTGTCTGAAATTAAGACGATAATTGGTTTTGGACAGAATTGGATCGATTAAATTTCGATCGGCCGGTATATTTCGTGATCAGTGAAAATCACGTGACCAATAACCTTTTGTCATTTCTATTCATCTCAACGGCTAAAATCGATTACCTTCTCTCTCTCTTTCAGTTCCTCACCGTATATTAATATTATTGCTATCCCCCGCCTATACACACACACTCTCTCTTTCCCTCTGTCTGTCTGTCGCTCCGTCTTTGTCTCTCTCTCTATATATATATGCATATATGTATTTATTAATATATAATTATCAATATTATCAATATATCAGGTAACCTACTGAACTATACAAAATAATTTCACATGGTATTAAATTTCTCTTCTTTTTCTTTTTCTTCCTCTTCTTCCTCTTCTTCTTCTTCTATTAATACTGCTCCGTTTTCTTTTTCTTTTTCTTCTTCTTTTATTACTACTGCTCCCTTCTAACTTCGTTTTCTTCTATTACTACTGCTCCCTTCTACCTTCTTCCTCTCCTTCTTCTTCTTCTTCTTCTTCTTCCTCTCCTTCTTCTTCTTCTTCTTCTTCTTCTTCTTCTTCTTCTATAACTTCCTTCATTTTCTTGCTATTCTTTTTCTTTTATTTTCTCGTCTTTTATTCCCTTATTTGTTTTATCCCCCTATTATTTTGTTTCTCTTCTTTCTTTCTTTCTTTCTTTCTTTCTTTCTTTCTTTCTTTCTTTTCTCCTTTTTTATACTCTTCTACTTTCAATTTCTTTCTTTCCTTTCTTTCTTTCTTTCTTTCTTTCTTTCTTTCTTTCTTCTTCTTTCCATTGTGTATTTTGGTTCTTCTTCCTCTTTTTCATCCTCTTCTTTTTCATCTTCTTCTTTCACTCCTTTTTCTTATTCATCATTTTTTTCTTTCTCTTCTTTTTCTTCTTTCTCTTTCTTATTTCCCTTTCCATTGTGTATTTGATTTTCCTCTCTCTTCTTTTTTTCTTCTTTTTCTTCTTCTTTCCCTTTGAATTGTGTATTTGGTTCTCTTTTTTGTCTCCTTCCTTTTTCTTCTTCTTCATTTTATTCTTTCTATTCCCTTTCTTTATTTCTCTATTTCCTTTATTCTCCTTTACTCTTCCTTTTTTTTTCGTTGTCTTTCTTTTTATTTTCTTTCCTTGTATTTCTATTTTCATTTCGTTTTATTTTATTATCACCCCTTTTATTTCATTTCCTTCTCTTCCTCTCTGTCTTCTCTCATTTCACTTTGCGTTTTTTAACCTCTTTGGGGATGAAAAATAATCATCCTTCTGATTATCAAGAAACCTATTCATGTCCTAAACCTCCATATCATCTTCCAGAAAGCAACCGCCCCATCGAAATAAAGAAATCTAAAAACGTTAATCTGGTAACCGCCATTTACTAGAACACCAATGAATAAAGGGCCCGATTCGAAAATCCCTAAAGGTTACCCGTATCGATAGACACCAGAAAAAGGCCGGAGAGCACAACGGTCGAAACGTTCTGTTAATTAACAACAAAGACAAGAACAATAGTTCGAATATGAACTGTGAATTAGTTTATTTGCGTGTGTGTGTATAACCACTTTTTCTTCACCTTCATTTTTATTTTATTTCTCTTCGTTTATTATCAGGAGCAATTGAGCAGCACGAATAATGATCCCTAATTCGAAAGCCTCTCACTGCTCTGTCAGTAATTCCATTGAAAAGTGCTCAGACGCACTACATTCCTTACCCCCATCAGTTCTAACCTTCTCAGCTAAGACCCGCCACGCTATACGAATTGTTGCGAACCACCCTCATTCTCATTGTATCCCTTTGGTGAGATGTAGCTTCCGCTCAAGTAGCTTCTTCCGGTGAACCACTGCTCAGTGGAACCGACTCCCAAGAGGATGCTTCCCTGATCACTACAATCTTAACGTGTTCATGTCTGGGGATAATTCTTATATTCCCCAGATATCCGCATAAACTCTGTCTCTTTGTAACCTACTAATTAGACTGGCTCCAGGGCCTTGTTCCGGACGTGGGTAATCATGGTTCTCCACAATTTCCTGTCCTTTGTAGCTCTTTTGTACCGATCTGTCGTTTGATTTGGTTTGGTTGCTCAAGTTTAGCGGCATATCAACCTCTGGGTTTTTTAATGCTGAAATCTAAATATTTTGAACACAATTTTATGGTTTCAGCAAGATTTAACTCATTTGTATGTCTTCAACTCCAGATAAAATGTATTGCTGGCCATTTTGCTTTAAAATTTTATTGTTGGTCATTTTATTATTAATAGGTATTATTGGTCCTTTCTTATATAAAATTATATTGCTAGTATTGTGTTGTTATTTATACTATAAATATGTAGTGTAAATAATTTTACTATATAAAAAAGTGAAAAAATAAATCTGCGCTATTG
Source organism: Acanthosepion pharaonis (assembly GCA_903632075.3). NCBI lineage: Eukaryota > Metazoa > Mollusca > Cephalopoda > Sepiida > Sepiidae > Acanthosepion > Acanthosepion pharaonis. The sequence goes on from CAHIKZ030000184.1 coordinate 103,290, forward strand.
TACAGGGTGTAGCTCTTGGTAAATTTTGTCTTTTGTCATCTCTCTAAAATGCTGTTCCGTCAATAATTAATATAAACTCATTAAGTAAGTTATGAGCTGTCTTTCTCCGTCCCTCTAGCCTTCAATATGTCTTGTGAGTGTTAATTTTTCTAAGACTTCTTTCCTCATTTTGTACTTAAAAAATTTCAACTATCTCTTTCTGGTGGTAACTAGAAGTGTCCATTTTGTTTACATTGTCCATGAAACGTCGTTGCTCACGTCTTTAGCTCATGGTATCCGCAGCATCCTTCTGTAGAACCCCATTTCTGTTGCTTCAAGTCTCTTCTTCGTCTGTGCAGAGATTGTCCAGCATTCACTGCCAAATGGGAGCACTCTTATTACATTACAGTTCCGTTAACATTCTTTAAGCCATACGTAGGTCGCGACACTTACCAAAATTAAAAATTAGGATTTATCATTTTAGAGGGGAGGTCCAGATAATATTATATTCATATTTAAAAATGTTAGTTTTCAGTGGGGTAATCAAATTGATATCTGCATATTTTTTTTCATTTTCTGAATTAAAAAAAAAAATTAAACATTCTTTGAATTTTAAAAACAAATTTAAGAAACGTTTTTTTGCGCGGTGTTCTTCGAGTAATTTGATTGCGGTGAAAACTATGGTTGTTTTTCAACATATATTTTATTAACTTAAGTAGCTTTTGGTTCTTTTATTAAAAACCAGCTTAAAAGCAGCATCCCGGAAGGACTTTTAATCTAGCTGCCGTGGAGGGCTAATTGGGCCAAAAACTAAAGTGATCTCTGGTCGAGCTTAAAAAAACAGAAATGTTAAGTTTGAAGAAATAACTTTTTATTCCTTAATTAACTCCATGGAACTTTAAAACCTCACTTTAACTCTGATTCGGGTTATCCGATTTGGGGGAGCGGGGAAATTGCAATTCAGGCCGAAAATTGAGTTCAAATCACAAATTTCGTGGAACATCATTTCTGTTGAGTTTTTCAATTCACAAACTCTGCTGAACTTCAAAACCTCAAGTCACGAAAACTTTTACTTTAAATCTGATTCCTTGGCATTTTGAAGAAATAAAATAGATTTCATCAATTTACAATATTTTGGAGATATTTTAATCTGAAGAGCTATTTGGGTCTCTGGCTCCAAACTGAAGTGACTTCTCGTCCAGCTTTGAAAACAGCAATGATAAGTTTAAAGAAATAGCTTTGAATTCCTCGATTCACTCAATATAAATTCAAGACCTCACTTTAACTCTGATTTGAACTATATGTCTAATTCCGGTCAAAGACGGATTTGGGTCGAAATTTCAATTCAGGCCGAAAATCGAGTTCTTCAAATCACAAACTCTGCGAAACTTTAAAACCTCACATCACGAAACCTTTCACTTTAATTCTGATTCCTTGGTATTTTAAAGAAATAAAATTGATTTCCTCAATTCAAAAAGTTTTGGAAATATTTTAAACTGAATTTAAAACGAAACTTTTTAAATTCACAAAGTTTTTGTGCTACTTTAAAAAATCAATTTTTTTTAAATCACTAATTTTTTTCAGTTATATTGAAATTTGAATTTTTTCTTCCTCGTCCAAGCACAACTCTCAATACTGGATGTTCAAGCACCAGATGAAGGGCAGATTTTCAATCCCGGGATAATCCTTATTCCAAAAATGTATAATGTCTCTGTAAAGCATTGTGCGGCCTGAATTAGATGGATTTCAGACACACAGACAGGATTTGCCGTTTATTCATTTTTACGTATATACGAGGTCTGTGTGAAAAGTAAAGGAACTAGTGTGCAGTGTGAGTTATGGGTGACAGAAGGATAAACGGATTGTGCTATCATATTGTGCTAGCATGATATCTTGGGAGTAACTGTAATCACAGATCTCAGCAACCATTGCCCTTTTCACATGGTTTTGGGGCAGGACAAATCGTGACTGCTTCACCACAACAATACACCTTCTCAAAACGCCCTAAGCATCCAGCAGTACCTGTCTAATAAGAACATCGCCGTACTGTAACCTGATCTTGCTCTGTGTAACTTTTTTCTTTTCCCCAAGCTTAAGGAGATTATCAAGGGCACCCGTTTTGAAGGCCATCAAAAGGGCCGTAACGACGGAGCTAGGAGGCATCCAAGATGAATCCTTCTAACAGTGCATAGAAGAACGGCAGAGAAGGATGGAAAAGTTAGACTCGAAGGTGATTACTTTAAAGGGGAAACCAAGTAGTTTGTTGTTTGGAATTGAAATAAATTGATTGGGACACCTGTCCCGTTACTTTTCAGACAGAGCTCGTATATCCGTTTGTACTTTACTGAAAAGACGACATTTTGTGCTCCCACCTATTAAAAGTCTCGGCAAAAATGTTTCGTTCAATAAATCTGTAAAAAGTCAGGGATCGATTTGAAACTATATCAGTATTATAAACAGGATCCCTTAAATATATATATATATATATATATATATATATATATATATATATATATATATATATGTATATATATATACATTATGTATATATGTATATATATACATATATATGTGTGTATATATGCATGTATATATATATATATATATATATATATATATATACACACACACACATACACACACACACACACATATATATATATATATATATATATATATATATATATATATATATATATCAGGGTGGCCTGACGATTGCACTTAGCATGAAACAGACTGTCGCCTCTAAGTGCTGACTTCTATATTCACTTTTATATTTACACACGATCTATCTCTGATATTGATCATTTTATTCCATAAAATAGCACATCTTAAGACTATATTTCTTCATATATATATATATATATATATATATATATATATATATATATATATATATATATATTTCAGTTCTAACAGGTGTCGCGCTTTATGTAAATACTGATGAAGGTTAATCTGCAAAAGTAATCCCCCCTCAACAACCACACAAAAAATATTTCCTTATTTTTTTCTTTTACGAGAGAACTTCTCTATTTAAATAGTTCCCGGCAAATCCAATTCTTAAATTGATTCTGGCGTTATTAATGTATGTAATTTTTTATTCTTTAATTAAAAACATAGCTTTACTTTAAAAATCTATTTCTATCTTTGTTCTTTAATTTTTTTCCGTAAAAGAATGAACAAAATCTATTTCATCAAATAAATGTTTAAAATATTCTCTTAAAATGATTATTATCGTTTGTTCTTTATTTAAAAGAAATCATTTCGTCAAATAAAATGTCTGCCTTCGTAAGCTGTTACAAAAGATATTTCCACCCGTAACTTAGATGTGACACAAGGCCGAAAGCTTGGAGTACCTGTCGAGGATCGAACTCACTAGTCAGACGTAATTGGTCTAGCGTGACAAGCTTGCTATCGATTACACCACAATATAAACTATACCAGGGTCAATATAAATAACGTAGGCACATTTTCAACACACGTTATCTGTAACTAAAACTCGCTAAAAATCAGGGATCGATTTGTAGCGGACCGTGGGTTTACATGTTGTTAAATTAGAAACATGTGTGTAACTCATGATAGAATATTAAAGGTCCACTACAAGAATATGGCAGACTCAAGTTGAGCCCAAACGAAGATGTAAAGAAAACCAAGACTGATATATATATATATATATATATATATATATATATATATATATATATATATATATATATATAATTATTTATTTAAAAATATGATTCCAACTCGCGACATAAGAAGTCTCATGTTTCAAAACAAGAGCCGAAAACTTCAATATAATTATTTAAATTAAATTGAGTTAAAATAAGCTCTGTTCCATCTTCAAGCGAAATTTTTTTTTGGAATAACGTATATCTGAAATTTACGTGTTTTAAAAATTGAAATCAAAATTTCCATGGTAACACCCAACACTCGCCTACCCATGTACGTACGTGTATGTGTGTATAATGTTCATAGCGTCTCCGACAAATGGGAAGACGCAATCTTCTGCGAGAGCTTACATTGTAGATGTGTTCGCTGAAAATGAAGAAATGATAAAGAGAACGAGACAAGTAATCGCCCATTATGTATAGCGTGGGGAGAGCGTACCCTAGTGAACAGTTAGGAAATTCAGGGGGAGTTAACTCCGACAGATTTGATAGTGCATCAATATTAATAACATGACCACCGCCTTCTAAATAGATAAAAAAAAATCAATATATTTCTGTTCTGATAAATGTCGGTGCTTAAGGATGGTCTAAAGTATGCAAATTTAGAAAACCTATTATCAAAATTAAACTACCCCTATTTTTGTTACGAGTGGACCTGTATATTTTAGTAGTCCGCTTGATTTATTTAACCAAGCTTTGGGATGCTATCTGTCCGAGAATGATTCAGTATGACATGACTTTCAACACTCTCAATGAAGATGCCGACATTGCTTATATTTAGCTAGGTATCCGGTGTGCATATTCTGCGGGCAATTTGTTACTGAGGAACATTCAAGCCAATGCACCGTCTGAGTATTAGCAGGTGACGTATATTGCAATTAGGTTCATTGTCGTGAAGGAATACAATGCAACCAAGTACCACTTGATGGAGACGCATAAGTGATTTTTTAAATCGTTTCAAAACGCATTCAACTGTAGGTTTTCGAGAGAATCGAAAGTCATTTCAGAAAAAACAAATGCTTCATATGAACTTGATACATCACTGGTGTTTTGATCTTGGCAGCAGTGGCCAAAATGCACTCTTCTACATTCGTAAATGTTTTAACAGAAAAAGAAAAATGTGTCACCAAACCCAAAGGTGCATTGGAATAGCAAAATATACTTTCTAAAAGCTAAGCAAAGTATGAATAAACAGGAAAATTTCGTTAGAAAAAAAGAAAAAGAAAAAAAGGGTGCTGAACTGTTATGTAATAACAATCCTCTTATATGGCAGTGAATCCTGGACAATTTTCTCACAGATGAAGAGAAGACTTGAGCCAACTGAAATGTGGCTCTACTGAAGGATGCTGAGAATACCGTGAAGGGAGCGCGTAAGAAAGGAAGAAATATAAAGGAAAAGATAAACAAAAAAAGACACAGAATCTGAAAGGGAGAATTTAAATTTCTGGGACACATAGAGGACGGAGAGATTGGAGAATTTGACACTCACAGGCAAAGGGGTCATATCTTGCTTGGGGCGAAATGATTTAAAACACACACACACACACACACACACACACACACACACACACACACACACACACACACACACACATATATATATATATATATATATATAAAGCCTAAAGAGCCATGAACTACTTACCTAGGTTTCACCTAAATAAATCTTCAGGATTAGTATCATATATATATATATGAAGGAAGGATATTCGTGCGTGCGTGTGACGAATGCACGGCCGCAATTTTCGACGGATTTGTACCAAAATTTACATGCACATGCTCCAAGTTAGCGGGAAGGCCAAGACCGACTTTGCATTTCCTAACTCCCATCGACAGTGGGAATAATCGATTTTTTAATGCTTCTACGGCAGTTTTACTGTAGTTTGCGGCCATTTTCTACTAGCTGCCACGAATAGGTAGGAAGATTCTATTGGCCAGTGTGAGAGCCAATAGCTGACTTGATTTGCACTAAAAATTACAAGCACATGTTCCAAGTTAGCGGGAAGGCCAAGACCGACTTTGCATTTCCCAACTCCCATCGATAGTGGAAATAATCGATTTTTTCATGCTTCTACGGCAGTTTTACTGTAGTTTGCGGCCATTTTCTACTGGCGAGAATGAGAGCCAATAGCTGGCTCCCACGAATATGCAGGAAGATTCTATTGGCCAGCGTAAAAGCCAACAGCTGACTGACACGAATGTTAACTAGCATGCTAGCATGCAAAAAAATCGATAGCTGCATTCGTCACAAGTGGGAAAAATTTAAATCTGCATAGCACTTTACTCCAATTGGCTCATTCGCTTGCTTTAACTCAACGTTGATTCTGATTCCGCAGAACTGGGTTGGGTGTGAAAAGTATTTGTTGTTAACATTCTTTTTTCATTCGGTTTTTCCAGTTACGAGTCCTTTTTTAAAGCTGATCGTTTTGTGTTCATTTTGTTTAGTTCTTTTTTCGTAGACGATAAACTACATCTGGCAGCAAGAGAGAGAATGGAGGATTTTAGAAGCGTGCAACCACCACTTAATTGCTGTTGTTCCCAGGTCCACATTGACTCAAATCAAAACACTAGGAAAGTATATAAATATGCTTGTACAGTAAAAAAATACTACAATATAGTTTTGTAACAATACATTTTTGTAGTGAAATTACCAATAACAACTTTATATTAAAATTACCAGCAGTACATTTTATAGAAAAATTGCCAATAAGACATTTTTATAGCAAAAGAACATCATTATATTTTGTAGTTAAATTGAAGACATGGCATACACTGTCAAAAAAAAAGCAAAAACAATTTGCTATAATTTAATTTCTTGTAAAGAGTTTTAACTTATCGTTTGATTTTGTAAGATCATTTGGTAAAAAAATGCAGCTATGTAATTACAATTTAATCATGAAATAATGTAATTTCTCTTGAAGTAATTATAAAGTTTGAATTTTCATATTTAGATATCGGCATTAAATAACCAATGCGGATTGATATGCCGCTATACAAAAGCAACCAACTACCGAACCATTGGAAGGAATAGTGTATGATTCTAGATTATTTTCTGAACAATGAAAGCTGCCATCCTCTTGGTCAAAAGAAAAATAAATAAAAGCATTTGGGAATAAGTGACAACAAATTTGTCGTTGGAATTGGTAGTAGTTCTGAACCGCCTTTTGGCAGGGGGAACAAATTGTCCCGTGAGTTAGTCACGATGCCGCCTGTTGGAGTTGCCCGCCGCGTATTGTGATATAGAGACGATCAGAGGGGTAGTAGGAGGGAATCGGATTTCTTATTAATTGAAGGCAAAAGCTGATCAGTTAGAATGACCTAATAGAATTTTCGAAAGTTAATACAGGTGAAAATTAAAATTGGTAATTTTTAGTTTTCACTTTTATAGTAAAATTTAATATTAATCAGAATGATTTCTATTTTAGTCTAACCTTAACATTTAGGCATTAATTATTATAACCAAGTTTCGTTGTCAAGATTTTTGAATTCTCATATACTTGTATTTTGATTGGTCATTGCAGCTTATGTAACAGCGTTTTCCCTATCGAAGGGTGTTTGGTTGATTTGAATCTTTTAAAACTCTTTATTCTACATTCAACACCATCATTTGATAAGACACCAGAAGTGTTGAAAGAAAATTGCTATTTTTGTAATGATTTTCTAACATGTTTATGTTATAATTTCCGAAAAAATTATATATATATATATATATATATATATTATAAATTAACTAGTTAATAAAACACTTACAGTAAAATGAAATTAATAAGAAAAGCTAGAATATGTAGGCTTTTAAATGACCCATGTCCTTTGTACATACATGAGAAACTATATATTACTAAGTTTATAAAAAATAAAAGTTTACTGGATCAGTGAAATGAATTAGCTATTTTTGTCGTCATTGTCATAAATTTTACATAAATAATATTTAAAAATAAAATTTAAAAAAAATGTGACCTGGTAATATACATACTTGATATGAAAAAACAATTTTATATACTGTAAGTAATTCTAGTACATTTACTTGTTTTAAAAGAAATATAGTCTATTAAAAATTAAAAGTGAAAATATTTTAAAATTGTAGTCAAATAAAACGTATTCTAACATAAACATCCCCAAAAAATCTTTAAGTATACAAATAGAAATAAATGCCGTAAGAATATTTTGCCGTTAAAAATAAAATTAAAAAAAACAAACCAGACGACATGCATTTAACGGATGTCAGAATTCGTTGAAAAATACATCCCTACCCCTACCTAAACATAACCCCTTTTTCGAACGTAACTGATACAACAAAAGTTAATAAAAATGAACATTCTACCACCCATTGTCTGAATGACTGGATCTCTCTGTATCTTTGGAAACAGTTGAATTATGAATTTTCTGTGCCTTTAAAACTCAGTAAATTAAAAAAAAAATAAGTTACTCCAAAATTCGCTTGAGGATGAAATGAAACTAATGTTTTTAATTTAATTACAAAATTAAATTTGAAGCGTTTAGTTTCCATTTTTGAAACATGGTTATTACTGTGTAGCGAAAAAACATTTAAATCAATTAATTTACAATATTAATGCTCTGTAAATTTACACTGAGCACTATTTTAAAAAAATAAAAATATCAATAAGAACACCGGATTACATATCTTACTTTATATATCTTTCTTTATTATATATATATATATATATATATATATATATATATATATATATATATATATATATATATATATATGTTCTTTTTAATCATCCCAGCACAATAAAAGGCAATAAAGCGACTAAAACGCAAGAGGCAACTGAGTGTTAGAGAATAGAAGAAAAAAGACATTTTTAAGGACAGAAAACAATAAAAGAACAGGATTTTAATGACAGAAGATAACGATTGCTATAGAATTTTATTTTTTGGAAATCGAACCTGACTGGAAAGCAAGAAGCCGGAAGAGAGTACCATAAGCGCGAAGCAGCAGAAAATAATTTTTTAACATAGCCATAGGTGTATCTAACCATTTCAACCGACTGTGCGTTGTTGCCAGTCTTATACAACGCTTAAATTCATAAAGTCTAGGTACCATAGAGAGAAGTTTCCTCAGAACAATTTCCTTGAAAGTGTTTATAGAAAAGGCACAAGGAAACTACTTTAAGGGTGTGGGAAAGTGATTGAAGCCCAGATGCCAGGTCAAGACCAATAACATTGCAGATTCTTCCTTGGATTTTATTAAGAATCTCTAAATATATTGCAGGTAAAATAAAAAAAAAACATTTATTTTACATTCAACATCATCACTTGATAAGACACCGGAGGTGTTGAAACAAAATGGCTATTTTTGTAGTGATTTTATAACATATTTATGTTATAATTTTTAAATAAATAATTATATATATATATGTATATATATATATATATATATATATATATATATATAGTTTATTTCATTGTCATTCTTATTTGTTATTAATGTCATTAACTTTTTTAGTTTTAGCATTTGTCTACTTTTCTCTTAGCGTTGCGTATTAAATAATGAGGATATTAGATATTTTCTATGCATAGTTTTTATTCAGATAAATATTGGAGCTGCAGTTTCTTAGTACTCCTAAATAGAAAATTCTATAATTATTTCAGATTTTATTCTGTTGCAGTGGTGAGAAGAGAATTTAATAAGGTCATTCATGTTCGTATATTTTCTGGAAAATACTAACAGAAGGTCATTACGAGTTCTATATGTAGGTTGGTCCAAAGGGGTTGTCACCGGCTACCATAAAGTAATGAGAACAAGAGAACAAGTAATACAGTAATACAAAGCAGATATACTGGATTCAGTTTATTCACTTTCATTGGCGCAGCCCTCTAAAATAGAAAATTATATTATATAGGGGTGACAAGATTTTCGGACCAGCCTGTAGAATGATATCTAGGATGGGGAAAGTGTTGCTCATCTCGGATTCAAAGGTAAAATCTGTTGTGATTGGTTTCTTCATCAGCAATATTGATGGAGAAATTATGGTTGATTGGTGTTTTATGTTGCTTAATTCTCTTCTTAAAAACAATTTGTCCGTAGAGGAAATCAATTTTCATAAGGTAAATCAGGTTTTGCTATAACAGCTATTTTATATCTACGGGAAATTTGAAAATTTACTTTTATAATTCTTTGCATTGACTCCAATATAATTTTTTAGTGTTATCTATTAAAATTTGTCTTGTGTTAATATTAGTTCCTTCATTTGTGATTATATATATATATATATATATATATATATATATATATATATATACATATATGAATGCCAAATGCACGTGTTTAAAGCCTTTATTTTATTTATACTCGGACCAAATATTATTGTAAAACCTCACAATTTCAGTCGACAGACAAAATCAGTAACATAAACGTATAGATAAATAGATAGATATATAGATACATACATACATTATGATGATGATGACGATGATACATACATACATACATTCATAGGAGTGTAGAACAAGATAGGTGTTGAACAGACTCAGATAGATAGATAGATAGATAGATAGATAGATAGATAGATAGATAGATAATGAATATACTGTGATATATATATATAGAGAGAGAGATAGATAGATAGATAGATAGATAGATAGATAGATAGATAGATAGATAGATAGATAGATAATGAAGATAGATAGATAGATAGATAGATAGATAGATAGATAGATAGATAGATAATGAAGAAACAGTGATAGATAGATAATGAAGAAACAGAGATAGATAGATAGATAGATAGATAGATAGATAGATAATGAAGAAACAGAGATAGTTAGATAGATAGATAGATAGATAGATAGATAGATAGATAGATAGATAGATAGATAGATAGATAGATAATGAAGAAACAGAGATAGATAGATAAATAGATAGATACATATATACATACATACATACAACATGATGATGATGACGACGACGATGATACATACATACATACATAGGAGTGTAGAACAAGATAGATGTTGAACAGACTCAGATAGATAGATAGATAGATAATGAAGACACTGTGATATATATATATATATATATATATATATATATATATATATATATATATATATAGATAGATAGATAGATAGATAGATAGATATGAAAATCAATGTTTTCATATTTGAGCGCTTATGAGTACATTAATGAAAAATTACACAGTGGATAATTCTCGGAGTCCATTTCTCTTTTTGTAATGTAATATGCGTTCTACAAAATATATATCTAATTAAGGGCATTTCCCTTCTTCTATCTCTCTCTCTCTCTTTCTCTCTCTTTCTCTCTCTCTCTCTATTTATTTTCTACTCTCTGTTTCTGTCTAACCCTGTATCTGTTTCTATTTTCACCCTCTCCCTCTTTCTTTTTCACTCCCTCCTCCTTTCTTTTTCGCTCTCTCTTTCTGCCTCATTCTATCATACTCGTGTGCCTGTGTATATGTGTGGTTTTGTATTTTGATCTATATGTATATCTATGCCTGTCAGTGTTTATGTGTGCCTCGACAGTGTGGAAGAAATCGGTCTTGGGGAACAAGCGAAAGAGGTTCAGCGATAAAGAGAGAGTGGGTAAAGAGAGAAAGAAGTTGCATCAAACGAGCGTGAGTGAGAGAGAGAGAGAGAGAGAGTATAAAGAAGAATGAGAAACATATATATATATAGAGAGAGAAACTGAATGTCAGAGATTTGTTCGTTTATTTCACTCGTTTTTCTTTCTTTTTTTCTTTTTTTTCTTTTCTTTTCTTTTCTTTTTTTTTCCACCTAAAGAGCTCTCCGTGCAGTTCCTATAATTAAGGAACTAACCATCGGTTCTCGGAGCGAAAATTACGCCAACACATCGCTGCGAAACTGCGCTCGCATTTAAACAAGGACAAATTACAGACGCGGTGAAGATTCGTTGCGAAAATTCTGGACTCGTTCCATCTTAGAACCATTTACAACCGTTCCTCTGACACACTTCACCATCTTTTTCACTTTGTCTTTCAGGCTCTCTCTGTCTCTCTCTCTCTCTCTCTCTCTCTCTCTCTCTCTCTCTCTCTTGACCTCTTTCACTTATTTATGTAAATTCTACCTCTCTTCAATTCATTCTCTCCTCCCTATCTCCCTCACTATATTCATATATGTGTGTGTATGCGCGTGAGTGTGTGTGTTTGTGTGTGTGTGTGTATCTGTTACTTCACATTTTTTTCTTTTTTTCTCGTTTTTCTCTTTTTTTCTTTTTTTCTCTTCATTTTTCTTTGTATCTTTCATGTAATTTCTTCCCATCGTACAGCCATTCTTTCTTTTTTTTTTCTTTCAGAATATTAAATAAATAAAAACAGCAAAAAGCACTAATTTTAGCTATTTAATTACCATATACCCAAATCATTCATTCATTCTTTTATTTCTTTTTTCTTTCTTTTTTCTTTCTTTCTTATGAATTTTCCCAGTCCTTAATTTATTCTTGCTCTCTGCTCAACTGTTTCTATTCAATCTGTTTTCTTTCTTTCTTTCTTTCTTTCTTTCTTTCTTTCTTTCTTTCATTCGTTCGTTCGTTCCTTTCTTCGGTGGTTCATTCGGTCTTTCTTTCTTTCGTTCTTTCTATCTTTGTTTCTTTCGTTTTTTCTCTTTTTCTTTCTTCCTTTCTTTCCTTCGTCCTTTCTTTCTTTCTTTTTTTCCTTTCTTCGATGGTTCATTCAGTCTTTCTTTCTTTCGTTCTTCCTATCTTTCTTTCTTTCGTTCTTTATATCTTTCTTTCGTTTTTTTCTCTTTTTCCTTTCTTTCCTTCGTCCTTTCTTTCTTTCTTTCTTTTCTTTCGTTCTATCTTTCGTTCTTTCTTTCTTTCTTATAAATATTTTCCTTCTTCTATATTCATTTTCTCTTTCTCTTTCTCTCGACTCAACTGTTTTTATTTAATTTATTTCCCCTCATTCATTCTTTCTTTCTTTTTATTTCTTTTTCTCTTTCTTTCTATCTACTCAACTGTTTTTATTTAAATTATGTTTTACCTCATTCTTTCTTTCTTTCTTTCTTTCTTTCTTTCTTTCTGTCTCATGAATCTTACATAAAAATGTAAATAACAGTGACATCTCATTATAACAGATATATTTATCAAAATTACGTAAAAAGAATCTTTAAAAAATACTAAAGAGAAAACCTTTTAAAAATACTAAAGAGTAGATTTATTCAATAAAATCGCCATTGGCTTCAACTACGCCCTCCAGAGGACGTAGGAATCTCCTGCATCTCTTCTGGGCGGTCTCCTTGTTTAAGTTGGTGAATGTTGCCATAATCCTTGCCTCCAATTCCTCTTTGGTGTTACAAGAAGTTTCGTTGTTCTCTCGCTCAACTGCACCCAACACAAAATAATCAAGGAGGTTGCTGTCTTGGAGATTTGGGCGGCCAGATGTAAGTGGTGACATGGCCACATAAATTGTCTGAGAGCTATGGCTGAGTACTTCTGCTTGTGTGGGATAGTGTAAAAACCTGCTGCCAGACATAGGATCTTCCAGCAGGTATCCTCTTGACCCAGGGAAGCACTATCTCCTCAAGACACTTGATGTAGGCCTCCGTGTTGACTCTGAGACCCTGTAGGAAGATGAATCGGGGCATAACGTCACCATCACTATGTTACAGTTTTTTGGATATAGCGTGTACTAGTGAGCCAATCAAAATGAGCTGACTCATTTTATAGTCCACCAATAGAAGGCTTAACCAATCAGAAAGCTCAAAATATTCAATGCGACGTGTATAAAGGCAGGCATTTTGTTTTTTTTCTCCCCAAAATATCTCCATTGCCAACCTGATATCGAAGACTTAAAGAATTACTTAACAGCCGCTACTTTCTCTGAATCTTCACTGCCGACCTCTGATATTGAACACATTACGGACTTCACTGGATTCCATATTCAGAGACTACTCCAAACATGGTCAGCACACTAGTGATCACATCCAGACATAATCATGCTGATTGGATATTTTGTTTTCATCTCTCTCGATACATCTTTTAGGGATACAGAATCCGCTGCACTGTCCTCAGATTGACGCCGAAACACTCTGAAATGTTCGTATTGGAGCTTCCGGTGCGAATGCCAAGGGGTACAGCATGAAGTTTACAAATTTCTGGCGGAGTGAATTACGTTATGGTGATTTTTTTTTCTTCAAAGATGCTGCTGAGCTGAGCCTACAGTCGACAAAATCAAAAACAAACAACGCGCATGCGCAAAATTAAAAATATAAAATGGCGCCTATTTACCTACTTCACCCTGTACATAGAGGACTCTCTCGTCGTTTTCGACATATGAGGCTCTAGAATTTCAGTTTTTAAAACCGAGCAGACTACTTGCAAATTTGATTTGATTATAGAGGTGAATAGCTTATCCATAAGCAAACCACACATTTTGGAAGAAGCGAATGCATGTAAAGTGGCACAAGACTGCCAAATGATTCATCCGTTTTGGGTATGATAAACTGCATCCGCCCGTCCTGGGTATGACAATAAACTACATCCGACAGCAAGGTCTCTGATCAGGAGATTCTGAGTATTGTTGAACCCCTTCTTATTTGCTGGTGTTTCCAGGTCCACCTTGACTAGGGGTGGTAGCACCAGTTAGGATCCCAACTACGCGTAAATAGTTAACACCCAGAAGCCATATTACGTCGGCGAGAAAGGGACTGAGTTTAGACCCCAAGTCAGGACCGATCATATTGCATATCCGTCTTTGGATTTTGTCTATGTAACCGCCACTTAAACTGCAATACTTTTTTTCTCGCACTTTCCGCCTGTGGAACTCCATTCCGTTTACTTTCTACTTTGATAAATAAATCTTCAAAAAATTAAATGCAACGTCAAGCGCTATCTTTCATCTTCTTGAATCCCGTTCATCTTATATCCTTTCCTCAATCCCCACCACCTATACCCAGTCTTTTCTCTCACTCTCTGTAACCTCCTGCGTACTAGAGACATTCCTGCCTTGCTTGGGGTGAAATGATTAATATATATATATATATATATAGTTTTCCATAAACCAACTAAGTAACTATATATATATATATATATATATATATATATATATATATATATATAGTTAGTTGGTTAGTTTATGGAAACTAGGTAATCCAGAGAGCCTAATGTAAATCCAGAGCAAATAGTTTAAATAAAAACAGACCACTTTAAGGTTCCATGTAATAAATTATTTCACCACAGCCCTTTTAAAAGGACTGCGGATCATCAGACTTTACTTCCAAACAAAAAATGAAAAGAAATTTACACATTTATGATGGGCCGTATTAAACATATGTAAATTAACGAAGTGAGGAAGTGAGGGGGAAGAGAGAAGACATGAGTGAGTTAGATGTAATTTAATATTTCTATTCTTTCATACTTAAAATTACTTGAGGAGGTCCAGACATTGACACATTTAAACAGTTAACTTAACGGAAGTTATATATATATATTAGTGGCATGGTGTCATCATTTAGCTAATGTCTTACCATTATGTGGGAGGTATTTCTGGGAGGTATATATGGGAAGTATTTCTGACGCACCCTTTATTATCCAAAACCGAACAGACACAGATTTTTTTTTTTCGTCGCTTTGCACAAGAAACTAATATTCTTAGAAAAAATCTTGTGTTTTAGATGACGTTTCTACTCCTTTCTAGATGCTTCCCTGTTTTTAAGTGTCTGGGCTGCACACTGAATTTCGGCAGCTTTATTTTTGGGTTTAAAGGCCCGATTCATTTATGTTTTTTACAAGTTTTCTTTCTTTGTCTCGTTGATTCTCACTTGTCTCAGTTATCGATTTGTTTCATATCCTTCTTCTTTATGAGTCATATCCCCTCAGGACGTAATCGATCATGGCTCTCCACAACTTCCTGTCTCTTCTAGCTTTTATTAAATATGTGTCTTTCTGTTATGTCTCCTAAGCCCTGTTACGCCATCCATTTACACAAGTTTACCAAGTATAATATGCGTTTTCATCCTCTTTCCCTCTAGCCCTCTATCTGCCCCGTGAGTATCAGATTTTCCAAGCCCTCCTTCCACATTCTAACGTCGTTACTGACATGTTTATTTATTAAGCAGTATATTTATTTATTTTAAATATCTTCTTTATGTGACATGTCCCTTCAGGACGTAGGCGATCATGGCTCTCCACAACTTCCTGTCTCTTGCAGCTCTAAATAATTTTTTCTTTATTTCTAAACCCTCTTCTATCATCCATTTTCATAAGCTTGTCAAGTATGTTATGTGTTGCTTTCCTCTGTCCCTCTCACCCTCAATCTGTCCTGTGAGTATCAGATTCTCCAAGCCCTCCTTTCTCATTACATTCCCCAGAAACTTCAACTGTCACTTCCTGATGTTAAGTATTAGTTTCCTTTTTGTTTCCATTCTCTCCAAAACTTCGTCGTTACTCAAATTTTCGTTCCACGGTATCCTCATTATCCTTCTGTAGAACCACATTTCTGTTGCTTCAAGTCTCCTCTTCATCTTTGAGGAGATTGTTCAGCACTCGCTGATCTACAGGAGGACAGATATCACATAACAGTTTAGTACTCTTTTCCTGGTTTCTTGCGAAAATTTCTTATGACTTACTACTCCGCTTAACTTTCGGCTTTCATTGTCGCTCTTTGCGTTAAAACACTTGCTAGATATTTAAATTTCCTCACTTGTTTGATTTTGGAACCTCTGGTTCGCACATTGGCTTCATTCTTTTTTCTTACAACCCTGCATTCTGTCTTCTTGCAGTTGATGCTTAATCCTTTCTTTTCGCTTTCCTCCACTACATTCTGTAGGAGTTTTTGTAGTTTCCTTTCTCTGGCTGTTGTCAATACTGTGGCATGTGCATATCTTATATTGCCAAGATTGTGGCCGCCAATAATGAATCCTGGTAGGACTTCTAGTTCTCTCAGTTTATACTCTATTTAAAATTTTCCTATTTCTTAATACTCTGCTTAGCTTTTGGAATGCTTATTTGGTTATCCCAATACGTCTTCGGATTTCAGTGTCACTCTTTCCGTCCTCTGTAAAACACTTCCCAGATATTTAAATTTCAGCACTTGTTTGATATTGGTACTTCTGATTTGCAGTTCGCTCATTGGGTTCATCCTTTTTGCTAACAATCATGCATTGTGTCTTCTTGCAATTGATGTTTAGTCCTTTCTTCTTGCTTTCCTTCGCTACTTTCTGTAGAAGTTTTTTTGTAGTTTCCTTTCTGTGGCTACCTTTAGATAAGACGAGGTCAAAAAACATAGTAAATTTTCATAAATTTATCCTATACCTGTACTATAAGACGGTTGTTTATTGATTATATAAAGATGATGTTACTGGAAATGTTGTTACTTACTTACTGTATCTTAGAAATTCAAAATAAATTAACTAACAAAACCGATTATATATCATGTTTTTTTTCAACACAAGTCAATTAAAATGGAAACCATTGTTTTGTTTACATTTCATCACGTGATCTCTTGCGAATTCAAATTCTTTTTCTTCTTCTTCTTCTTCTTCTTCTTTGAAAAGCAACTACCGTAAAAAGATCTTTATTTAAAAATAAAAGTTGTATGTAATCCTAAATTGTGTTATGATAATTAATTTTTAATGAGAAATGAATATCATGTTATATCTTTAATGTTATTAAACATTACAAGGATGATTATTGAAAGTTTAGCGAAAGATAAATGTTGCCGTGAACGTAATCATAACTCGATGTTTACATTTTCTCAGCTGAGCTTGCATAGATACAAGTTGATTTCATTGATATGGAATTATTCTTCGAATAGGCAATTAATTATGAAGTTATGCCAGTAATATATAAGGTAGAAATGGTTTTATTACTTTTATTATCAGTTTATTTGATATTGTGAATCATTTCATGTACACTATTGATTATTGCACCGAGGCGAGTGATAGGCTACCAACAAACATTTCTTGTTTAGAATTGTAGCATGAGACAACACATAATTTTGATTTGGGAGATTTAAAGGTTGTCTTATACGCAAAAATATATATATATATATATTTTTATATTTAAGGAATTCATCGAGTCTGAAACCTCAACAAAATGTAGAAAGCACTAGACGGCCGTTTCGTCCTATATTTGGGACTCATCAGCAGTGCGTATACACTGCCGAGAATTGAAACCCTGACAATTAGGTTGTCAAGCAAACATCATACCAACTGCTCCAACGGGACTTGGTGACGATTGCAAATCAGACTCAATATGGCGCCGCTCGCTCACATATTTCGTGGTGGAAATCTCTGAGTTTCTCTCTAATTTCTATCATATATATATATATATATATATATATATATATATATATATATATATATATATATATATATATATATATATATATATATATATTATATTTATATATAAAGACATTTTTAAGACATTTTTTTACATACGTAAGTAATGTAAATGTCTTAAAATAATTGTCGGACTTTGTCCATTTCATAATATGTGACGTCATTTGTTTACATTTGGATACGCTTTGAGCAGATATGAATGTACGTGAGAGATTCATGGAAGATTGAAGTTTAAAGGCAGTAAATTCGACATTGCTAACCGAACGCGCCTCTGTGCCGAAATTTGGAACTTCAGGCTATATGACAATTCCGTATAGGATACAGGTTCGATTCCTGTCAGAGGACGAATATTTTCTATGATAATTTCTCGGACATTCAGGCCGGTAAATGTTGTTTGATACTGTTTATTATAAACAAAGCATTTACTTAAATATTTGTATCTATAAAAAGAAATATAAAAATGTCTTAATATATATATATATATATATATAAATTTCAAACATATATATAATTGGATTATTTATCTATCTAAAACTGTTCGCGCGCACATATGTATTTGTAACTATTTGCCACTAACTGGACATATAATTTCAAGAAATATATACTTCGATATTTATGTATAGATATATAAAGAAATACACACACACACATATATTATTTTTCCTTTTATTTATTTTTTTTTTGCAATGTCGAGTAATTAAGTTCCCATTTCGCTACTTCAGAATTTCTTCCTAATTTCAAAGTTTGTTTTGCTTATTTTCTGACCTGGGTTATCTTGGCCCCGCCACCTCCGACCACGCCTAATTGCCAACCCTCCCAGTAACAGCAGCAACAGCAACAGCAGCAGGAACAGGAGCAGGAGTAGCAGCCGTTGCCACCACCGACATTGTCGATAGCTTTTTTTCTTTTCACGCTAGATAATTTTATTACCTACATTAGATTTTTCACTATATTAACACGGTCTGTATCGGTAGCGTTGCATATGTACATTCGATAGTGAACCCCCACCTCCACAGACACACACATTTCCGCGCATGCGCAAACACAGGCACACACGCAAATAAACACGCAATTCACACATACTCAAACACGCGCGCGCACATACATAAATACACATTCACATGTAGACAAACATAAATACGCACATATACAAATATGGTAGAAATCGGCTCGTGACCGTGTAAGACCTCCCCAAGACGTTTAACTTTGAAACGAACATTTTAAGGACGATTTTCATGTCACACACACACACACACACACACACACACACACACA
>CAHIKZ030000184.1:127500-140000 GCA_903632075.3 Acanthosepion pharaonis
AAGGCAACTGGAGATGTCGATTGACATTACATTTGAATAATTGGAGATTATAGCTCTCAGGGAAACAGTAATTGGGAAGGGTGTTCCACGGGCGAGAGGTGCGAGGTATGAAGCTATTCGAGTAGAAGAGACGGCTACATTTGAAAGTTTCTACAGTGTGAGGGTGGGAGCGGGATGCCAGCCTCGTAGGGCGCTTGAATTCATGAAGTCTGGGAACCAGTGAAAGCAGCTCATCAGAGCAATTACCATGGAAGTATTTGTAGAAAAGACAGAGAGAGGCGACGGCGCGTCTGTGAGAGAGTGACTGCAGACGAGACGCTAGATCAGGGCCAATTAGATTACATATCCGTCTCTGGATCTTGTCAAGAACTCCGAGGTAAGCAGGTGTTCCAGCCCATATATGACAGCAATACTCCATGCAAGGGCGAATGGTTGTTTTGTATATTTGGAGTATCGATTCAGTGGAGAAAAATTTCCTGGCGCGGCACAGAGAGCCAAATTTCCTCGTGGTGGAAGAAGCAATTGACTCAATGTATTTGTTCCATCTCAGGTTAGCAGTCAGCGTGAGACCGAGCAGACGCAGGGAGTTGCTCTCGGGAAGTTGACTATCAGACATTTTAATGGGGAGCAGGGAAGGATCTCTGTGGTGGCAAATGGAGAGTAATTTATTTTTTGAGGCGTTGAAGTTGACCAGCCAATTCTTGCCCCAGTTAACAACCGATTGGAGGTCCATTTCAAGACGCATGGCCAGGTTAGTTTTGTCGCCGACACTAGATTTGTTTTTGAGGCAGGATTAAATTGTAGTGTCGTCTGCGTATATATATATATGTCTGACTACTCGTATTCGGGGATACCCGTCTACTAGGGTGGCTAGCCAATCCCTATTGCAACCCCCAACAGAGCCAGACTGTGGTTTGTACTTCAACTATGCTGATCTGACCTTAGTTACAGTTCCTAGGAGGTACCGTGATATCTAGAATTGTCAACAATCCGAAACAAACACCCGCACACTCAGACCCTTGGTCATGATGACTTGTGACTTCGTGCTATCACAGCTATCGATGGCTACCAAAAATATGACTTGGACAGCTAAATATCAAATATACTGACGCCGAGAATCGTTAACACAGCTAGCCGTGCGCGAGGCTCAGATCTTGTCGAACACTCTGTCTTCGGGCAGAGAGGAAACCAGACAAGGCTATGCCAAAGGGCAGAGTCTCGTATGGGTGGTAGACAGACCCAACCCCGTGTATTCTGCCCGATTCTACTGGCTCGGATTTGCCCCACATATAAATTGTCCTTGTGCCGCATCCTATCTAGTGGGGAGGTTGGTAAATACCGCTAGCTTAGATCGAGCTTTATATCTTTACTACAATATTCAATAAGACTACGTCGACTTCAAGCGACATTATTCTTCATGATTGTGCTATCTTCATTTTGGTTCTCACCTGCTTGCTCAGCCGCTATAGCCCACAGGAATCATTTCTTCCATCTGTACCAGACAGACGTCTTTTGTCCCTGATCATAACGAGTGCAAGCGTGGTCTCAATGAATCAAGTTACTGTTTTACTGGCGGCTCTGCGAGTGTGTGCTGAACAACAGCAAATCCTTTGTCCCTTCTCTATTCAATCAATTCGCAGTCTTTACATCTACCGCAGATAAGGTTGAATGTTTTGCTCGAAAATTCTCATCCAACTCAACTCTTGACTTATCTGGTGTGTCCATACTCGACTCCTCCGCCCAGAACTGAGGCTCTGCTGAGCGATGTGAACATAAACCCGTCGTTGGTCTCGAACATCATTTCTAAACTAAACTCCCATAAGGCAAAGGCAGGCGACGGGGTACCTACCAGCCGTAGTCCTCAAGAAATGTGCTCCTGAGCTGGCTCCAGTTATTTCCAAACCATAAATTATTGTCTCGCCGTTTCCTGCTTTATAGCCTGTTAGAAGTCCTCCTCTGTCGTTCCTGTTTTTAAAAACTCTGAAGAACCTTCTGACCCCTCTAATTATCGCCCTATCAGTTCCCTGCTGCTTTTCGGCAAAGTTTTCAAGACTTTGATCAATGCCGAAGTATCTTACCTCCCACGATCTACTCTCTGACAAACAATATAGATTATGAGTCTGTCTATATTTCTGAGATGAGGTATTATGTACATTATTTACATTATTCGGACTATTGCCCTCATCTTTGTCGCCATATTTATTACAACTTTTCGGCCTTTCAGTATCTGTTTATATTTCTGAGAAGAGGTATTATGTACATTATTTACATTATTCGGACTATTATCCTCATCTTTGTCGCCATATTTAATACAACGTTTCGGCCTTTCAGTATCTGTTTATATTTCTGAGATGAGGTATTATGTACATTATTTACATTATTCGGACTATTATCCTCATCTTTGTCGCCATATTTATTACAACGTTTCGGTCTTTCAGTATCTGTCTATATTTCTGGGATAAGGTATTATGTACAATATTTACATTATTCAGACTATTGTCCTCATCTTTGTCGCCATATTTCTTACCACGTTTCGGCCTTTCAGTATCTGTCTATATTTCTGAGACGAGGTATTATGTACATTATTTACATTATTCGGACTATTGCCCTCATCTTTGTCGCCATATTTATTACAACGTTTCGGCGGTTGTACGCTCCGGCCTTCTTCAGGTGGTTGGAATGTCAAACTGAAACCTTTATTTCGCTCACTAGTGGAACTAGAACAGTCTACCCCAGTGAGCAAAATAAAGGGTTCAGTTCGACATTCCAACCACCTGAAGAAAGCCGGAGCGTACAACGGCCGAAACGTTGTAATAAATATGGCGACAAAGATGAGGGCAATAGTCCGAATAATGTAAATAATGAATATAAATTCCGTTTTGCCCGGTCTACTGCTGATGTGCTTACAGCCATAAATAAATATGTATATTAAGCTATTTACATTATTCTGATTATTGTCCTCAGCAATGTTGCCATGTTTATCACGATGTTTCGGCTGTTGTACGCTCCGGCCTTCTTCAGGTGGTTGGAATGTCGCTCACTGGGGTTGGCTGTTCTAGTTCCACGTGCCATGTCTAATGGATGTCCGTTATCTATTGTTAATTCCTCTCTGAAAGTTCTCCACTGATTTAACCAGGTATTGAACTCACACTCTTTGGGTCCTGTCACTGGATCTAACCCACACCTTTATCAACTGTGAGTCAGTGAGCGAAATAAAGAATTCAGTTCGACATTCGAATGACCTGAAGAAGGCCGGAGCATACAACGGTCGAAACATTGTGATAAACATGGCGACAAAGATGAGGACAATAGCCCGAATAATGTACATAGTGTACATAATACCTCATCTCAGAAATATATATCAAGCTCTTGATAATACGGCAATGCTCAAGCTGTGGCTTTAGATATCTCGAAAGCGGTTGACAGGGTTTGGCATGCTGGTCTTCTATATAAACTTTAAGGTTACGGTATTACAGGACGATTACTTGGTTTAATCCAATCATTCCTATCAACTTGTGAAATACAGATCGTCCGGAAAAGGTTGACTTCCAATTCCTTCGATACGAACACAGGAGTTCCCCAAGGCTCTATCCTGGGTCCTACATTGTTTTTCATCTTCACCAATGATCTCTCTAATATCATCAGTTCTCAAGTAGGCATCTATGCAGACGACACTACAATTATTTACTCTTGTCTCAATAATAATCCGGCAGTGCCGACAAAGTTAATCTGGCCCCTGCTCTTGAAAAGGGTTCCCAATCAGTGGTTAATTGGGGGAGTAAATGGCTTGTAAACTTTAATGCCTCCAAAACTAAACTTCTTTCATTTAACCGCCACAGAGAAACTTCCCTGTCCCCACCAGCATTGTTGATGCTCGACTCCATGGGAGTGTTTCATTGCACCTTCTTGGCCTCACATTTTCCAAAGACCTGAGGTGGAACACCTACATTGGATCAATAGCTCCATCTTCTGCAAGGAAAGTCGGTTTATTGTGTCGTGTCAAAAGGTTTGTCTAGTCAGAGTGCACCTTAAATATATACAAATCATCCATTTGTCCATGCACTGAATAATGTTGCCATATCTGGTCTGGTGCCCTTGCTGTTCATCTCGAGGTTCTCGAAAAAATCCAAAGAAAACTCTGCAATGTAATTGGTCCGGACTTAATATATCGACTTCAGACACTCATAGCTTACCACTTACTTTTCTAAAAATATTTTCACGGCAACTGTTCTGAGGAGCTATTTTCCAGATGCCCCGACTACATGAATTTAAACGTTCTACTAGATTGTCATATAGGTCCCAGTCTTGTACTATTGAAACAGTTAAATCCAAGCATCACTTCTACTCCAGCAGTTTCTTTTTTTTTTTATATTCGACTGCACAAAACAAAAAATGCACAATTCGGTAAACTCACAGCAAAATCTTTAAAATATTAGGAGGAAATCTTTGCCAAATGTGTAGAGTTCTGTGAATATATTAGAATGCGCATTCAAATTCTAGCAGTATAGGCCCATAACCTGTTAAATTGACAAACCTTTCCTGCGGATGTTGGCTTACCCGGTAGGTGAAAATCTTAGTTTTTCATATGTCTTTGGTAAAGTTCCTAGTATACCAGTACAAATTGAGACGCAACATCTTCTGGATTTCAATTTCTAGATAATTACGGTGGAGTAATGGATAGCGGCTCGGATTGAGGAATCGAGGATCCGAGTTCGAATTCCAGTCGAATCCATTACATTCACTTACGTGCTAATACCCTTGGGAAAGGTATGAATCCTCTTCTTCTCCCCCCCAGCTATGGGTAAATAGTAGAACAGAGCGAATTCTATAGCCTTGGATGGCAACTGGTCTACTGCAGAAAGAAATGGCAACCTACTGCGGGAAAAATGTTCTTCGTCAGTCATGTATCGAAAGATACATGATCGCCTAAGCGTGTATCACGCATGGCACATAACTAAAATATTAGCTTCATTTGTTTAGGACTCTGACTGAAATATTTCCTTCTACAAGCATTGAGCGAGCGATTTTTTTCTACAACTTTTACAATTATTATTAGGTTGGTGCAAAAATAATGTCGTAATAATGTCGTTTTTTGACCTTAAAAATACGTCAAAAAACGACATCATTACGTCATTATTTTTGCATCAACCGAATATTATTATTGTTATTGTTATTATCTTAAATACAGCTTCCAACGTCATACCACTTCCTATTTAGAGAATCCATATAATGATTGGCGTTGTGTTCTAAAGGGTAATGACTCGGAATGCGAGATCGGAGAGCCGAGTTCGAATTCCAGTCGGGTTCGTTACATTCACTTATGCGCAAATACCCTTGGGAAAGGCATGAATCCATCTCTATTCCCCCAGGTTATATAATAGGAAAGACTCGTTCCTATAACCTTGGTTGACAACCACATAAAGAAACAGCAACCTACTGCGGGAATATCTGCCTAGTCAATCATGAATCGAAAGAGACAAGATCGCCCAAACGTGTATCACGTACGGCACTGAACTGACTAATGTAATGAATATTATAAATTCTAATTGTCGCAAAGCTTAATTATCTATTGTTATTATTATTATTGTTAGAGTGTCGTTAATGGTATGTTATAGTTAACATATTAGGTCACAAGTAGAGAATTGGTTTATTTTTGAAAACCAGAACTCTTAAATTGTTAAATGACTTTCTTTTCATTGTGAACTCATGTTAATAAAATTGATTCTAAATGTAAAGCCAAACATCGCCATCGAACAACCTCGAGACACGGTAGACAGATTAAGTCACCTTCCGAGGATAATCCGTTTATTTGATTAAGAACGGTTTTATAAGGGTTTTAGTTACACCTTTTCATTTTTTTTTCTTGCTTTATTTATTTATTTATTAGATTACATTTTATTTTCGCATTTTTCTTTTTTTTTTATTCATTTATCTTTTTTATTTTTTATTGTTATTTATTTTTTATTCATTTCTTTCTTCTTCTTTTTTTTCTTTCTTTCTTTTTCTTTCTTTATTTCTTTTTTTTTTTATTTTTTTTTTTCTTCATTTTTTCTTTTTTTCTTTTTTTTGTTTCTTTCTTTTGTTCTTTTTTTATTTATTATTTTTTATTTTTTTTCATTCTTTCTTTTTTTCTTTCTTTCTTTGTTCTTTTTTATTTGTTTCTTTTTTCTCTCTTCCATTTTTTCATTCTTTCTTTTTTTCTTTCTTTCTTTATTTTTCATTCTTTCTTTTTCTTTGTTCTTTTTTATTTGAAATTCTTTCTTTTTTCTTTTTCTTTGTTCATTTGTTCTTCCAATTCTTTTTTCTTTTTCTTTTTTCTTTGTTATTTGATTTGTTTTTTTTTTCTCTTTTTTTTTTTCTTTCTTTCTTTGTTCTTTTTTTATGAAATTTCTCATTTTCTTAATCTCGTTTTTCTTATTTGGGGACGTAACTTTTTTCTTTTTTTCTTTCTTTTTTTGGGGGGAAGCAACTTTTTTCTTTCTTTCTTTTTTTTGTGAGGACGTATCTTTTTCTTTAAATCGATTTCTCGATTATCCAGGAGTGTTGACGAAAATAAATATACCGTTTAATAAAAAAACAGAGCGTCCACTCGAATACGTGCCTCCACAAAAATAATGTTTAAAGTGATAATATATATATATATATATATATATATATACCCAATGCATTGAGAACATTATTGAAAATAATATATAAATTCTAACGTCCACAGCATTAATTCAAAGGAGGGCTTGATACCGATAGTAGAGCAATAATTATTTATTATAATTGTATCATATAAACAAAAACAGTTTACTCACTACAAAGATGCAACCAGTCGAGGTGCAATTGAAATGCATTGAAACGAAGTTGCATCTTTGTATTGAGTAAAATGTTTTTGCCTATATGATAAAAATTATAATATATATATATATATATATATATATATATATATATATATATATATATATATATATATATATATATCGCAAAAGCGTGAAACCCAGAGTTACAAACTCACATCAATCTAACCAAATATGTTAGCTTTATCTCTGATATTGAGCGCTTTCTAATAAGTACTCATGCATATAATATATAAAAATTATTATATATATATATATTTATTTATATTTATATACTTTTATACACACACACACACACACACACACACATATATATATATATATATATATATATATATATATATATATATATATATGATGCAATGGGAACGAAAATAATATATAAATTCTAACTTTCACAGGATTAATTCAAAAGAGGATAATAATATATAATTTTTTTTCATATAGAATTGAAATGCACAGTAACGAAGTTGCATCTTTGTAGTGAGTAAACACTTTTTGTCTATAAGAAAAAATATTAAATATATATATATATATATATATATATATATATATATATATAGTGCTACGCAAAAGTAATTAAAGATAAGATAATATAATTTAAAAAAAAAAAAAAATTTTCCAGATAATCAACCAATCTTAATTTAACTTATATATTCCTTAAGAAAACCCCTTCATTATAAAAATGCTGTACCGTGGTAGCAGAGAAAGGAAGAAAATTACATCGGACTTCTTCGCCAGTTGAAGAAGAAAATGACCGGAACTGCAGGAACATGATGTCTATAAGTTTCTTGACAATGACACTTCCTCTTTCCCGGCATCCCAAGCAGGTTTTTAATTATTTTTCTTTTGCGAGCCTTGTCAGTCCTCAACACAGTCCAATACCAAAATTGCATTTGAAACGTGCAGCGGTGGATATACTATGAAACTAATAAAGCTTATGCTTCAGGGTTCATAATCCCAGAGTGTTGTAGAGTAGTTTTCACAGTGGAGGCTTGTATTTCAATAAGTCGTCCTAAATTAGGTTCAACGTACAAAACGTTAGGAACTTGAAATAAGAGTTAATGACGCAGCAGTCTAGTTGTGATGGTTGATACTTCAATGTCCGACATCGACTGACTCTCTCAACATCACTGAGCCCAACTGGCGACCGCTACTACTACTTATTATGTGTGGGAGAGTCTATTAATAATAGAGTACGTATGTCAGGTCCTATAAATCCCCTTAATCGCAATGGGCCCCCTAATCCCAGAATGGACCCTGGGGTATTCTTTTAATGAGTGAATTTTTAAACAAACTAGACGTTTTTTAAGTCCTTTTAATTTAGTGATAAGATCATAAACCAATGGGTTGAAGTAGCTAGTGCTGATCTTAGAATATGTTCTAATACCCATTTTATATGGCCTTAAAATTCCCCTCTAATTGCTCAAATTTCATAATTTTCTTGGGGTTTGCGGCGCCCGAACACCACTTTTTTATGGGGTCGTTCAGCTTGCTAAAATCTGTTTACAGCATACATTTTGACAGTTACATCTGTTGTTGCAAAAGTTCCCCCATATCTATTCAAGCTTCAGGACCTCTAAAAGTAGGCCCACCCCCGGAAACAAACTTAAACTTCCGATATTACTTTAGAGCTTTGTCACATCATTAGTATTTTGTGGCTTTTCAAACACTTAAAAATTACATATATCCTTTAGTTATGTTTAGAATATTGCTGCCACATATGATCAAGCGATCCTTCTGTATATTTAAAGATTCCTGATAAGATCCAAAGAAGGATCAGTAATATTATTGGCTCTGATCTGGCGTCTCGGCTCAAGTCACTTTCCATGTGTCTTTTCTATAAATACTTTCATAATAATTGTTCTGAACTCTTCACTATGGTATGAAGAATTTAAGCGCAGTACTAAGTTGGCGGCAATGTGTCATCAATTCATAGTTGAATTGGTTAGATGCCACCATAAGTTCTAAGCGAACAGTCTCTTTTCTCGCATTTCTTGCTTGTAGAACTCTTTTCCGGCTCCTTGCTTTTCAGCCAAATTTGATCTTCAAAGATTCAAATGCAATGTCATTCGTTATCTACTGTCTTATTGCTTCTATGATGCTCGGCCCCTTAGTAAAGTTTCTGTTTCGTATTCATTCGCACTCAGTAGGCTCTTGTGACTTAGCGGCTTTACTACCTTGCTTGGGATGATATGATTAAAAAATATTAGTCACGTATTGTTTTAAGCATTTTTTCTCTTTTTTTATACAATAAATAAAAACGAAAAAAAGGGTCTAGTTCGAAAATTCCAATTAAAAACCTATATAAAAATTGAATTTTTAACTTTCAAACATTTTCAGTATTTGAAAACAGTTTACAATCAACCTGAATCTCTCTTTAACTGTTTTATTTTTGTATTCCAAGCAATCAACAAGAAAGAATGATTTTTGTATCCGTTTCTATTCCAATTATGGAAAAGTATCTTTACTTTAACGTGCTTTCAATTCAAACGGTTCGTTGTTTAGCAGCATATCAACAGCTCCATTAGTTATTTAATCCCGAAATCTAACTATTTTGAAGCGATTGCATGCCTTCAGTTACAGTTAAAATATATTGTCAGTCATTCTATTAAAATGTATCGTTGGTAATTTTACTATAATTATGTATTTTTGGTAACTTTATATAAACATGTATTGCTGGTATTTTTACAATAAAAATGTATTTTTATACTTTCATAGTCTTTTTGTTTTTGTTTGGGGATTCACTCTTTGCCCATAACTGGGACCCGAACAGCTTGGGTCATGATGCACCTGACAACAACATCAAGTAAAAGGTGGTTTCACGCTCTTCAAAACCACCAATCTCCTGATCAAAGGTCTTGCTGCCGGATGTTGTTTATCGTCATACCCAGGATTAGTAATTCAAACGAATATTATGACTAAAACCAGAAACTCCTTGTAATAACTTGAGAGAGATATTCTGAAAGATAGTCATAAACTCATCATGAGAATTTAACTTTCCATTTTTCTAAATATTAAGAAAGAACATTTTGTGATCAAACATCAAACGGTAGAAAGGAACGTTTTAGGATAATACGACTAGACAGCTGATGGTAATCCCGAAAGAGAATGTTAAAAAAAAGAGTGAAAAGAATGAACGTGATCTCGGTTAACTGTATAAGGTTCTATATATTTTTAAGAATGACTAAGGTGCCTTGGCTGAGATAGACTATTTTTTTCTCTAATTTTTTGATCCTTTCGGGGTATAACTTTTCCCCCAGAAGTTGTAGGCGTAGACGTTGAAGAAGGTACAAATGAAGCAGATGGCATTATCATAGTATAATTCGGCTTTAGTTAGCACGACCTTTATGCCCTGCCGATAACGCATAAATGATGGACTATTCCGTTTTGATCTCTTGGAAAGATGGAAATGCATAACAGAGAGGCTAATTGCTTTCAGTGAGAAAATAAAAGAAAGAAAGAAAAAAGACAGAAAGAAGGAAGGAAGGAGGAAAGAAAGGAAGAAATAAATAAATAAAAATTAAGTTAAACAGAAATAAAGAAAGAAAAAAAGAAACAGTTAAAACAAAAAAGAAAGGAAGATACAATTAAACAAAAAAGAAAAAAAAGAAAGAAAAAATTACATCGGACGAAAGAAAGAAAGATACAGTAAAACAGAAAGAATAAACGAAAGAAAGAAAGAAAGAAAGAAAGAAAGAAAGAGAAAAAGAAGGAAAGAAAGACAGAAAGAAGAAAAGAAAGATACAGTTAAACCGAAAGAATAAAGGAAAGAAAGAAAGAAAAAGAAAGAAGGAAAGAAAAGCAGAAACAAGAAAAGAAAGATAAGTTTGAAAGAATAAAGGAAAAAAAGAAACAAATAAAGAAAAAGAAAAAAAAAGAAGAAAAAGAAAATACAGTTAAACCGAAAGAATAAAGGAAAGAAACACTGAAAAAAGAAAAGAAAGATACAGTTAAAGAAAGAATAAAAGGAAAGAAAGAAAAGAAAAAAAGAAAGAAAAAAAAGAAAGAAAGAAAGAATAAAGTTAAACCGAAAAAATAAAAGAAAAAAGAAAGAAAAAAAAAAAATGTGAGAAAGAAGAAAAAAAAAAAATATACAGTTAACGAAAGAAAACAGAAAAAGAAAGAAAGAAAGAAAAAGAAAAAGAAAGAAAGAAAAGAATAAAAGAAAGAAACAGTTAAACGAAAGAAATAAGGAAAGAAAGAAAGAAAGAAAGAAAAAAGGAAAGAAGGAAAAAAAAAAAACAGTTAAACCAAAAGAAAGAAAGGAAGAGAAAAAGAAGGAAAGTAAGACAGAAAGAAGGAAGGAAAGATACAGTTGAACTGAAAAATCAAGCAAAAAATGAAAGAGAGAAAGAAAGAAAAGCAGAAAGAAAAAAAGAAAGAAACAGAAAAACCGAAAAACAAAGGAAAAAAAAGAAAAAAGAAAGAAAAGAGAAAAAAAGAAAGAAAGAAAAGAAAGATACAGTTAAACCGAAAAAACAAAGAAAAGAAAGAAAGAAAGAAAAGAAAACAGAAAAAGAAAAAGAAAAGATACAGTTAAACCGAAAAATTAAAGGAAAGAAAGAAAGAAAGAAAAGAAAGAAAGAAAGAAAGAAAGAAAGAAGAAAAGAAAGATACAGTTAAACCGAAAAAACAAAGGAAAGAAAGAAAGAAAGAAAGAAAGAGAGAAAGAAAGAGAGAAAGACAGAAAGAAGAAAAGAAAGATACAGTTAAACCGAAAAAACAAAGGAAAGAAAGAAAAAAAGAGAAAGAAGGCAAGAAAAGCAGAAAGAAGAAAAAAAGATACAGTTAACCCGAAAGAATAAAGGAAAGAAAGAAAACAGAAAGAGAGAAAGAAGGAAAGAAAGAAAGAAAGAGAGAAAGAAGGAAAGAAAGAAACTGTTAAACCAAAAGAAAGAAACGAAGATACAATTAAACAAAAAAGAAAAAAGAAAGAAACAGTTATATCGGACGAAAGAAAGAAAGATACAGTTAAACCGAAAGAAAGAAAGAAAGAAAGAGAGAAAGAAGGAAAGAAAGACAGAAAGAAGAAAAGAAAGATACAGTTAAACCGAAAGAATAAAAGAGAGAAAGAAAGAAAGAAAGAAAGAAAGAAAGAAAGATACAGATAAAAGAAAGAAAGGAAAGAAAAGAAAGAAAGAAAGGGAAAGAAAGAAAAAGAAAGAAAGTTAAACCGAAAGAATAAAAGAGAGAAAGAAAGAAAGAGAGAGAGAAGGAAAGAAAGAAAGATACAGATAAAACGAAAGAATAAAGGAAAGAAAAAAGAAAGAAAGAAAGAAGGAAAGAAAGAAGAAAAGAAAGATACAGTTAAACCGAAAGAATAAAGGAAAGAAAGAAAGAAAGAGAAAGAGAAGGAAAGAAAAGAAAAGAAAGATAAAGAAAGAAAGAATAAAGAAAGAAAAGAAGAAAGAAAGAAAGAAAGAAAGAAAGAGGGAAAGAAGGAAAGAAAGAAACAGTTAAACCAAAAGAATGAAAGGAAGATACAATTAAACAAAGAAGAAAAAAGAAAAAAACATTTATATCGGACGAAAGAAAGAAAGATACAGTTAAACCGGAAGAATAAAGGAAAGAAAGAAAGAAAGAAAAGAAAAAAGAAAGAAAGAAAGAAAGTAGGAAAGAAAGACAGAAAGAAGAAAAGAAAGATACAGTCAAACC
>CAHIKZ030000184.1:142500-190000 GCA_903632075.3 Acanthosepion pharaonis
TATAGACAGACTCCAAACTGATTAATGTTTTAAAAAATTTGGGTTTATGTAGATTGCGTGTATTGGTGTTATTGTGGAAGTGGTGGGGGAAATTTCGTCGTTTTGTCATTCATCGTACTAACACAAACATCGATATATGCAGACACATATACATACTTGGTCGTCCGTCGGGACTCATACATATATAAACATATGTGGGCAGTTTCGGCTATGTATGTATACGGGTGGTGTTATATCTATACATACGCATTTGTATGTTGAAATGTTGAAATTTAAATTAATTAATAACGAAATTTCCCCCAACACTTCCACAATAACACCAATACACGCAATCTACATAAACCCAAATTTTTTAAAACATTAATCAGTTTGTCTGACGATCGCTAAAGCGTGAAACCCAGGGTCACAAACTCACATCTATCCAACCAAATATGTTAGCTCTATCTCTGATATTGAGCGTTTTCTAATAAGTACTGCGCATATAATATATAAATAATTATACATACTTATATTTATTTATATTTGTATACACTTTTCACATATATATATATATATATATATATATATATATATATATATATATATATATATATATATATATATATCTTTATTACTATTAATGCTATATTTGTTAATATCAAATTCTGATTGCCTGAAAAATGTTATCTAGTCCGTTCAGTGATATTGGCACTTATCACTGTATAGGCCAGTGCCGACCGTCAGAAGAAAAGAAACTGTCACTCGTGAAAGGCCGACATATATATATATATATATATATATATATATATATATATATATATATATATATATATGAGAGAGTGAGATAGAGAAAGAAAGAGAGAGAAGGAAAGAAAGAAAGGAGTGAACAGAATAAAAAAGAAGTAGATGTCAAGTTTTTTTTTATATTTATGAAGGTTGATCAACACTGGGAATAGCGACAGACAATGTAAAAATAATAGTCAACTCCGTATTTTTCCCGCCTTTAGCTATCAGAACCGATGGTATTCCTACATATACATGGGGCATTCTGGCTCCTCCGAAGAAAATTAAACTGGACCATTCTGAATATAACGTGTCACACAATGGCTCCTTTATTTTTTTCTCTTTTGTGTGCTAAGATATAGTTTTGCAAACTGATCTCCGATTTCAGAGCGAGTTAGGTGAATGCTGCCAAGAAGAAATAATCGCACACACACACATTCACACACACACACACACATATATATATATATATATATATATATATATATATATATATATATATATATATATATATGAGTAAAGGGAAAGGAAAAGAGATGAGTAATGCGGGCTTAACAGGCATTTCCGAAATAAAAGGTCTAGCCGTTGTCAGCCAAAGATCATGAACACGTAGACACACACTTCTAACAATGCGACTGGCCTGGTTGGTTAGGTAATCGTTGTAGCGTTCCAACCAAAAGTTTCTGAATGGGTAATAAATCAAGGTGGCCATCGATTGCAGAACCCCACAACTTCCGGTTGTTCACAAGAAAAGCGTTTGTTTCTTAGGATGATTTCTTTTTTTTTTTTCTCTCTCTCTTTTAAAATATCATTCCAAGAAGAAGATGCAAAGGAGAAAAAAAATTAGACGCAATAGAAGAAAAGATGTAAAAAAAACAAAAAAAAAAACAGTAGCAGCAGCTGAAGAAGAAGAAAAATAGAAAGAAGAAAATGGACAAAAACCAGAAGAAGAAGAAAAAAAACCATTAGCAGCAATAGAAGAAGAAGAAGATGAAGAAGAAGAAAGAGATGAAGAAGAAGAAGAAGAAGAAAAAGAAGAAGAGAAGAAGGAGATGAAGAAGAAGAAGAAGAAAAAGAAGAAGGAGATGAAGAAGAAGAAGAAGGAGATGAAGAAGAAGAAGAAGAAGAAGAAGAAGAAGATGAAGAAGAAGGAGACGATGAAGAAGAAGAAGAAGAAGAAAAAGAAGGAGATGATGATGAAAAAGAAGAAAAATAGGACGAAGAAGTAAAGGGACAAAAACCAGAAGAAGAAGAAAAAACCAGAAGAAGAAGAAAAAAATTAGTAGAAGAAGAAGAGGGTGAAGAAGAAGAAGAAAAAGAGGAAGAAGAAGGAGATGATGATGAAAAAGAAGAAGAAGAAAAAAAAGAAGTAGAAGAAGAAGAAAAAGAGGAAGAAGTAGGAGATGATGATGAAAAGAAGAAGGAGATGAAGAAGAAGAAGAAGAAGAAGAAGGAGATGATGATGATCATGATGATGATGAAGAAGAAGAAAAAGAAGAAGAAGAAAAAGAAGAAGAAGAAGAAAAAGAAGAAGAAAAAGAAGGAGAAGAAAAAGAAGAATAGAACGAAGTAAAGGGACAAAAACCAGAAGAAAAAGATGGTAAAAACAGTAGCAGCAACAGAAGAAGAAGAAGAAGAAGAAGAAGAAGAAGAAGAAGAAGAAGAAGAAAAGAAGAAGAATTACTAAGAGGAAAGAAAGTACGAAGCATTTGTAGAAGAAAGAAAGAAAGAAAGAAAGAAAGAAAGAAAGAAAGAATGACGATGACAGCTTGGAGAAAGTAAAGGAGTTAACCGAATGATCGAAAAGCAAGAAAAGAAAGAAGGTAAATTATAATAATAATAATAATAATAATAATAATAATAATAATAATAATAATGATGATGATGATGATGATGATAATTACTTATAGGAAGGAAAGAACGAAGCATTTATGGAAAAAAAATTGTAGAAAGAAAGAATGCAGGAATAAAGATGAAATCTAGGAGAAAGTGAAGGTGTTAAACGAATGATCGAAAAGCAAGAAGGAAAGCAAGAAGGAAAGCAAGAAGGAAATTTGAAGAAGAAGAAGAAGAAGAAGAAGAAGAAGAAGAAGAAGAAGAAAAGGAATAAAAACTAGAATCAGAAGAAGAAAAGGGTGTAAAAATCAGTAGCATCAGCTGCAAGAGCAGCAACAGAAGAATAGAAAGAAGAAAAAAGAAGTAGAAAAGAAACATATTAGTGTCTTTAATTTGGGTTTATTGCTGAACTTTAGAAGGAATATCACGATGACGATTGATTGGCTAACATAGTTGATGACTCTTCTGCATGTGATCACTTGGCCGGTCAACAAGCCGACTTTTCCTTCAGTCAGTCAGTTAAGTGCCATACATGGTATACAGCTGGGCGATCATTTCTCTTTCGATTCATGACAAATTACACAAAAGATTTTCTAGCAATAAATTGGCATATCTTACTGCGATAGACTGGTTGCCAAACAAGCCTATACGATACAGTTTGACCTGCTAATTAATCCATAGCTGGGGGGAGAAATGTAATCATAGTTTTCCCACTCGTTTCTCCGATTTTCATTCCGAATTGTTATCCATTATGGATCTGATATTTTGCCTTACAGATATATATATATATATATATATATATATATATATATATATATATATATATATATTAAAAACTGTTACATTGGAACATGCAAGATATCGCCACAAAAATACATATTTCTTTGGACGTCCAAAAACGACACGTAAGGCGTCTAACAATGGTGGTAATAAACGATTTTCTTTAAAAACGCAAACATTCCTTTTTACATTTTTGAAAAATTTTCTATAGAAGGCAAAAGAAAAAAAAAAATATATATATATATATATATATATATATATATATATATATATATATATATATATATATATATATTTGGTTAGCTCTATCTCTGATATTAAATAATTATAATACATATATTTATATATATTATATAAATAATTTACATACATATATTTATTTATATATATATATATATTTCACATATATATATATATATATATATATATATATATATATATAATTATTCACCCTAAAAAAGAAAAAAGGAGAGAAAAAAGCAAATCAATGTAAAAAAAGGAAAAAAAAAATAAGATAAAATAAAATAAAATAAGAAAATAAGAATGAATAATTTTTTATATATATATTTGTTTCTTTGACTTCTACAAAAAAATTTCAAATTTTGAAATGTAAAGGGATACTGTGGTTATGCTTGGATTCCATTCCCAAGCTGAACCATTTTATAGATGCTATATACAAATTAAATAGCCTGTAACACTTCTGGTTCCAAAATTTCGGATTTATATATAATATATATATATATATATATATATATATATATATATATATATATATATATATATATATATACATATATATATATATATAAAACATTAGGCAGCATATGATTTACATACAAAGAATAATCACACATAGAATTAATCAGAAGTATTAATGCGATTATTGGCGACATCCATCGCTAGAAAACATAATATATGCATTAAAATCCTGTTCATCCAGAGTGCGAGTTTTGATCCTTGAAGAAAAACTTGTTGTCTGTAGTTTTTCAGTTTATTTGATGTTAAAATGCTAGTACTTACGGACGGCCTTCCATCCATCATCAGGCATGTGTTGTTTATCTTATAAAATCAAAAACTTGAGACGATATATCTGTATGTCGACCGAAAGATGTTTTTTGAAGATCTTACACACCCGTCAACAATAGCAGATATTCAATAAGATTCGAACCTGCATCCTATACGGAAACGTCATTCATGCAGGTTCAAATCCTGTCAAAGGACGAATATTTTCTATGAAAATTTCTCGGACATTCAGGCCGGTAAATGTTATTTAATACTGTTTATTATAAACAGAGCATTTACTTAAATACTTGTATCTATAAAAAAGAACGTTAAACATAAAAATGTCTTTAATAAATAAATTGTCTGACTTTGTCCATTTCTTAATATGTTCTTTAGGCTCAGCTAAATTATTCATCATTTGGCGATAAACCATTGTTTTTATGAAACCTCATGCAAAGAAATTCAGAGTGAGATCAACAAAGATGCGTTCTTTTGTATTCATTATTAATAGGGTTATGAAATGGAATGAAAACAAAATTAGAAAACAAAGTAGAAAAATGTTGAAGTTCTAAACAAAATTTGAAATTTATACGCTTTTAAAACATGATGATAATTAAGCATGATGAGCAGAAATAAAAAATGCTTTTTGAAAATGTTCTCCAACTTTACTGAAATAGATTCTGGAACATCTTGTAAAAAATAAGAACTATATATAATAATATATACATAAGAAGAAGAAAAAAAGAAGAAAGGGTGAAGATAGAGAAAGCGATAACGCTCTCAAGCATTTAACGTCTGCTCTAGTGAAATTCATTTCACCAAAATATAGAACATTGCTAATTTTAAATCTTTCCATTTTTACTCTCTAAATTCTTTAAATAATGACATTTCTTATCGTTATTAAATTTTTTATTATTTTTATTATTATTTATTTATTTTATTATTGCTAAAGTTTATTCTATTGATGTGACCTGATGAACCAGGAAAATATATTTTCTGGGGAAATAAATTATAGTCATGGAACTTTAAGGTTGTCGTTTACTTAATTATTTAATTTATATATATATATATATATATAGGTGGGGGGACAAAAATGAATGCAATTTTCGCCGTATAAAGCGCATTTCAGAATTAAATTATTCGAAATTTCGTATATATGTAAAGGCTTACACTTTTATTCTTTAAGTATAGTGTTTAGTATATTTGCTACTCCACAGTAGAATATGCCTCACCAGTGTCTAGCAGATCATCACATGCCAAGAAAATCGATCCTGCCTTAAAAACCTCTTGCAGATCGATTACCAGATGCCTCAAGCCAGCCAAAGTAGGTGACCTCTATTTGCTTAGTGGCGTTGTTCCTCCTTACATAAGAAGTACAGCCCACTCCCAACTTTAGGAGTTGAAGCAGGTAATTGACCTTCGACATCCACTCCACGGCTCTGAACAAAGAGGCTCAAGTCAAGACACTGCTTTATTACACTTAGACGAACCACTGAACAACGTAAGATATCTGTCCCTTTGTTGCAACCACCTTAACAACGTTGAACACAGGCTCTCTCTCTCTCTCTCGCTCTCAACCCTATAGAATACTTCTCCCCTGAATCCAGTGATACGTGACCCATCTGGTCCTGCCTGAATCGCCTCTAAACAACTGTTGATCGCGGTAGAGTTAACATTAAGAAATGTGAATATGCTACCGATGTTGGTCTCAACTCTTAATTCGGGCAACTGCAAACTATGGAACGTCTTCTAGTTTGCCCCAACCTTGAAGATTCGATCTGAGTTGCCTTACCTTTCAGGTCCTGTCTGACATTCAGTATATATATATATATATATATATATATATATATATATATATATATATATATATATATAATAAATAATAATAATAAAAAGAAAGAAAGAACAGTAAGATATATAATCCGGTGTTCTTATTGATATTTTTATTTTTACAAAACAGTGCTCAATGTAAATTTACAGAGCATAAATATTATAAATTAACTGATTTAAAATATTGTTTCTTCGCTAATCATGAATTATCATGTTGCAAAAACCGAAGCTAAAAACTTCAAATTTAATTATATAATTAAATTCGAAGTTTTTAGACAAGGTACTACGATTAAGCTTTTTATTTAATTTTACTTGTGTTCCAACAAGAGCTTTCTTTTCTGCACCAAGGATGTGTAAGAACTGTCCAAATGTTTTATATTTCCGAGCGCTTTCGGCTATACCATTAGCCATTATCAAGGATGATTCGATTTTTCAGCTTAATTGAGTGTGTGCGTTCTGTGTATGTCTTAGTGTGTGGTAGGGATGTTTTTAATTTCCTGATCAAACCGGACTCATAAATAATTACATCTGTTGCACAACCACATGCTTATCCAGACGTCTTACGTTACACTTATCTGATCACAGCTCCATTAGAACACACACGAATTTACCCGACTCCATTATGAACATACGAGTAGAAAACACAAATATACTAACAGCATCTACCTGCAAAAAAAAGACTAAAAATAATGGAAGCTTTAATAATAAAAAAGAAAAAGCCAACTCTTAACAATATTAACTACGAACAAAGCCACAATGTGCTAACCGTATTCGGAAAATAAATGACGGTTCCGTATAGGATATAGGTTCGAATCCTGTCGGAAGACGAATATTTTCTGTGAAAATTTCTCGGACATTCAGGCCGGTAAATGTTGTTTAATACTGTTTATTACAAACAGAGCATTTATTTAAATATTTGTATCTATAAAAAGAATGTATAAACATAAAATGTCTTTATAGATAGATAGATAGATAGATAGATAGATAATGAAAAGACAGTTACTGGGCTGCGAAACTTCATTTCGTGGAAGTCTAGAACTCGAATGGTATAATCTTTAGACAGTCTGAGAGGAAGCGAATCTCAGTCAATCCCCTCAGCTGGGACGAGGCTTTGATTCTACAACGTACTATATTCATGATTTACAAAGTACAAAAAGATGGATTGGAATGTAGATAATGCAAATGTATAGAAAACATATCAGAGATCAAAAACTGTGCGATAGTTGGATTGAGATGAAGTGAGACGAATGAGAAATGATTGTGATATGCGATCAATGGTGTATTTTCTACTGTCAGCAAGGGTTTCGCGTCCGTACGAAGTTACAAAACAGCGCTTCGAATATTGATATATCATGTAAAACAAATAAAGTCTCCCCATTTGGCCCAACAAAATCAACATCTCTCAAATATTTGGCCTTGTTTCATACAATATCAAACTATATATATTAAATATTGTATTTGAAAAGAAAGAAAATTTTGTAAAACGACAGAATAAAAATCAAAGACACAAAATTTCCCCAAAAGAAAATGGAAAGAAAGAAGGAAAGCGAAAGAAAAAATAAACGAAAGAAAAAAAATACGAAAATAAAAAAATTGATAAAAATGAAAGACAGAAAAAAAACGAAAAAAAAAGAAAGCAAAAGAAAGAAGACAAAAAAATTATAAAACGTAAACATGAAAAAAAGAAAGAAAGAAAAAGAAAAGGTAAAAAGAAAGGAAAGATAAAAAAAATGAAGGAATGAAAGCGATAAAAAAAGATAAAAAGAAAAATACGAAAAAAGTAAAAAAAATAATGACAAAGTGAAAGGAAAAAACATGCAAAAATGAAAGACAGAAATGAACGAAAAGAAAAGAAAAAAAAAAAGAAAAAAAAGAAACAAATAATGAAAGCTAACGAAAAGATAAAAAGAAAGAGAAAATGAAAAATTATTTAAAAAAAAAAGAAAGACACAAAGAACGAATGTCAAGTATTCAATCAACCCAATCTTCGTAAATTTAGAAAAGAAAGAAAGGAAAAGAAAAGATTTAAAAAAATGAAGAGAGAAAAAGGAACGGAATGAAAACAATTAAAAAAAAGATCAAAAGGTTACTAAATGCCAAATAAAAACAATCTTAGAAAAGACAGAAAAATGAAATGGCAAATAAGTAAGAAGAAAGGAAAAGAAACAAAATAAAAATAAGAAAGATTTTTCATGGCGCTTTATGAGAACAAGATTACTGACTTCAATACCACGTCGAAAAACTCAAGTATTTATGTATAATAATATTTCTCCTTCTTTATGTGTCGTGTCAGCTCAGGACGTAGGCGATCTATCTATCTATCTATCTATCTATCTATCTATCTATCTATCTCATTCTGTGCCTATCTATCTATCTGTGCCTATCTATCTACTCCGCTCATCTATCTATCTATCTATCTATCTATCTATCTATCTATCTGCACCGATCTATCTACTCTGCTCATTTCCTATCTATCTATCTATCTATCTATCTATCTATCTATCTGCACCTATTTATCTATCTATCTATCTATCTATCTATCTATCTATCTACTCTGCTCATTTCCTATCTATCCATCTGCACCTATCTATCTATCTACTCTGCTCATTTCCTATCTATCTATCTATCTATCTATCTATCTATCTATCTATCTATCTATCTATCTATTATACTGTCTTCCTATCCTTTGTTGCTTTTAATAAATTCTGTTATCTTTTTGTTATTTCTCCTAAACCCTGTTCTACCATTTATTTACTCGCGCTCTCTAGATATGTTATGCGTTGATTTCCTCAGTCTCTAGTGCGTTCAGTCTGCCCTGTGAGTATCAGATTTTCCACGCCCTCTTTCCTCTTATGTACCTTCGAAATTCCAGCTGTCTCTTCATGATGTTAAGTATAAGTTTCTTTTTGTTTCCATTTTCTTTAAAACTTCGTCATTGCTCACATATTCGATCTATAGTATCCTCATCATCCTTCTGTAGAATTTCTGTGGCTTCAAGTCTCTTCTTCATCTTTGAGGAGATTGTTCAGCATTTGATGCCCTATAGTAGGACAAATATCACGTAAGAGTTCAGTACTCTTTTTTTTGTTGTTGTTTCTAAAGAAGATTTTTTTTCTTTTTCTTAATACACTACTTAGCTTCTGAAATGCATCTTTGTTATTCCGCTGCGTCTTAGGATTTCAGTGTCACACTTCCCAGGTATTTAAATGTTTGTATCTGTTTGGTTTTGGTATCTTCGACGTTTAAAACAGCGAAAGGCAAAGCGCATTTCGATAGTGAGAGAAGCTAAGCAAAGTATTAAGAAATAGGAAAATCTCGTTAGAAACAAAGAAAAGTGTGCTTAGCTAAAAGTTAAAAACAACGTAGGGATGAAGTCCTGGGGTGACACCTACATTTGTACAAAAAGACCTAAACGAGTGGTCGTTCAGGATAACTTTAATTTCACGATTTGATAAGAAAGACTGGATCAGTTCAAAAATTCGTCCAGTATCTTTTCAGCTCATGGAGAAAACCTGTATGTCAAACCATGTCGAAAGCTTTCGAGATGTCCAAACTACAGTCAGCACCTCCCCATTCTTATCTAGAGATCTTACTGCAATTATCGTCAATATATCAGCAGTTAACCGGGAGAAACGAAAATCATATTGCTTGTCTGGAAAAAAAAATGGCGCTGCGATGTGAGATGCTTAACCAATTCAGCATTGATTAGGGCCTCTAGGAGTTTCTCAAAAAGAGGTAGAAGGCTAATAGGCCAATAGTTGGAAAGGTCATGACCATTGTGTACGTAATGTATATGTTCCATTCCAACTTGAAATCTTTTTCAGCGATGGCTTGAAGGCTAATCACTTGTCTCTTGAAAGCAATGTGGAAGCTCCAGTAAGTTTGGGAAAACCATCGAAAAAAACTAATTCGTAAAATCAAGTCATGAACAAATTAAGGAACTTTCATCTGTGAACTCAAATGTGTATATGTCGTATACCCATGATATATATATATATATATATATATATATATATATATATATATATATATATATATGGGTATACGACATATACATACCTATATATATATATATATATATATATATATATATATATATATATATATGTCGTATATATGGTATATATGTCGTATATGCATGATATGTATAATAATAATAGCTGGCCAATCGTATTTGAGGATACCCGTCTACTGGGGTGGCTAGACAATCCCTATTGCAGACTCTCGCTCAGGCACATCTGTGTTTGTTCATCACCCACAGAGCCAAACTGTGGTTTATGCTGAGCAGACATTAGATACAATTTCTGGGAGAGACCATGTTATCTAGAATGATCAACACTCCGAACAACAACAGCACACTCAAACCCGGTCACGATGACTTGGGACTTCGTGCTAGAACAGCTATTAAATATCGACGGACCCAAGTCTTCCGTCTACACAATTTCACTCACAAAGCTTGGGTCAGGCCGTGGTATGGTTTTCAGGCACTTTACAATGGTGTTGCACGCTGGGATCGCCCTCACTCTATACCGATAACATCAAGAATTCTCCTTCCTGATAAGTCGAACCTGTGTCTCATGGTCAGAAATCGAACGTTCTAACCACTCTGCCAGCCACGTGCCCATATAAATATATAAATATGATATGTATATATGTCGTATATAAATCGTATGTATATATGTCGTATGTACTCAAATGTTTGTACGCTTATTCGTGAGCATTAGAGTGTTTAAAGATGTGGCAGTTCGCGTGTGTTTGAATAGGGATGGACCATTAGCGTGGCCATGTGGACGAGTTTAAATGCTAATTTGGCAAATAAATAATGAAATAATAGCCTTTGTCTTTGATGCATAAACCCATTAGCAACTGCAACAACAACAAAACAATTGCTGTACAAAAAAGTAATAAAAATAAATATGAATTCATTTTTTCCAGGTCACAATCAAAATGTTTTGCTTTTCCCTTAGTCTAACTAATATACTTTCTTTCTTTTTTTTTTTTCCAGATCTTCCAAATTTGATAAATTTCCGGCTCCAGATGCGCCCATAAAAACGGATTAAATCGAACATTGATCACGCGACAAAATCTAAAGTTCAGTTTGCAAAGGCACAGTTTTTTTTTGGGGGGCTTGGGGGGCTTGGGGGGGCTTTTTTTTCTGAAATTGGGTTTAAGGGAGAGGAATCTAAAAGTGCTCTCCACTCTGACTTTATCCACTCTCTTTATTGATATTCAAGTCAGAGATAAGAGGATCTCCACGAAAATGTTGAGGAATTTTAGAAATGCCAGCAAGTCGAACGTATTACGGGCATTTGCTGCGACCAAATGCAGCGCTCTTAATGAAGTCGCTGTATACAGCCACGAGAGGCCTACTTGCAAGTAGATGATTGAAACGAGGTATTATGGCAAGGAATCTATCATTGTTAAATTCATTTAAATCTTTGTTGGCTTATCTAATACGCATATACATACACACACTGTCACTGACACAGGACATGCAAACCTTCATTCATTCGTTCGCTGAAAAAGAACAAGATGGGGCGCGTTATGATCCCCTTTTTTAAAGTAATATTTATACATACTTTTATCCTAAATTCGTTTTACTCACACACTTTTATATATATATATATATATATATATATATATATATATAGTTTATGAAAAACTAGGTAATCCGTATGGGTAAACCTAAGGAGGATAAAATCTAGAGAGCTCAATGTAAATCCAAAGCAAATAATATATATATATATATATATATATATATATATTACTTTTCAAGTATGAATTGAGTTCTCCGAGCCGCTGGCGTATTGCGTATAGAGAAAAACGTTAAAATTCCCTTCCATTTCGCCTTGCGACGATGGCCTAGGGGTAAGATATCTGACTGATGCAAAATCAATCGGGTTTTGATCCCGTCATGAAGCAATCAGACATCTAGTCACACTGAGGAGCTGTGATACAGCGGAACAGTCTATCTGTAGATGACTGATATATATATATATATATATATATATATATATATATATATATATATATAACTTTCATCACACACATCTCTGTCTTTATACCTACCTATATTAGAGTCAAGTTTTCTAAAGAGCAGGTGTTATACCGCGAAAACTCAGACAAGCAAGATGAACATTTAATGTTACTTATAACAATTAATGCCATATGTTTTGATATAAAACAATATAAATAATACTGATTGTCGTAAAAATGTTATCTGTTTCGTACAGTGATATGGACAGAATTAAAAGAGTGGGGAAAAGTGCCCATATTACGAAACAGACCAGTTCCGACTTTCAGAAGAAAAGAAACCGTCACTTGTGATCGACTGGATGTGCACCGGATTTGTACTATATTATATTATATATATGCAATTACAACTTCTTTATATACCTAAGCGAACACGATATATATATATATATATATATATATATATATATATATATATATATATACAGTTAGGTAATGAAATGTATGCTAATCCGTATGGATTATCCCAAGGAGGATGTAGTTCAGAGAGGTCAATGTATAAAAAAGAGCAAATATTAGTTTA
Organism: Acanthosepion pharaonis; assembly: GCA_903632075.3. Classification (NCBI taxonomy): domain Eukaryota; kingdom Metazoa; phylum Mollusca; class Cephalopoda; order Sepiida; family Sepiidae; genus Acanthosepion; species Acanthosepion pharaonis. Next base: position 155,267 of record CAHIKZ030000184.1, read on the forward strand.
ATTAAAAAGAAAAACAGCCAACCTTAAGGGTCCATTAATTATATTTCATTTCCACAGGAAAGAAATAATTTCCTGGTTCATCAGATCACATTTCCAAGCATAAAAGAAAATGGTTTAAAAATTTACATATTATTTTTATACAAGTTTTTGAGGGGTAGGTTTAAGTTGATGTAAGCTGATAAAAAGAGTGAGGAGGAGGAGGAGGCGGAGGAGGAGAGATAGATGAGGGTAAGGAGAGATAGGAACATGCTTATATCTATCTTTGTTAAGATACTTAAGAGGGTGCCAGACATTTGACCTATTTAATAAGTCCTTTCATAGAAAAAGGGAGAAAAAAGACAAAGAGATATGATATAAAAGAAAACAAATGGTGAAGCATATCACTTTAAAACATCCCCTCAAAAACTTGTATAAAAATAATAATATGTAAATTTTTATAACATTTTCTTTTATGTTTGGAAATGTGATTTAAGAAACCAGGAAAATATCCCTTTAGTGGGGAAATAAAATGTAATCAATGAACCCTTATGTTTGTCCGTTTTTAAATTAAACTATATATATATATATATATATATATATATATATATATATAAAGAGAGAGAGAGAGAGAGAGAGAGAGAGAGTTTTTTTTTTTGGTTCATTCTTATTAAGGAAGAAGTAAGCTCTCCATCTCATCCTACGTATAAGTTCCTCGGATTATATATCTTACTGTTCTTTCTTTATATATATATATATATATATATATATATATAAGAGCCAAGAAAACCTACATAGGTTTCACCTAAACGGATCTGCAGGGTAAGCTGTCTAAAAAGGACATGACGAAACAGTATTTATAGATAAAACCATAAAAACCAATAAGCACAAAACCACGTGACAGAAGAATATATATATATATATATATATATATATATATATATATATATATATATATAGAGAGAGAGAGAGAGAGAGAGATAAATAAATAAAGAGAGTGAGTGAAATTGGGTAGACGAAACTATTTGAGAGTCGTCGATAGTTGTGCTAGCTCGAAGTAGCAAGTCATCGTGACCGAGTTTTTCCGGGAACTGAACTTGTTCATACTGTTGATCACACCAGATAATGCACTCTCTTACACAAACTATGACTAAGGTGCGCTCAACATAGCTGTAGTATAAACCACAGTTGGGATCTGTAGGTATTGAAGTAACAACAAATGAGTCTGAGCAGACGTCTGCAATAGGAATTGTCTAGCAAGGGATTTGTTATTTCAACAAAATTTTATTGCAACATTTTATTTTAAAATTTTAAAAATTTTATTTCAACAAAATTTTATTTCAGCTAAATTTTACAAAACTTATTTCAACAATATTTTATTTCAAAATTTTATTTCAACAAAATTTTATTGCATCGGCATTTTATTTCAAAATTTTAAAAATTTTATTTCAACAAAGTATCAGCGAAACAAGAAGTGATTCAAATTAATCGGTTGAATGCTTAAAGGTTATTTTAACTTTTTCATTATAGAAATAAGATTTTAACTAATTTCAACTTAGTTTTTTATTTTTATTTATTTCATTGATATATTCAATAATTGTAAGACATGCTGACAATATTTCGTCGCGGTTGCTAGTCGAATAAAAACGGAATAAAACGTGACATTTGAACAGTCTCGATTTGGATTTAAAACGCAATAAGAAATTAATCAGAGAGAATAAAGATAATTTGGAAGATTTTTATTAACAGAATTGGGGCTACAGACTCTAAGTGTGCTTAAATAAAAGCCTATGACTCCTCCGAATGCTTTATTAAACCAAAGATCTGAGTTAACGGTAAATTGTAAACACAGTCTACGTTTTACCTTACAATTCAGTTAGACTTGGAATTTTACAATGCTTTTTCTTAGATTTTAGTTGAACTATGTTAAACCATATATGATTTATCTTTCTATTTGTTTACAGTAATTTGGATTTAATATAATTTTGTATTAATCTCCTGGTAGCATTAGTAAAATCTTGTATAGCTGTATTGGTATTTTAACATTTTGCATAGTTTAGTTATTGCTATTAACATCTTATATAAAGATAATTTTGTTAACAGCTTCATATAATTTTACCAAGTAATTCTATATAATTATTTACTGGTTTCTTAAAGAAGCTATTTATTTATCAACTATAAAAAAATTTGTTTTATGTAGGAAACTCACAAAGAATATAATCTGTTTAAGATTTTGTTAAATTATCGCTCCATCTTCCTTTTTTATAGGAAATGACATTGTCTAGTATGTATATATATCCATTAACATCCGTTCCTGTCAAATATCTGTGCTGCCATTAACTGCCAATCTACAGGCCATGTTGCATTTATGAAAAATAATTTCTTAATTTTTACTTCTTCGCTTAGTTTAAATTTAACGTAGTTCATATTCGATTGGTTGATCTGAGTAAAGACCACGAACTCTATACCCCACTTTTTTTTCGTAAAAAGAGGTTGTATTTTGCTTTTAAATCTAAATAAATCGTTCACTCGCCAGTAATTTACAACCGCCTGATGACATGCCAATATGACGCATCGAAACACGACAGTAACTGCGTAGCGGTTTTGACATGTTTTCGATGTAAAATAAATGAATATATAAAATTATTTATTCATAATATAGATAAACCTCTACTCCTGTTCAAACGACAGGGGAGGAGTGCGAACCGGACGATACGCGAAGATATCTACTCCTATTGGTGGAGGAGAGGAAAGAAAATAAAATGAAATACATATATACATACATATATATATATATATATGTGTGTGTGTGTGTGTGTGTGTGCGTATTAAATATATATATATATATTAAATATATATATATATATAATTAAATAATTAATAATATATATGTATAATTATATATATATATATATATATATATATATATATATACTAATGTTCACCTGTTCAAAATGCAGGGGAGAACAGGACGATAAAATCTACCCTTTTAAATTAAATAAACGTTCTATCTCAAAGCGACGACGTAAGGTGATAGCAGAACTTTATTCCATAAATATAGCACACCTAAGACTATAAACACACACACACAAACACACACACACATATATATATATATATATTCTAAATTTCAAGGATCTGGAAATATATATATAGTTTTTTAACTAATTTATCTATATATATATATATATATATATATGTTCTCCGGATATATATATATATAAATAAAAGTGTTCATTAAGTCTATTTTGAAACAATTTAAAAAATATTACACAATCAAATGAAAGACTATATTTTTTATATATATATATAAATTGTAAATTTTAAAAAATATTACACAATCAAATGAACAGAGAAATAGGATTAGACAAATGAAGTTTTTTAACTAATTTAATACCCTATATAGGTACCATTAATTGCACGAATCACTTCAATACGGGATTTCTTGCCATGTTCTCGGAGCCTCGCTTTATCAAAATGGCATCAGTGATCTTTTTTTCATTAGATCAGTGATGTCCCTTTTTTGTTCGATACCGATATCTTTAACATAACCCCATAGAAGTAAGTTCAGCAGAGTGATAAAATAAAATTAGGGAATAAGGGGCCATCCTTCCAATCTACCGGTCGGAGAATGTTAGGGGTTCATTTAACAGTACCTCTTTCAACAGGATACCTGAAATACACAATTGTAATGAGGTTAAAATATTTGATAACTACTAAGGACATAGAACAAATCTGATTACGATAATCTCATCCATTGCCTTTGTAATATTTATTTTGAAATTGTAATGAGACTTTATGGACACCCTGTCCAACAAAAGTTCTTTAAAAACGAAAAAAATGTTAAAATATCGTAGTAAAAAATTATTAGAAAAGCAAATGAACAGAGAAATATGTGGAAATTGTTACAAAATGAGGAGCAGACGATAAAGTTTTTTTAACTAATTTAATCCACCTCTTTATGGGCGCCATTACTTGTTCGAAGCACATCAAGAAGGCACCCGATTTACACAATCGATGTTTTCCCAGATGTTCTTGATCGTCCACTTTTCCGTTCATCCAACATTGTTTCAGTCCCCATAAATTGATGGGCGTGGTAAGGGATCTCTTCCATACTTAGTTCGTTAGTTTCGCTGAGTCTGCGTATCCGATTTTGTTTCAATAAACCATGACACAGAGTATGCCACTTCTTGAGGAGTAAACATTTTTAGGGATTCATTTAACAGTACCTCTTTCCTCAAAAAAATGCCTGAAATATACAAATCCAGTGTGATTAAAAACATTGATAACCACTGCGTACATACAACAAATCTGATTGAGATATCGTATCAATTGATTTTGTTATATTTTTCTCAATTGTAAAGAGACTTTATGGGCACTATGTGCAACAAAAGTTCTTTAAAAAGGAAAAAAATGTTAAAATATCGTAGTAAAAATTTATTAAAAAACCAAATGAGCAGAGAAATATATGGAAATTGTTACAAAATGAGGAGTAGATAATAAAACTTTTTTAAACTAATTTAATCCACCTCTATATTTATTACTTTATGAAGCACATCAAGACAGCACTCGATTTCTCGATGTTCACTGTAGCATAGCCTCATCAATGGTAGCAATTAGATATCCCATATCTTTGTTCGATACTACAACATCTTTAACATAACCCCCATAGAAAGAAGCACATCAAGATGGCACTGATGTCTTGCCATGTTCGCTTTAGCGTAGTCTTAAAAGTGGTAGCAATTAGATGCCCCATATCTTTGTTCGAAACAAACTTTTAACATAACCCCATAGAAAGAAGCACATCAAGATGGCACTCGATGTCTAGATGTGAAGTTAGCGTAGCCTAATTTAATTAGATGCCCCATCTTTGTTCGATAAACAACATCTTTAACATAACCCCATAGAAAGAAAACATCAAGATGGCACTCGAATTGCCATTTTCGCTGTGGCGTAGCCTTATCAGTTTAGCATTTAGATGACCCATATCTTTGTTCGATACACAACATCTTTAACATAACCCAATGAAAGACGCACATCAAGATGGCATCGATGATGCCATTTCGCTTTTAGCGTATCAGTGATGCAATTAGATGTCCCATTTTTGTTCGATACACAACATCTTTAACATAACCCCATAGAAAGAAGCACATCAAGATGGCACTCGATGTCTTGCCATGTTCGCTTTAGCGTAGCCTTATCAGTGGTAGCAATTAGATGTCCCATATCTTTGTTCGATACACAACATCTTTAACATAACCCCATAGAAAGAAGCACATCAAGATGGCACTCGATGTCTTGCCATGTTAACTTTAGCGTAGCCTTATCAGTTCAATTAGGATACTTTGTTCGATACACAAATTTTTAACATAACCCCATAGAAAGAAGCACATCAAGAAATGTTTGTATAACCTTATAGTGGTAGCAATTAGAACAAATCTTTGTTCGATACGATAATCTTTAACATAACCCCATAGAAAGAAGCACATCAAGATGGCACTCGATTTTTGAAATGTTCGCTTTATCGTAGCCTTATCAGTGGTAGCAATTAGATGTCCCAATCTTTGTTCGAAAAACATCTTTAAAAACATAGAAAAAACATCAAGATGGCATCGATGTCTTAATGTTCGCTTTATTAGCCTTAAAAGTGGTAGCAATTAGATGTCCCATATATTTGTTCGATACACAACATCTTTAACATAACCAAAAAAGAAGCACATCAAGATGGCACTTTTTCTTGCCGTGTTTTAATCCTCATCAGTGGTCAATTAGATTATCTTTGTTCGATACACATCTTTATATTGTTAGAAAGCACATCAAGATGGCACTCGATGTTTGCCATGTTCGATAGCGTAGCCCCCAGATGTTCTTGATCGTCCATATTTTTTGTTCATCAACATCTTTAACAGTCCCCATAAATTGATGGCGTGGTAAAGGATGTCTTGCCATGTTCGCTTTAGCGTAGCCTTATCAGTGGTAGCAATTTAGATGTCCCATATCTTTGTTCGATACAAAAAACATAACCCCATAGAAAGAAGTATCAAGATGGCAATGCGATGTCTTGCCATGTTCGCTTTATCGTAGCCTTATCAGTGGTATTTTAGATGTCCCATATCTTTGTTCGATACACAACATCTTTAACTTAACCCCTAAAAAAAAAGCACATCAAGATATATGTCTTGCCGTGTTCGCTGTATTCATCAGTGGTAACAATTAGATGCCCCATATCTTTGTTCGATACACATCTTTAATATAAATAGAAAGAAGACATCAAGATATCGATGTTGATGTTTGTTATTTTTATCAGTGGTGTAAAGATGCCCCATATCTTTGTTCGATACACAACAAAAGTTCTTTAAAAAGAAGCACAAAAAATGTCTTAAAATGTTCGCTTTAAAATAGCCTCATCAATTAAAAATGTCCCATAAATGAGCAGACAACATCTTTAATATAATGGAAAAAGAAGCACATCAAGATGCACGCGATGTCTTGTCATGTTCGATAATAGCCTTTTAAAGCAATTAGATGTCCCATATCTTTGTTCGATACACAACATCTTTAACATAACCCCATAGAAAGAAGCACATCAAGATGGCACTCGATGTCTTGCCATGTTCGCTGTAGCATAGCCTTATCAATGGTAGCAATTAGATGCCCCATATCTTTGTTCGATACACAACATCTTTAACATAACCCCATAGAAAGAAGCACATCAAGATGGCACTCGATGTCTTGCCATGTTCGCTGTAGCGTAGCCTTATCAGTGGTAGCAATTAGACCCCATCTTTGTTCGATACACAACATCTTTAACATAACCCCGTAGAAAGAAGACATCAAGATGGTGAACATGTTCGCTGTAGCGTAGCCTTATCTGTGGTCAATAGACCATCTTGTTCGATACACAACATCTTTTAACATAACCCCGTAAAAGAAGCACATCAAGATGGCACCTGATGTCTTGCCATGTTCTCTGTACGTAGCCTTATCTGTTTCAATTAGATAGGATATCTTTGTAAAATACACAACATCTTTAACATAACCCCATAGAAAGATTAAACATCAAGATGGCATCGATGTCTTAAATTTAGCGTAGCCTTATCAGTGGTAGCAATTAGATGTCCCATATCTTTGTTCGATACACAACATCTTTAAATAACCCCCATAGAAAAGAATATATCAAGATGGCACTCGATGTCTTGCAAAATTTTTAGCATAGCCTAAATGGTAGCAATTAGATGTCCCATATCTTTGTTCGATACACAAACATTTTTAACATAACCCCATAGAAAGAAGCACATCAAGATGGCACTCGATGTCTTGCTATGGTACACTTATCAGTGGTACAATTAGATGTTCTTTGTTCGATACAAAATCTTTAAAAAACCCATAGAAAAAACATCAAGATGGCAATCGATGTAAATGTTCGCTGTAGCAAAGCCTTAAGTGGTAGCAATTAGATGCCCCATATCTTTGTTCGATACACAACATCTTTAACATAAACCCATAGAAAAGAAGACATCAAGATGGCACTCGATGTCTTGCCATGTTTTTTAACGTAATTTAATATTGGTTCTCTAGATGTCCCATATCTTTGTTCGATACACAACATCTTTAACATAACCCCATATAACAACACATCAAGATGGCATTTCTTGCCATGTTCGCTTTAGCATAGCCTCATCAATGGTAGCAATTAGATGTCCCATACTTTGTTCGATACACAACATCTTTAACATAAATGGCATCAAGATGGATCGATGTCTTGCCATGTTCGCTTTTAGCCTCATCAATGGTGATTAGATGTCCTTATCTTTATTCAATACACAACATCTTTAACATAAACCCATAGAAAGAAGCACATCAAGATGGCAATCGATGTCTTGCCATGTTCAATAGCGTAGCCTTATCAGTGGTCAATTAGATGCCCCATATCTTTGTTCATCCAACATCTTTAACATTAACCCATAGAAAGAAGCACATCAATTACTCGATGTCTTGCCATTTAACAGCGTAGCCTTTTTCATCAACAGGATATCTTTGAAATACACAAATGAAATACATTTAAAACTGTTGAGAGATTCTCCCTTTTTTGCCAAATGGGCTCACAATTAGTATATACATATACTACGGCTACGTGAAGACTTTAAGATAACCCCAAGACCAAGGAGTCAAGTCGAGTCGAGGTGACAGAGTAAAGGTTGCCTCATAACCGGAAGCAGTGAGATGTGAGGATAACAGCGTTGTAGGATCTTTAACAGTGAGCGATAGAACGTAGACTCATGGTAAGAAGTCATACATGATACTTCAATACCAAAGGACTGTATATATATATTTTTCTACTAACTCTTTATCATAGAAACACATAACCTGCTTTACCAGTTTGTATTATTACGTTAATACATTATCTTTTTTTATATATTCATTCCTGGCGTTTTTTATTTATTGGTACCGGATTCCCATATCCGGTTCGACAACAAAAACTTCGACAACTACTGAATACATAGAATAAATCTGATTAAGTGTTATGGTCCGGTTCCTTATCAGTGGTACGATGACAGTCAAGGTAGAACCAATAAAGAAGAATTCGAATAACCAAGATATATTACAAATATATTAGCTGAATATATACAGAGAAATAGAAATATCTTTGTTAGTACGAACAATCAGGTTTAGTAGTAATCAAGTCTGAACGCGACTCTGTTTCTGTAGGTCTGCCTCTGGACTCGACTGACTTTTGACTCACAACATCGCTCTGACTGAAAGAGACTCCAAGATGGCGGACTTCACTCCAGACTCCAGACTTCAGACTGAACTCTCGACTTCAGACGGAACCCTGTGCTTCCTCTTGAGGCGCAGTATTTATTACGTATGGAGTAGTCCATTATGTTATTATGGGTAAGGTCCCATAACATTAAGATATCTCATCAATTACCTTTGTAATATATTTTTTAAAATTGCAAAGAGACTTTATTGTAAAGAGAGGGAATTTTAGTTCTACTTAAATGAATATCAAACAATTTTGAAGACTAATAATGTAAATAACCCCACATTTTAGATCCTGCACATTAATATTTCTGTGAATTCTTTTATAGGTTTCGCTAAAATGTAAGGAAAATGAATAGTGGCTAATAATGTGAGACAATCTGTATCGATGAGGAAGTCAAAAGTTACTTGCCCGGTTTTGATTCTGCGCTGATCAACAATCAATATCGTCATCTCTTTATCTTTTCGGTCACTAAACGCATTGTTATCCTCTCCATTCGCAAAAGATGTAATCTCTTATCACGCTTAAGGCCATCAGTAGCAGAAGCCGCTTTTCCTCATTAATCATCTGAAGCAATGAGTCAGCAATATCAGTTAGTATTGCCCCCATCATCGCTTGCCACGAACACAGTCATCAATATCGAAAAGTAACATTCACTGCAGCCTTATAACAATTTCGTCAAAAACAAAGCTATACGCCTATTTAATTAGCTAAGTCTGGAACAAGACAAGAAGTGTAAGGTTGGTTTAAATTAACTTAGTATATTCAAATACTTGTTTTAACGTAACCCCCAGAAAGAAGTAAAGTCAAATGTGAACAAGATTCATAATCCACCGGTCTAGAAAGATAACAAAATAATTCATAACCATAGAAATACACAAAGAAAACATTTCTGTTGAGAGTTTCACCTTTTGACAAAAAAAGATACACATATTTTTTCTTTATACTAGAGCAAAATCAAGATATACATAGATCAGTCTTACATTATAGTTTTAGATGTAGACATTGCCTCGTCTTCAATCAAGGAAAAAAATAGATTTGGATATAACCCGTATTTGGAACTAAGAACAAAAATTAGGTATATACAAGAGTTTTATAATTCGTAGTTTTTATATTGGTTCGTCTTACAACCTGAGGAAAAAAAGATGGACAATAACTTTGAATACAAGAACAAATCTGAAAGTGTTAGGTATACACGAAGATTGTTGTAAACCAACAAAGATATTGGTTCGGATATCTAACACACTACAAAGGAAAAAAAAGAAATGGATATAACAGGTTTTAGACAAGAACAAAACAAGGTCTCGACCAGTATCACAAGAGTTGAAACGTAGATATTGCCTCATCTTACACTCGAGGAAAAAAAGATGGATATCCAAACTTTAGACAAGAACAAAAAACTGAAGGTATACGGAACCCTGAGTTCCTTAAACGTAGATATTACGTATGGTTAGTCTTACCTCGAGGTCCCATAAAAAAGATATGGATATAACTTTTGTAACAATTTTAAAACAAAAAGACTTTATTATAAACAAGAAATTTTGTTAAACTTAAATGATATTGGTTCAATCTTACACTCGAGGAAAAAAAAGATGGATATAACTTTGAAGGTTTCGCCAAAAGAACAAAAAACGAATAGTGGTATACACAAAACAATTGTAAACGTAGATATTGGTTCGTCTTACACTCGAGAAAAAAAAAGATGGATCATCTCTTTATCTTTTCGGACTAAAGAACAAAAAATGTAAGGTATACACAAGAGTTGTAAACGTAGATATTGGTTCGTCTTACATCTCGAGGCAAAAAAAGATGGATATAACTTTAGACAACAACAAAAATCGAAAAGTATACATTCAAGAGTTATAAAACGTCAAAAAATAAAGGTTCGTATTTAACACTCGAGGAACAAAAAAAAGAGGTTGGAAATAACTTTAGACAACAACAAAATGTGAGATTATAATATATAACAAAAATAATTAAACATAGATATTGGTTCGTCGTTTACACTCGAGAAAAAAAAAGATGGATATTTTAACTTTATACAAGAACAAAAACAAGGTATACACAAGAGTTGTTTTAAACGTAGATATTGGTTTGTCTTACACTCGAGGAAAAAAAAAGATGGATATAACTTTAGACAAGAACAAAAAACGAGGTATACACAGAGTTGTAAACGTAGATATTGGTTCGTCTTACACTCGAGGAAAAAAAAGATGGATATAACTTTAGACAAGAACAAAAAACGAGGTATACACAAGAGTTGTAAACGTAGATATTGGTTCGTCTTACACTCGAGGAAAAAAAAGATGGATATAACTTTAGACAAGAACAAAAAACGAGGTATACACAAGAGTTGTAAACGTAGATATTGGTTCGTCTTACACTCGAGGAAAAAAAGATGGATATAACTTTAGACAAGAACAAAAAACGAGGTATACACAAGAGTTGTAAACGTAGATATTGGTTCGTCTTACACTCGAGGAAAAAAAAGATGGATATAACTTTAGACAAGAACAAAAAACGAGGTATACACAAGAGTTGTAAACGTAGATATTGGTTCGTCTTACACTCGAGGAAAAAAAAGATGGATATAACTTTAGACAAGAACAAAAAACGAGGTATACACAAGAGTTGTAAACGTAGATATTGGTTCGTCTTACACTCGAGGAAAAAAAAAAAGATGGATATAACTTTAGACAAGAACAAAAAACGAGGTATACACAAGAGTTGTAAACGTAGATATTGGTTCGTCTTACACTCGAGGAAAAAAAGATGGATATAACTTTAGACAAGAACAAAAAACGAAGTATACACAAGAGTTGTAAACGTAGATATTGGTTCGTCTTACACTCGAGGAAAAAAAAAAAGATGGATATAACTTTAGACAAGAACAAAAAAACGAGGTATACACAAGAGTTGTAAACGTAGATATTGGTTCGTCTTACACTCGAGGAAAAAAAGATGGATATAACTTTAGACAAGAACAAAAACGAGGTATACACAAGAGTTGTAAACGTAGATATTGGTTCGTCTTACACTCGAGAAAAAAAAAAAGATGGATATAACTTTAGACAAGAACAAAAAACGAGGTATACACAAGAGTTGTAAACGTAGATATTGGTTCGTCTTACACTCGAGGAAAAAAAAGATGGATATAACTTTAGACAAGAACAAAAAACGAGGTATACACAAGAGTTGTAAACGTAGATATTGGTTCGTCTTACACTCGAGGAAAAAAAAAGATGGATATAAATTTAGACAAGAACAAAAAAACGAAGGTATACACAAGAGTTGTAAACGTAGATATTGGTTCGTCTTACACTCGAGGAAAAAAAAAAAGATGGATATAACTTTAGACAAGAACAAAAACGAGGCATACACAAGAGTTGTAAACGTAGATATTGGTTCGTCTTACACTCGAGGAAAAAAAAGATAGATATAACTTTAGACAAGAACAAAAACGAGGTATACACAAGAGTTGTAAACGTAGATATTGGTTCGTCTTACACTCGAGGAAAAAAGATGGATATAACTTTAGACAAGAACAAAAAACGAGGTATACACAAGAGTTGTAAACGTAGATATTGGTTCGTCTTACACTCGAGGAAAAAAAAAAAGATGGATATAACTTTAGACAAGAACAAAAAACGAGGTATACACAAGAGTTGTAAACGTAGATATTGGTTCGTCTTACACTCGAGGAAAAAAAAGATGGATATAACTTTAGACAAGAACAAAAACGAGGTATACACAAGAGTTGTAAACGTAGATATTGGTTCGTCTTACACTCGAGAAAAAAAAAAAGATGGATATAACTTTAGACAAGAACAAAAACGAGGTATACACAAGAGTTGTAAACGTAGATATTGGTTCGTCTTACACTCGAGGAAAAAAAGATGGATATAACTTTTAGACAAGAACAAAAACGAGGTATACACAAGAGTTGTAAACGTAGATATTGGTTCGTCTTACACTCGAGGAAAAAAAGATGGATATAATTTTAGACAAGAACAAAAACGAGGTATACACAAAGTTGTAAACGTAGATATTGGTTCGTCTTACACTCGAGGAAAAAAAGATGGATATAACTTTTTAGACAAGAACAAAAAAACGAGGCATACACAAGAGTTGTAAACGTAGATATTGGTTCGTCTTACACTCGAGGAAAAAAAAAAAAAGATGGATATAACTTTAGACAAGAACAAAAACGAGGTATACACAAGAGTTGTAAACGTAGATATTGGTTCGTCTTACACTCGAGGAAAAAAAAAGATGGATATAACTTTTAGACAAGAACAAAAAACGAGGTATACATAAGAGTTGTAAACGTAGATATTGGTTCGTCTTACACTCGAGGAAAAAAAAGATGGACATAATTTTAGACAGGAACAAAAACCAGGTATACATCAAAGTTGTAAACGTAGGTATTGGTTCGTCTTACACTTGAGGAAAAAATAACCTTAGGCAAGAACAAATATCAACGTATACTTAAGTTAGTCTTTACGTTACAGTCATAGATGCAAATATTGTCCAGTTAAATAAGAAACATAAATTTTAATATTGGTCCGGTTTATATGACAGTTAACAACTGTCGATATACGTCCGGTATACACATGAGTCAAAAAGGTAGAATTTATTGATTAGTTTTTTACGGCTTATCAACTTTTTTCAGTTTATTTAAGACCATAAAATAATTTTAGATTATAAGAATTTTTTGTAGGGGACAATAATGATTCACTGATACAAGTTCTATTAATTAATCCATGGCTGGAGGGAAAAAGATGGTGTCATACCTTTCCAAAGAGGATTTGCGCGTAAGAGAATATAACAAACACATCTAGAATTGGAGCTCGGCTCTCCGACTTAGAATTTGGAGCCGTTATTCATTACCCCTACATCCAAGCTTACAGCACTTGCTATCCTCGGGCGTTCACTCATCTACTTAATGACTTAATGACGTCGTAGCTTAACTTCGGTGGTCGAAAGAGAGCTGGTGTTTTAACATATAACCGTAAGTCTAAAAGTTAAAAAATACGCTTTGACTAAAGTCAAAAAGTAGATTTATACCCGGTATAAACTGGAATCAAAATGACAGATATAGGACTCGTTTACACTCACGTCGAAAAGATAGACATATATTCATGCACTTACGAGGGTTGGTTGAAAAGTTTATAGGCTATGAAGGAATGATGATAGAGCTGTGGAATCTTGTACGCATTAATTTCAACTCTCCTTATTAGCAACCGCGTCGTTTATTTCCAAAGAAACTGACATCTAACTCGTCATGACTGTTAATCCTGTTGGTCAAAAAACTCATCCATAGCAGACATCATCACTGCAATACTGTTGTAGAGGAATAAGCGTGCGAAAAGCGAAGAAAAGAAATAAATCTTCAAATACAGCTCTACAACTTTATACAAATTTTATTATTGTATATTTGTTTTCTTCCAAGTTTAAAGGAACGCATTACAAATATCACTACAAAGTCCCTCAAAAATATTTTGTTTTTTATTCTTTACTGCACAATATAAATAATTGCATTATTATGATTGAAAGGCTGTATACACCTACTTAATGAGAGAACCACGTATTTACCTTGTTTTATTGATGCGAGTAATTTTCCAGCGGTGACTGCTGTTATTAATGCTACTAATTTTCGCTTGTTTTCATAACTCCGTTCGTATGTTGCAAGATTTATTTTAAAATCACGAAATTTACGCACAACAACATTCCAGGATAAAAGTTTACCGGAAACTGATTTTGTGAATTTAATCGACTATATTTATAGAAAAATTCATGAATCAAGGAAGTTAAATGTTAGATTTACTAAACTCAGAAGTTTAATGGTTATAAATATTTTTTATTAATTTCTATTATGTATTTTCTAGATTGAACAAACATTGTCTAATTTTTCAATGCGTTTGAGGTCACGCAAAAACCGACTCATTTTTGTGCAAACAGTAGGCTCTAAATTCAAATTTCCATATTAGCATTTATTAGCCAACCAGCGACGATTCGTCGCTGATTGGTTAATAAATGCTAATATGGAAATTTGAATTTAGAGCCTACTGTTTGCACAAAAATGAGTCAATTTCTAATGTCGGAACAGATTGATTTTTTAATGATATTACTTAAATCTATTGAATTTTTCTACAATTTTTAACGGGGTTTCACACTGGTCCCCAGCCAAGTGTTGTTTTTTTTTCATATTGAGGAATAGATGATAGCCAAATTAGGAAAATAGGGAGGGTTATTAAATTCAAACAACTTAAGACTATTATTACTTGGCGTAAAAGCAAGATAAATATGATGAAAGAAATACTACACAAAAATAATAATTAACAATTTTTCATCTAAGAAATTCAAACAGCTTGAGATTATTACTACTTGAGGGAAAAGCTAGAGAAATAAAATGAAAGAAATACAAGGATGTAAGCATAATTGGCAGAATTGAAGTATTATATACTTGACGTAAATGCATTGATAATGATTTTACTAGGCAAATGGGCTGGAAAACAGGAACAAAGGGATTACTAATGGTTAATAATTGACATAACTGACCTATTATATGTATAAAGTAAATGCCTTATTGTTGAAACTTGACTAATGCATGGAATAATAATGCAACACAAAATGTACTTAGAACAAAATGTATTGAAACAAGAAAGTGTACACAATAATTACATATAGTCTTTTGTATATTCCTGGTAAGACCGTTCCTGGAGAATGTGTTGACTGAGTCGCAGTCGGGCAGAGTCTCTGGTTGAATCTCTTGATTCCTCCCTCACTCTTCCCGGTACCAACCATATTTATATGGTCGGTACTCCACTATGCAAATTAGGTGGATCCTACCACAACACTTATGAATGATTTTGCAATAGAATTGAATTGAAAATCAGGATTGTCAGTATGGAGGACTGTGCATTCTAAGATTTCTAAGAGAACACCAAACAGAGTCAACAACGAGGAAAGAAATTCTTGTTAAGACATTCTATCCTTCTTCGTTATTCTTCAAAGACTTCGTTCAATCAATGTCGGGTAAAAATGAACATACGGTAACGACCAGAAGAATAAGTAAAAACACAAGTGGAAAGAAAAAACAATGACATAAACATATCGTTTACACATAAAAAAAAAAACTTAATTCAATATGGATATGACGGCCCAAAAATGATTGATCCGCTCTTAATTGCGGCTGAAAACAATACCCGAAGAATGAAAAATATAAAATCAAAGAAGCGTATGGAATTATGTATGAAACAATGAGCATCATTATCAGCGATGATAGAAGAATACAGAATTGGATAAAACTTAGTGGAGGAGGCGGTCTACTGGGAACTGTGCAAGCAACAAAACTTTCACCATATATATATATATATATATATGTGTGTGTGTGTGTGTGTGTGTGTGTGTGTGTAAAAATAATAGAACAAATAGGAAATCTATGTCTGAGATCCTGTTATCCTCATCTTCACAACGTTTATATACAGTGTATCACAAAAGTGAGTACACCCCTCAGATTTCTTCAAATATTGTTGTGGTAGGATCCACCTAATTTGCATAGTGGAGTACCGACCATATAAATATGGTTGGTACCGGGAAGAGAGGGAGGAATCAAGAGATTCAACCAGAGACTCTGCACGACTGCGACTCAGTCAACACATTCTCCAGGAACGGTCTTACCAGGAATATACAAAAGACTATATGTAAATATTGTGTACACTTTCTTGTTTCAATACATTTTGTTCTAAGTACATTTTGTGTTGCATTATTATTCCATGCATTAGTCAAATTTCAACAAATATTTAAGTATATCTCTTCATGGGACAACGCTGAAAAAATTACCTTTTGACACAATGAAAAGTAGTCTGTCTGCAGCATATATAACAGAGTTAATTTCTTTTCCCCTCAAAATAGCTCAAAATATAGCCATTAAAAGCTAAATCCCTGGCAACAAAAGTGAGTACACCCCTTAGGAAAAGTTGTCAATATTAACATACAACATGTCAACTGTCAATATTTTGTGTGGCCACCATCATTATCCAAAACTGCCTTTAATCTTCTGGGCATGACATCCTCAGCAGACAGGGTACATTTCATTGTGTCAAAGTGTCATTTTGTCAGTGTTGTACCATGAAGAGATATACTTAAATATTTGAAGAAATGTGAGGGGTGTACTCACTTTTGTGAAACACTATATATATATATATATATATATATATATATATATACTAGCAGCATGACCCGGCTTTGCCCGTGCTTGATTCAAAAATCGTACGACTCATACAGCAATCGCTATCACGTGACTTAAAATATTTTTGCCCTTCCTTGCCTTTAAAGGAGTGCCCTTTGCCGTGTTGATGTTGCTACATGCCTTACTTCTTGCCTATCTCACACTGCGAATTTTTTCTAAACTCTATACTAAACATTAAATCTGTCACGAAAAAAGAACTAAACAAAATGAACACAAAACGATCAGCTTTAAAAAAGGATTCGTAACTAGAAAAACCGAATGAAAAAAGAATGTTAACAACAAATACTTTTTCACACCCAACCCAGTTCTGCGGAATCAGAATCAACGTTGAGTTTAAGCAAGTGAATGAGCCAATTGGGTAAAGTGCCAAGCAGATTTAAATTTTTCCCACTTGTGACGAATGCAGTTATTTTTTGCATGCTAGTTAACATTCGTGTCAGTCAGCTGTTGGCTCTCACGCTGGCCAATAGAATTTTCCTGCCTATTCGTGGCAACCAGCTATAGGCTCTCACTCTGGCCAGTAGAAAATGGCCGCAAACTACATGAAAACTGCCGTAGAAGCATGAAAAAATCGATTATTTCCACTATCAATGGGAGTTGGGAAATGCAATGTCGGTCTTGGCCTTCAGGCTAACTTGGGGCATGTGCATGTAAATTTTGGTGCAAATCCGTCGAAAATTGCGGTCGTGCATTCGTTACACACAAACACACACACACACACATCCACACACACACACACGCATCCCACATTTTATATATATATATATGTATGTATGTATGTATTATTTAGATTGCTTCTCGATAATGGATTAAGCTTGATGCTAAGAGTCTGCATAAAGTTTATGTATATATATATATATATATATATATATATATATATATATATATATATATATATATATAGTCATTCATAGACTGACTATTTCGCTGTATCCCAGCTCTTCAGTGTGGCTAGACGACCGATTGCTTGAAGTCGGGATTGAAACCCGATTTGTTATCAGTCGGAGACAGGGATGAAGGTGGCTTTAAACGTATTTATTTTTTAGATCAACACACCAGTGACTGGGAGAACTCGATTCGTCCTAACGAAGGGGCCTGCAACAGCAGCAGTAATAGTCACTGTTTACAAATTCATTTTTCTCCCTGATATATATATATATATATATACATATATATATATATATGTGTGTATATATATATATATATATATATAATTAACAAATCGGAAACTTCAGAAAGCGATGGTAATATTTTATTTTTTGCGAGACCGATAAAATTCAGTTTCGTTTCGTCAGACCTTACGGTTTCAAAACAATGAATGAATTCAAAAATTCTTCCAGGACTCAATCTAAAAATGAAATGAAAAACAAGTTTAGTGGAAGTTGTGTTTTAAGATAATTACATAGAGTATGAAAGGGGAGGAGGGAGGTATATGTCTCTAGGAGATATGATGGTTGTGGTGTTGACCTCTCATTCAGCGGACAAGAGAAAGGAATAAAGAGGGAGAGGCAGGGTACAGAGTAAAATATTAACATAGCTTTCTGAAGTCCCCGATTTGTTAATTAATTATTACTTGCTCTGTTTACTACATTGAGCACTCAGGATTTATAGCCTCCCTGAAATTATCCATGCGGATTACCAATTAACTTTATCATATATATATATATATATATATATATATATATATATATATGGTGTGTGTGTGTGTGTGTGTGGATAGATACATACATACATACATACATACATACATACATGCATACAAACAAACAATTAATAAAAGTAATAGATTTGTCACTTAAATGATGGATATTTCCTTCAGCATCCTGACTTCAGAGTTTCGTAGACGGATTCTTCGGGAATCATTCCGTCCACTCGTCAGAGTGCATTTGTTTATACTTCTAGATTATTTTTTTTATTTTTATACGCACTTTTTTTTATTGATGCAAGATTTAATATATAAATAAGTATAGACGTGCCAAGCAGACAGAGGAATTGGTTGTTTTGGCAAATCACAGAAACAAATCTGGCAGAATTTCAAAACTGAGTAAGTTGTGGAAAATGATTGTCACAGTCTTTGCAGTAGTCATCAAAACGGTTTTTTTTTTACAGTAAGTTTCACTCTGTATAAAGCCCGGGGGCCACTCAAAGTAGAAGGTTACGTTAAGAGTAAGTTTATATGGATAGCAGGGGGAGATAACTGTTAACTCTAGACTTAAATTAAGCTTATAGTGATCAAGGAAAAGTCCTCTTGGGAATCGGTTCCACAGAGCAGTGGTTCATAGGAAGAACCTGTTCGAGTGGAACTGACTTATCACCCATGGAATACAGGGGAGGGAGATGTGGGCGGCTTGAAACAATATAAATAGCATGGCGGTTCCTAGCCGTTAAGGTTAGACGGAACCAAGGAATGTAGTTTTTTCCGCGCAATTTCCATGGTAGCGCGTTGGAAAAATTCTCAACGATAGATTCTGCAAAAAACGACTGCAAGGTTAGAATTTAGGGAAAGAGTTAAGACCATGACATTGTTGAAAACACCTTGGATACTGAGGAGGGTGCTGGATTATGGGGAAGACTTGCATTCACTTAATATCCGTCAGTTAATACTGGGGAAAATACTGGATTTAAAAAAAAAAATAATAATATGGCGTCTTTGATAGATCAGTAGGCGTCATGATTGAATAGTGGCTAGATTGATGAAGCAGGGTACTTAAATGCTTCAGGGTCAATATGTTGGAGAATTGTGCTTCATTATGATACCCACTGTAAGGGCAGAAAATGAGAGAATAAAAAAATCACATAATATAAAGACAGAGCATAAGAAATGAAGGAATATGGAGGAGGAAGAAAATGAAGTGTTAGATTGATGAGGAAGAAAGGGCAAAAAAAAAAAAAAACTGGGAAAGAAGAAAATTGGGAGAAAATTATAGAAAGAAGGAAATGAAAAAGAAGGAAATGAAGGAAAAGAAGGAAAGGAAATGAAAAAAAAAGATTTGATTAGAATCAAACCGAATTAAGGAAGAGAACTATTTAAGCTAAAGAAAGAAAGAGATGCGACAAAATAAATAAATAAATAAACTATGCCATGAAAGTAAGAAGAAATAAAAAAAATGGAAAGCATTAAATGAAGGATAAAGAGATTATCGAAAGAAAGAAAGAAAAAACGAAAGAAAGAGAGAAAGAAAGAATTGAAGAAAGAGTAACATAAAAAGGAAGTAAAAGGAAAGTATTAAAGGAAAAATAAAGAAAATGATTATAGAAAGAAAAAAAAGAAAAACGGACAGACAGAAAGAAAGAAAGATGAAAGAATTGAAGAAAAATTAATAAAAAATGGCAGAAAAAAGGAAAGTATTAAAGGAACGATAAAAAGACTACAGAAAATACTACTGATGAAAAATAATAAAAGAAGTATTGATGATGAAAATAAGTGGAGAAAGCAAAAACGAAGAATAAAAGAAAGAAGTAAATTCAGAATAAAAATATATAATGAAAGAAATAAGAGGCAAAGAAGCAGAAAGAAATGAAGGAATGAAATGAAGAAAAAATTAAAAGGAATGATAAAAAAGAAATATCAAGTGAAAAGTAATGAAAAAAAAAGGAGTAGAACCGAAGTTTAATGAAAGAACGAAAGAAGCTAAAAGATAATAATAATAAGAAGAAGAAGAAAGAAAGAAAGAAAGAAAGAAAGAAAGAAAGAAAGAAAGAAATGGTGAAAGATATAGTTGAAAGAAGAAAATTAGAAAACGAAAGAAAGAAGGAAGGGCAGGAGAAATAGCCGAAAGAGGGGTAAAGAAAGAAAGAAAGAAAGAAAGAAAGAAAGAAATGGTGAAAGATATCGTTGAAAGAAGAAAAGTAGAAAACGAAAGAAAGAAGGAAGGGCAGGAGAAATAGCCGAAAGAGGGGTAAAGAAAGAAAGAAAAAAGAAAGAAAGAAAGAAAGAAAAAAAAAGAAAGAAAAGAAATGGTGAAAGATATCGTTGAAAGAAGAAAAAAAAAACGAAAGAAAGAAGGAAGGCAGGAGAAATAGCCGAAAGAGGGGTAAAGAAAGAAAGAAAGAAAGAAAGAAAGAAAGAAAGAAAAGAAAGAAAGAAAATGGTGAAAGATATCGTTGAAAGAAGAAAAGTAGAAAACGAAAGAAAGAAGGAAGGGCAGGAGAAATAGCCGAAAGAGGGGTAAAGAAAGAAAGAAAGAAAGAAAGAAAGAAAGAAAGAAAGAAAGAAATGGTGAAAGATATCGTTGAAAGAAGAAAAGTAGAAAACGAAAGAAAGAAGGAAGGGCAGGAGAAATATCCGAAAGAGGGTAAAGAAAAAAGAAAGAAAGAAAGAAAGAAAGAAAGAAAGAAAAAAAAGAAAGAAAGAAAAGAAATGGTGAAAGATATCGTTGAAAGAAGAAAAGTAGAAAACGAAAGAAAAGAAGGAAGGGCAGGAGAAATATCCGAAAGAGGGGTAAAGAAAGAAAGAAAGAAAAAGAAAAAGAAAAAGAAAGAAAGAAAGAAAAGAAATGGTGAAAGATATCGTTGAAAGAAGAAAAGTAGAAAACGAAATAAAGAAGGAAGGGCAGGAGAAATAGCCGAAAGAGGGGTAAAGAAAAAAAGAAAGAAAGAAAGAAAGAAAGAAATGGTGAAAGATATCGTTGAAAGAAGAAAAGTAGAAAACGAAAGAAAGAAGGAAGGGCAGGAGAAATAGCCGAAAGAGGGGTAAAGAAAGAAAGAAAGAAAGAAAGAAAGAAAGAAAGAAATGAAATGGAAAAGATATCGTTGAAAGAAGAAAAGTAGAAAACGAAAGAAAGAAGGAAGGGCAGGAGAAATAGCCGAAAGAGGGGTAAAGAAAGAAAGAAAGAAAGAAAGAAAGAAAGAAAGAAAGAAAGAAAGAAATGGTGAAAGATATCGTTGAAAGAAGAAAAGTAGAAAACGAAAGAAAGAAGGAAGGGCAGGAGAAATAGCCGAAAGAGGGGTAAAGAAAGAAAGAAAGAAAGAAAGAAAAGAAAGAAAAAAAAAGAAATGGTGAAAGATATAGTTGAAAGAAGAAAAGTAGAAAACGAAAGAAAGAAGGAAGGGCAGGAGAAATAGCCGAAAGAGGGGTAAAGAAAGAAAGAAAGAAAGAAAGAAAGAAAGAAAGAAAGAAAGAAAGAAAGAAATGGTGAAAGATATCGTTGAAAGAAGAAAAGCAGAAAACGAAAGAAAGAAGGAAGGGCAGGAGAAATAGCCGAAAGAGGGGTAAAGAAAGAAAGAAAGAAAGAAAGAAAGAAAGAAAGAAAGAAAGAAAAAGAGCAAAGAAGCCTGAAAGAAAATTCGAAAGAAAAAAATTTAAAAGAAATAATGAGAATTAAAAATAAATAAAGCATTTTTAACAAAGTAAAAGAAATCTTAGAATAAATTATTTCTTGTCAAGGAAAATCAACGCAGTTGCATGCACTTAGTGACCCTCAATGCACTTGATACCCCTGATCAACATTTTCTATTTCAGCACCTCCCCTCTACCCCGGGCCCCATGCCATTATTCGAAAAAATTGCGACTCTATAATTTTCGGTGTCTTCCTGATCGCCCGGTCTACAGGATCATCGTTATTTCGCTGCATGATTCTCCGCATAGAAATTCCAATAACCACGTCTCATCCGGGCAATCGACGTCATGTTCCGAATACAGACGATTCATTTGATTGGCTGACTGGGTGGGTGGTACGAAGAAAGGGAAGTGATATGAATTAAGGAAAAAGTTCAGGATAGAATTTGGAGTTCGGAAGTAAAAGAAATGTCTGCAGTCGTAATGGAAACGGAACTTGACGCGAAGATGAAGACGGTATACGAGGGACAGAGGTGTATGAAATGGAAGACGAAAGAAATAAAGGGAAAAATAGTTCAGACGAAGACAGACAGAAAGAAACGGAATATGAAGCAGATAGATAGATAGATAGATAGATAGATAGATAGATAGATAGATAGATAGATAATGAAAGGATTGAAATAGATATATAGATAGATAGATAGATAGATAGATATATAGATAGATAGATAGATAGATAGATAATGAAAGGATTGAAGTAGATAGATAGATAGATAGATAGATAGATAGATAGATAGATAGATAGATAGATAGATAGATATTAAAAGGATTGAAATAGATAGATAGATAGATAGATAGATAGATAGATAGATAGATAGATAGATAGATAATGAAAGGATTGAAGTAGATAGATAGATAGATAGATAGATAGATAGATAGATAATGAAAGGATTGAAATAGATAGATAGATAGATAGATAGATAGATAGATAGATAGTGAAAGGACAGACAGACAGAGAGAGAGATATAGAGATAGATAATGAAAGGATTGAGATAGATAGATAGATAGATAGATAGATAGATAGATAGATAGATAATGAAATGATAGATAGATAGATAGATAGATAGATAGATAGATAGATAGATAGATAGTGAAAGGACAGACAGGCAGACAGACATACAGAGAGATAGAGAGATAGATAGATAATGAAAGGATTGAAATAGATAGATAGATAGATAATGATAGATAGATAGATAGATAATGAAATGATAGATAGATAGATAGATAGATAGATAGATAGATAGATAGATAGATAGATGATAGATAGATAGTGAAAGGACAGACAGACAGAGAGAGAGATATAGAGATAGATAATGAAAGGATTGAGAGATAGATAGATAGATAGATAGATAGATAGATAGATAGATAGATAATGATAATGAAATGATAGATAGATAGATAGATAGATAGATAGATAGATAGATGTGAAAGGACAGACAGGCAGACAGACATACAGAGAGATAGAGATAGATAGATAATGAAAGGATTGAAATAGATAGATAGATAGATAATGATAGATAGATAGATAGATAATGAAATGATAGATAGATAGATAGATAGATAGATAGATAGATAGATAGATAGTGAAAGGACAGACAGGCAGACAGACAGACAGACAGAGAGATAGATAGACAGATAGATAGATAATGAAAAGATTGAAATAGATAGATAGATAGATAGATAGATAGATAGATAATGAAATGATAGATAGATAGATAGATAGTAAAAGGACAGACAGGCAGACAGACAGAGAGATAGAGATACAGATAGATAGATAATGAAAAGATTGAAATAGATAGATAGATAGATAGATAGATAGATAGATGAAGAAACTTAGATAGATAGATAGATAGATAGAGAGAGAGAGAGAGAGAGAGAGAGAGAGAAAGAGAGAGAGAAAGAGAGGAAGAGAGAGAGATGAATAGACTGTAACAGATAAGCAAAAAGACAGCCAATCATATCAGAAATAGTTAAATAGATTAATAATATCGATCTGACTATTGTCTAGACAAGAAATTCGTTTGAACCGCCTGCGGCCCAGTTTTATTTGCTTTATTTTCCGCTATGGCACTCGCGTTAACATGGAGCATTCGTCATCCAAAATTCAATTCAGAAACAAAATACTTCGAGAGTAAAGGAGAATTTTCTCCCGTCTTCCACCGACAGTGATCTTGTTCATGATTGACCAAATGCTGGTGCAAAAAGCAGCCAGAAAGATGGCCGGATTGCTGCATCGAAAAGGTGTTAACAAAATCTTATGGACGAATGCATCCTGTCGTAAATACGCATTGTGCTGGCAAAGTGAAGAAATGTTCCAAAAGTCTTCTATAAAATATGTTTCGTTGTTTAACTGAAAACTCGATCAGATATCTCGTGAGAATTAGTTGTTGAGGTGACATTAAAAAAAAGTAAAATTTTAAAACCTACATCTGCCAAATGCATCACTTTTCTTTCCAGTGAACATTATTTTTGTATCTTTAAAAAATCGTATCATCACAGTAGAAGAATACGATTCAAATATTTCAATCTCTCGCATATATATATATATATATATATATATATATATATATATATATATATATATGTATGCATATATATATGTATGTATATATATTTCTGAGATGAGGTATTATGTACACTATTTACATTATTCAGACTATTGTCCTCGTCTTTGTTGCCATATTTATTACAACGTTTCGGTCTTTCAGTATCTGTCTATGTTTCTGAGATGAGGTATTATGTACATTATTTACATTATACGGGCTATTGTCCTCATCTTTGTCGCCATATTTATTACAACGTTTCGGGCCTTCAGTATCTGTCCATATTTCTGAGATGAGGTATTATGTACACTATTTACATTATTCGGACTATTGTACTCGTCTTTGTTGCCATGTTTATGACAACGTTTCGGCCGTTGTACGCTTCTTCAAGTGGTTGGAATGTCGAACGGACATCCATTAGACATGGCACTTGGAACTAGAACAGTCTACTGAGCGAAATGAAGGGTTCTTCCACCTGAAGAAGGCCGGAGCATACAACGGCTGAAACGTTGTGATAAACATGGCAACAAAGTTGAGGAAAATAGTCCGAATAATGTAAATAGTATATATATATATATATATATATATATATATATTCGAATTCCAGTCGAATCCATTACATTCACTTAGGTGAATCCTCTTCTCATGCCTCCAGCTATTGAGTTTGTCTGACGATCGCAAAAGCGTGAAATCCAGGGTCACAAACTCACATCAATCCAACTAAATATGTTAGTTCTATCACTGATATTCAGCGCTCTCCAATAAGTACCGCGTATATATAATATATAAATAATATATATAATAAATTGCATATATACGTATTTATATTTATATGCATACACATTTCACACACACACACACACACACACACACACACACACACACACACACATATATATATATATATTTATATATATATATATATATATATAGCATAATGAGAAGCCACGTATACTTTCTTAATATGTATATATAGAAAAAGATGCAAACTAAAAAATAATAATGATTTTTATGAAAGTATTTATGCAACAGACCTCGTTGCTTAGTTTGCAAACACTTAATAATAGATAATGTATTTTCTGTACCCAACACCAATATCAAGATACACCCACCTCACCTCACCTGTGATAGCCATAACATAATCTACTATTTATTCTGCACCTTATGTCCTAATAGTGGATATATTGGTGAATCTGGAAATAATTTTAGATTTCGCTTCAACAACCATAAACAAACCATACGTCAAAACAATCCTTATTCCCCCATAGCTGAACATTTTAGTCAATCAGGACACTCATTAGAAAACTGTAAATGTTTATTGATAGATTCCGATTTCAGTTCCACATACACACGCAGAGAAAAAGAAAAATACTGGATTTTAAAATTAAATACATATAAACTAGGGTTAAATAAAGACTTGGGTATTTTAAATCTTTATAAATATTTCAATAGTTAAACATTTTTTGAGATAGAGTTAAAAATTTTTTTATTTTTTTAAACAACATCTAAAATATTATCACAGTTAGATTTACCTTAGGAATATTCGAACACAGTGGCGTTCCATATCACGTGACGTCCGCGTCTCGCGACGGACGCTACTTGTAAACAAACAGTTATTTCGGAAGAAAGATTGAGGTCAATCTGAAATATCAAATATATTTATAAATAAATACTTTCATAAAAAACATTATTATTTTTTTAATTTGCAATTCTCTCTCTCTCTCTCTCTATATATATATATATATATATATATATATATATATATATATATATATATATATATATATATATATATATATGTATATATATATATATATATATATATATATGTGCATATATATATATATATTTATATAAATGCGAATGTCAGTGTGTCACAATTTTTCAACTTCACTCCTAGAGGCCGTAGCCCAACATATCTTTCCATTTTGGAATCAGGCCGACTCCGTGAGCAAATTAAAGACATTCTAGTTCGAATCCGAAACTGCAATCTTAAAATTTTCGATTCCCAAGTTTGTATTACTGCGATTGTTTTCGGCGAATTTTTACATGTTTTTTTTTTCTTTTCTTTTTTTTTTGGGACGTAAAAGGAGTAGAATTTTTTTCCCGTCAGGATGGATGCTGCAGATATAGTATCTGTTCCATTTTCTGTTGCATTTTCTCCTCCCTTGCTCCCTCCACTGTTTCTGACATCTGTTACGTACCGGTGATATGACCGGCTATGACTAGCTTAGACAAAGTATGACCAGCTAAGACCAGCTAAGACCAGCGACCCGAGTGGAACAATTCGGATCCCCTCGTTAAAAGCCGACTTTGTCTTACAACCTGACACAGTGGGGGCGTCAAGTAAATCTCGAACTAACTGTAATGATTGGATGAGTTGTGAATCTGATTAGTTAGGTATAAGACAGTTGATGATGACCAACCTCACTCAACTTCCCCTTTTGGCTTTGTGCCGCAATTATTGTTATATATTGTTTTTATTTTGTTACCTCACCCGTCGACTTGTGCATCGGATTCCTGAGCGTTTACGTGTATTGGGATTTTTGATATTGGACCTGCAATTCGTGATTTTGACCCTCTTTCTCTACCTGGATCTTCGAGTTTATACTTACCATTTATTTATTCCGTTGTGGAATTGGGCTGCTGTATCAGTTTTTGAACAACCTACAGGCTTCGTTCATAGATTTTCATTCTTGGGAAAGGCATTAATCTTTCTACCCCTTTAGGTCGTGTCAGACGATCTACAATAATTTTGTTCACTGTGTATTTAAAGACGCGCTTATCCACTTCTCCCTGTAAATATATTTTGAAAATACTGTCGACTACTAACCCAATACAATCTAGCGCTTGGTAATAGTATTATTAGCTGTTTCCTTATAAGGAAACATTTGACATTCATTTACCGAGCAGCCAGTAACCAAGCTAAATTTAACAAGAAAAACAGCGTTAACGTACCTAAAGATTTTTTTTTTTTTGTAAATGGACGATAGAACAAAGAAAGGAAAAAAGCATTGCTAAGAGCTACAAAAGATAGGAAGTTGTGGCGAGTCATGATCGCCCACGTCCGGAAGGGACACGTCGCATGAAAGAAGACACATCTGTATTTATGTTTCTATATATGCGCCTGATCATTTATATTCTGTCTTCGACATTTTGGCAATCTTTTCACGTAAACTCTTTCTAATTGCTCCTGGGTCAGGTTCCTTTGTAAATCTGCTAATTAAAAGGTAACAGTTTTTGGCCGTATCTGCTAACCACGCCTTTGTTTACAATTATTTCCCCGTTCAGATCAAATGAGGTATTGATTTCTCTTTGGCTAGGAAACAACTTCGGGCAAAATAATGACATGTCATGGAAATTTTAACGTTTAAAGAATGTGCGACTTTCTCTCCTGTGCACGATTTGTCAACAAATCTGTTTTGTCATACAATAAGCTACTCAACTCTAGATACAACTAAAACGCTTATAATAATAATAATAATAATAATAATAATAATAATAATAATCTGGAGTCAGTTAGTGGAATGGTTTCCCATTGCCTTTTCAACAGATTCTTTTTCTTTATCTGTCAATAGCTGTTCGTTCTGGGAAAATATAGTGGAGAGTTTCCCATTACGTTTTCAACTGATTCCTTTTCTTTATTATCCATGAATTGACATGCACTCTTTAGAAAGATAGTGGAGTGATGTCCCTTTGGGTTTTCAACAGATTCCTTTTTTATTATCTGTGAATCAGCACGCATTCTTGGAAAAGATAGCGGAATGGTTTTACGTTGCCATCTTCGCAGATATTATTCTTTATTACCAGTGATTCGCCATGCATTCTTGGGAAAGATAATGAAGTTATTCCCGTTACCCTTTTAACGGTTTAGAAATTCAGACGTTTTCTTCTCTTAGACTGGTTTCCAGACAAGTCTAGAGATTCCAATTTATGTGTCTTCCACTGGATTTTTTGTGAGAGAATTTGAAGTCCTACCAGAATTCAATATTGGCAACCACCTCAACAGCATTAGATATGGAGATGACACAGTGATGAAAGCAGACACAAAATGGAATTACAGAAACTCCTACAGAAGGTGACAAAGGAAAGCGGGAAGAAGGGACTAAACAACAAATGTAAGAAGGCAGAATATATGGTTGTCAGTAAAAGAAACAGCCCCCACCCCTTGCGAATTACAAATTAGCGATATCAGATTAAACAAGTGCAAAAATTAACAACCACAAAGAATAAGAAATTGTGGAGAGTCATGATTGCCAACGTCCTGAAGGGAAAGCACATCGAAGAGAAAAACCTAACTTGTGAAAATGGATGACAAAACAAGGATTAGGTGATATAACTAAAAAAAAAATAAATTATCAAGAGCAACAAAGGACAGGAAATTGTGGAGAGCCATGTACTGAAAAGACATGGTTTATATCTCAGTCAGTTATGTACCATGCGTGATACCCGCTTCGGCGATCATGCATCTTTCGATACATGACTGACGAGGCAGATTTTTTTCCCGCAGTAGGCTGCCATTTCTTTTTGGGGTAGACCAGTTTCCATCAAAGTCTATAGAACCCGGTCTGTCCTGCTATTTACCCATAGCTGGGGAGAGAGAGAGAAAAAGAGGATTCATACCTTTCCCAAAGGTATTAGCACGTAAGTGAATGTAATGGATTCGACTGGAATACGAACTCGGATCTTCGATTCCGCAATCCGTGCCGCTATTCATTACTCCACCAATGCCTCCTGAGCAGTCATATAGTATCTGTAAAAGAAAGGTATGCCACCCAAGTAAAACCCTGAAGATATGGTACGGTCACTTACTGAAAACTCTCCTTCCTATACAACAGTGAAGATGTGGGCTGCCGAATTCAAGCGGGACAGATACAGCACAGAAGTGGACCGTCGGTCAGGTCGTCTAAGAAAACCCCAGTCACTAATGAACAAGTTGATCCCTATCACCATATGGTTTTGGATGACAGACGTCTTACTGCTGTTCAGCAGATAACTGCTGACTCATTTTATAGTCCACCAATAGAAGTGTTAACCAATCAGAAAGCTCAAAATATTCAATGCGACGTGTATAAAGGCAGCCATTTTGTTTTTGTTTTTTTTTCTCCCAAAAATATCTCCATTGCCAACCTGATATCGAAGACTTAAAGAATTACTTAACAGCCGCTACTTTCTCTGAATCTTCACTGCCAAACTCTGATATTGAACACATTACGGACTTCACTGGATTCCATATTCAGAACCTATCCTAAAAATCCATGGGCTTTAGTTCTGGTTTAATTTCATACTGTTTTGAATGAGATCTTAAAGATGAGCAAGCTGTCTGCAAGATGGGCCCCACGAATGCTGGTTCCAGAAGCTGGAAAGGGTTGACATTTCGAGGACACTTCTGACTCGCTTCCAGGCTGACCCTGAGAATTTCTACCGCAGACTAGTAACTGAAGATGAAACCTGGGTTCACCACTTTGAACTTGAATAAAAGATTCAAAGCAAATACACTCTGGTTCTCCACCCACGAAGAAGTTCAAACAGGCAGCGTCTGTTGGCAAGATGATGGCTTTTGGGGGGCGAGGCTGATTCTTTATACATAATCAAGATAGACTACTTGGAAAATTATTAATGGACAGTGCTATGTATCCGAAGACAACTGAAAAAAGCAATCAAATCGAAAAACAAGCGGAAGTTCAGGGCAGACTCTTGTTATCTATTACTCTCCTGAGCAGTCATATAGTATCTGCAAAAGGATGCCACCCAAGGAAAACCCTGAAAATATGGTACGGTCACTTGCTGAAAACACTCCTTCCTATACAACTGTGAAGATGTGGGCTGCCGAATTCAAGCGGGGCAGGGACATAAGAAGAGGACTGTCGATCAGGTCGTCTGAAAACCTCAATCACTAATGAACAAGTTGATACCAATCACCATATGGTTTTCCATGATAGACGTCTTACTCTCCAACAGATAGCTAAGTCCATAGGTTTTAGTTCTGGTTCGGTCTATACTGTTTTAACTGAGATCATGGCTATGAGCAAACTGTCTGCAAGATGGGTCCCAAAAATCCTCTCTCCATATTCCCTTTCTCTCCCTTGGTGGCAATGGCGGAGATTCATGTGAATTAAAGAGAGTTTGACAAGGCCATTCACGTGAATTTGGTTTTCGTGAGCAACTCTGCGAGACAGGAGAAGCCCACACACTTGGCCTGGAGCGCCTCCCTCGCGGATAAAAAGGGATTGAAAAAGACGAGATCTAGAAAACATGCTAGCATCGGACTCTCGGATACTTGATCTATCAAGGTCCGCCTTGGTTACGCCAGCTTGACTGGCGCTGCCCTCTTCTGCCAGTTTAGTCGTTGAGATCGTGTAAATCTTTGCCTATTCCGTTGTTGGGGATCTTCCAGGATTAATCGCGTTCAGTCTCGTCTTTCCTCCTCGATCTTACCACCATGGGTGGCCCTACATGTGTTAGAACTCCAGACGGCTTCGCTCTTGGGATCATTGGGACAAGTAAGCCCTCTACAATCACAAGGAACGATCATATATTTTTACACTGGATATTGGAGTGAACAGTTCGTTATCACATGTACCACTTTGACTCATTGTTACCTTAATGTCAATAATAAAAACGAATCAATAAATAAGAAAAGAACAAAACTAATTAAAGTATAAATGTATCATTGATTATATGATAACATTTTTATTATTGTTATTGCTAAAAATAAATATTTGAGGAACAAAGGAAGAATTTTACTTGGGAATAAAATATAGCGTTACGACTCGAAATGCTTATCGTACAAATTTGAAAATATATCCTTGTTCATAAAATAATGTTATAATTTGATTAACTAGAAATTTTTGCAACGCGCTGACAAGTGTTAAAATCCTTACACTATTTCGTATTGTTGAAGCTACGTTTCGTTCAATTTCGCAAACCAATCGAAATTTAGATAAATGTTTGGAAATCGAAATTTAAATAATTGTTTGGAAATCGAAATTTAAATAATTTGTTTGGAAAAATACTTTGAAAATAATAATCCTAATTTCTTTAATTTAATTTAATTTTATATATTTTTTCCTTTTTAACAGTGGAGAATAAATTCTTACGATTTCTTACTCTTGAGCATGCAACATAGAACTGGCCATGCATAAATATTTCTTTCTGGAGTCCAATTTCAACTTTTTGAAGTGATTTGTTTATCGTTCTCGCAAATGCATGATGAACTGGAAACTGGATTCTTGTATATAATATCTTAAAGATGTGAAAAAAACAATATTGTATTTTTATTAAATAAGTATTTGTTATTTTAAATATTAAATTGTTTTTTTTTTAAAACAGTGGGAGTATTTTGTATGTTAAATAATAAAACTCTTAATTTTTCCAAAAAATGAATGAAAAATTATTGTACTAAGCTAGGTACACTAGTAACATAAACTGTACTTTGTACCCTCTTACCCGTTTCACTTCTCCCCAAAATTTGGTTACCATCGGTCAATCTATGGCTATTTTAGAGGGTGTGACGGACCTATTACTTCCACTGAGAATGAAATTCACCGTAAGCAGGACACAAAGTAGTCTCTATGAGTTGCACACTAACAACGATATTCGCTAATATTGTAATATTAATCCACGTGATTAAACAGTTCTTTCACTAATCTTGTTTCCAGTGTTTTCCTTTTGGAATATTATTAACCCGAACGACGAGTTGATACAAGCATTTTAACAATTATGTTTCGAAACTTCCGCGTCTATCAAACTATATCTAAGTTATTTATATATATATTGTGTAGAAAGACGACCAACCTTCGCTGTATTAAACATTGTTGAACATGGACTCTTCCATTGAGAATGAAATTCACCTTAAGCCGGGCACAAAGTAGTCTCAATGAGTGACACACTAACAACCATATTTGGGCATTTCGGTGTGGTGTAATGGTTAGCAATCTTATCTCGCTAGATTAGTTACAACCAAAGTGAGTTCGATTCACACTAGGTGCCGCATACTTTCGGCCTTGTGCCACATCTAAGCTACGCTTAGAAAATAACAACGATAATCGCTAGTATTGTAATATTAATCCACGTGATTAAAAAGTTCTTTCACTAATCTTGTGTTCCAGTGTTTCCCTTTTGGAATATTATTAGTTGATACAAACATTGTGGCATTCAATTTATTTTCTATCCGTATTCAAGTGGTTTGTTCCCATTGGTATATTTCGTGCACTGGAATCTTTTTTGCAACGCGCTGACGAGTGTTGAAATCTACGCAGTATCGTTAACATTTTGGGTCAAGATTTACAAACTCTAAGTTTCGTTCAATTTCGCAAACTATTCGGTGAAATATAAAAAAAGAAAAGATATACAAAAGACAATATTACATTTTTATTAAATACGTAGTTGTTATTTTCATCATTAAATAGTCTTTTTTGTTTTTTTTTTTTTTTAAATAGTGGAAGTATATGTTAAATAATAAAAATAAAAAAATTAAGGGAAAATATTTTTATCCTAAGTTACGCACCCTAGTAAAACCAATTGTACTTTGTACCCATTTACCTCTTTGTTTTCGATCGGTCAATGTATGTCTATTTTTAGAGAGTGTGACGGACGTACAGACAGACTAACGAAAGTCACAGAATTTTATATATAGATTGTACATAACATAACAGATAAAATCCTATATATTTTGATAGCAAACAAAAGTCAATTTGAACGCACAATCTGAAAATACTTATTATTCGAACTAATAAAGACAAATTATTTACAAAAGTAACAAATTTATTTTTGTTCTTTTAAACTTATAGGACTATGATTACAATTTGAAAAACAGCATTGATAATCGGACTAAATTCAGTAAATACTATTTGATATTAACACACCTTACAGATGATTTTTTTAATCCTTTCACCCAATAAAGCCATTGAGATACAAGGGTTTGCTGAAGGTGAGAGAATATGCGAATACTATTAAGTATAACGCAGCTGGTTCGGCTCGATCCCGAGTCCTTTCCACGCTGATCATTACTGCCGCCGGTCAACTGATGGTTATCTGCTGGTCACTTCGTTCCTTCATCTGCTCCACACCACGTTGTGTTCCTTGATCACAGACAAGTGAATACTGAATTTTGTCCGTATTTGAGCGCTGAATCGAGCTGGGACGGAACCGTCCTACAAAATGACAAAGAATGCTTTCGCTGTCGAAAATATGAATAACATAACAAATAATAAAAGATCACTGGGTTGATTTTTTATATCTTTTTTTCATAGTCGTTCTACATTCGAATTAACCCTTCTCATTAAATTCTCTATCGTGAAACTTTCTCTCCTAAAACTTGGAACGGGTTAAAAATATACACAAGGTGATCGGTCGGGAATTCTGTCGGCAGCAGGTCACGTGGGGTTGAACTGCTCCTTCGTCCGCTCCTGACTCGTCTCGTTTTTCACTCCAACAGTTGGCTTCAACTGCTGGGTCGTCTAAGCGCCCTGTTTATATGTATTTCGCCCGACTCCTACCGCACCACAGGACTCATCAATATTTATATTAATTCTCCAATTTCTTGGAGAAATGACACCACCGACCCTCAAACAAAGCGGTTAGTTATTTAAAACAGTACATTCTTCGACAACAATTTTTCACCGATAAGAAACTTTTATGCTTAACAATTATTCCTATTTTCCTGATGTCAAGAAAATTCCTCAATATGATCGATTAAAATCTCATTGTTTACATCTTGGCTTTGCGAATAATAACTCAATTCGTTTTTCAGCCAACAATTACGTTTTCACATTCCTCAAGACCTTTAACCCTAATGTCATGTCTTGGGTAAGAGGATAAACTATATCCGCGTCCTGGGTAAGACGATAAACAACGT